>OY728150.1:1802861574-1803184074 GCA_963277665.1 Viscum album
GTTATGCCCTTCGGCTTGAAAAATGCAGGTGCCACTTATCAGAGGGCCATGCACCGCATATTCAAGCCGATTCTCAGAACATTGGTGGAATGCTACGTAGATGACCTAGTGGTTAAATCATATCAGTGCCAGGACCACCTCAAAGACCTTGATAAGGTGTTCGGTTTCCTCTGTTCCCATCACCTGAAGATGAACCCGTTGAAGTGTGCCTTCGGGGTCACCTCTGGGAAGTTTTTGGGCTTTGTTGTTAGATACCGAGGTATTGAGATCGACCCAGAGAAGATCAAGACCATCAGCCAAATTCCTCCCCTGAGAAACATTCGGGAACTTCGAGGCCTCCAAGGCCACTTAGCCTATATACGCCGATTCATCACGAATCTGGCCGGAAAGTGTAAGCCCTTTTCCCGACTCATGAAGAAGGGCGCCGCCTACGAATGGGATGAGGAGTGTCGGACCGCCTTCGAGGAAATCAACCAGTTTCTGCTCCAAACTTTGGTTTTGATGCCACCCATCTCCGGAAAGCCGCTGGTATTTTACGTGACCGCCCTGGAAAGATCCCTCGGTGCGCTGCTCGCCCAGAAGAATAACGAGGGTACTGAGAACAGTCTCCACTATCTCAGCTTCATGCTTCTCGATACGGAGGTCAGATACTCCCCTATCAAAAAGAGCTGCCTTGCGCTCGTCTTCGCTGTGCAGAAGTTGCGACATTAACTGCAGCACCATGAGGTGCAATTGTTCTCCCGGGTAGACCCACTAAAGTATATCATGAACCACCCCATGCTGACTGGTCAACTAGCACGGTGGGTGGCGATTCTCCAGTAGTTTGATATCAGGTTCGTACAACAGAAGGCCATTAAGGGACAGGCGTTGGCAGACTTTTTAGCTGCCCATTCAACCTCCGCAGATCAATCCATGGACCTGGATTTTCCTGATGAGATGATCCTCTCAGTCGATCATGCCATCCGGTGTTAGAAAATGCATTTCGATGGTGCCTCCCGGAGCCCCACCGGTAGGCGGCTCAACAATTCCAAGCTCAACAGAGTGGGCCTGGGTATTGTCTTCATTACCCCAGCACAAGTCATACTGCCATACTCGTTCCTATTGTCAGAAGGCTGTACGAACAATGAGGCAGAGTACCCGGCTCTCATCACCGGCCTCGAGTTGGCCCTTGAGATCCATGTGCCCCATCTACATGTGAAATGAGATTCTGAGATGGTAATCAAACAGGTTAATGGCGACTACGTTGTCAGGAAGCCGGAGCTTGTACCGTTGCTGGAGTACACCCTCCACCTAATGGCCCAGTTCACTTCTCGACCAGATATTACCCATGTCCCACAGTCATATAACGGTCAAGCAGACGCCTTGGATGGCTTAGCCGCGTCGCTCGCAGAACCCGAGCAAGATTATTTGATCATACATGTGGCACACCGAAGATTCATTGCCCCCTTTACCCAAGAAGACAATGATGGCCTTCGGGTAAGTCATCTCACTGCCAGACCCTCTACGTCAGGGGTCCCGGGTTCTTCAGACACAGGGGGTGAAGCCACTCCCGACTAGAGGGCACCTTTTTTCGAGTATCTCCAAAATGGTCGCCTCCCGGATGATCGGGCCGAGCGCGAGCGAATCCGATGCCGCGCGCTGCAATTTACCCTCCAGAACGGCCCCAGTCTTGAACAGATCCTTTATAAGCGGAGCTTCGATGGTGTCCCCCTCCGTTGCATTCAAGGAGTAGAGATTCCTCAAGTTATGAAAGAGGTTCACGCCAGTTCCTGTGGCGCCCATCAAGCTGGGCCGAAGCTGTCCCATCAAATCCAGAGGTTGGGGTACTTATGGCCCTCTATGATCCACGATTGTATTGGGTATTCCAAGAGATTCCATGAGTGCCAAGTTCACACCAACTTCCTGCATCGGTCGCCGGATCCCCTCCACCCCACCAAGTACTCTTGGCCATTTGCGGTATGGGGACTTGATGTAGTGGGACCGTATCCACCGGCAACAGCCCGCCAGTGTAGGTTCATCCTGACTACTACAGATTTCTTCCCCAAGTGGGCAGAGACAGTTCCACTCAAAGAGGTCAAGGCCCATTCCGTCGTCGACTTTGTGAGCTCCAATATTATCCACCGGTTTGGAGTCCCTCACGCCGTCCTCACCGATAATGGCACCAACTTCTGAGAGGCTGAACTAAAGAAATTGTACGCCAAGTACGGCATCCGTTCGAACCATACCTCCCGCTACCACGCGCAGGCAAACGAACAGATCGAGGTGTTCAACAAAACCCTCTCTAACATTCTGCAGAAGATGGTTGGTCAGAACAATAAAAGTTGGCCGGACAAGCTCCCCAATGCCCTCTGGTCTTATCGGACGATGACTCGCAACTCTACCCAGGTGACCCCATATTCCCTGGTATATGGAGCTGAGGTCGTCCTACCCATTGAGATCTAGCTGGCATCGTTACGCACTGCAGTCTATGATCACCAGACATCAGATGAGGTAGCCTAAATCTGTCTAGCTGAATTAGAAGCACTGGACGAGAACTGTCTTCGTGCCCTGCACAATCTGGAAAGGCATCAGGATAAGATAGCGAGGGCCTTCAACAAGAAGGTTTGTCTCCGTTCTTTTCTACAAGGTGACCTAGTACTGGCCCTTCGAGCGCCAATGATTCCCGGTAGGAAACCGCCCAAGTTAGAACCCAAATGGGAAGGGCCTTATATCATCCATAAGGTTTACCCCAATGGGGCGTACTCCTTGGTGACCACGGATGGAGAGCACATAACCCCTCCCACCAATGCCAGGTTCCTCAAGCGGTACTTCGCCTGATCTTGTATGGTCCTGCATGACCTTAAACTGCACGTTATGGTCCAACACGACCTTAAACTGTAAGGTCCTGCACGACCTTAAACTGCATCTTCATCCTGCAAGACGATAAACTGCAAAATGGTCCGAGCTCTATGACCTTAAACTAAGATCTCCCCCCATCCTTACTGCAAGATGTTAAACTGCAAGCCAGTCAGGCCTTCCTGACCGAGGCTCAGCCTCAGGCCCCTTAGCCTCCTCGGGCCCATGACCCCCGTCTTACTGCAAGACGTTAAACTGCAAGCCTGTCATGCATTCCTAACCGAGGCTCAACCTCAGGCCCCTTGGCCTCCTTGGGCCCACGGCCCCCGTCTTACTGAAAGACGTTAAACTGCAAGACAGTTAGGCCTTCCTGACCGAGGCTCAGCCTCTGGCCCCTTGGCCTCCTCGGGCCCACGGCCCCCGTCTTCACCACGAGACGTTAAACCGCAAGCTGGTCAGGTCTCCCTGACCGCGGTCTGGCCTCAGGCCCCTTGGTTTTCCCCAACTTACCCTCTTGCAGGATTGTACGGTATGGTGTGGGACTACTTCCTCATTCATGTCGGATTACTTGTTGTACCTTACATATCCCCAAATGAGATGCATCCTCATCCCGCATGACATTAAAATTCATCTCAAGAACTAGGTGTGGCTTGATTCTCATCCTCATGAGATACGTAGGAATGCTCGGACGCCTCATCTTGAGCCCAGCCCCAAGCTTTTATCTTCCACTATCCTTCCATGGGAATAGTTTCCTTGGAGGATCTTTGTGTAGCGGGGGGTAGGCTTTCTTAGCCCCGCTCATACAACCCCGCTCACACAAGGATTGTAAGGGTCACACCATGTGCCCACTCCCGTTCTTCTATCCTCCCACGTCCTCACCGCATGACACTAAACTGCATGGCCTTTAAGAACTACGTATGGATTGATTCCCATCCTAATGGGATACGTAGGAACGCCAGGGAATTTCATCCGTTGTCCCAGCCCGAAAGCCAAAATCTTCCCATCGGGTCAAGACATATGGCATGGTGCACACTTTTTCCCCAACTCACGTCGAGCAAGCCTCGACCCGGCTGCACATCCCCCCATGGAGATGTTTGCCTCTTTCGTGGATGGATACAGCTATGCTTCACCCACTCCTTGACTGGAATTCCATCATTTTTTCACACCCAGAGGGACCCCCAAGAACGGCCTGGATACTACGCCCAAGGGATCTCCTACCGATACGGGCCAACGCCCCCGAGGGTTTTCAAGCAACAAGCCGATACAAGTCCCGTGTTGCGAATTTGGTCAACGGTCGATGCTCATTTGTTGCTCCCATATTAGGTCACCATAGGAACGCCGTGTTTCGAACATGGTCAACAGTGCCCTGGATCTTTAGGTCCACCCCGAGATGTCCCAAACATCGAGTGCAGTGATTTCTTCTACCCCATCCCGAAGTGACAAACTTCCCCCCGTGTGGTGCTAGCGGTCGGGCCCACGGCCCCGATTCCCCTATAAGGGGTGTACGGTGTGGTGTGGGACTATGTCCTCATTTATGTCGGGATCATGTGTCATGTCGTACGCCTTCCCTTACGAGGCCTAACCTCAGGCCCCTTGGCCTCCTGGGGTCCCCGACCCCCGTCCTCATGTAAGATGTTAAACTGCAGACCCGTCAGGCCTTCCTGACTGATGCCTGACCTTAGGCCCCTTGGCCTTCTTGGGCCCCTCCACCCAACCTCTTACCCAGGGTGTATGGTGTGGTGTGGGACTATGTCCTCATTTACGTAGGGATCATGTACCGTGTCGTACGCCTTCCCTTACGAGGCCCAGCCTCAGGCCCCTTGGCCTCCTCGGGTCCCCGGCCCTCGTCCTCACTGCAAGACGATAAACTGCAAGCGGGTCAGGCCTCCCTGAACAATGCCTAACCATCAGGCCCCTTGGCCTTTTCGGGCCCCGGCCCATGCCCTCTCTTATAGTAGTGTATGGTGTGGCGTGAGGTTATTTTCTCATTCATGTCGGTTTATTCTCCGTACAGTACACCTCCCTTGTTTGGGGGTATATTACTCCCCTCCTCGTCTCATATGACATAAAATTACATCTAGAGAACTATGTTCGGCTTGATTCCCATCCTCATGGGATACGTAGGACCACCCGAATGTCTAGGATTCGGGTTCAGCCCCATCTCTCGGGAATCTTCATCCCATCTTAGCCCCTTGGCCTACCCTTCCTCCATGAGAGGATTATATGGTGTGGTGGGGGATTATGTCCTCATTCACGTCAGTTTTGTAATGACCATGCCATGTACCTCTCCCTAATGATATGTTTCATCAATCCCTTTTTGGAGGTTCACCAATGTGCCTAAGAGTACTCTGGTTTATTACCTGGAATGTCAAGCTTTACTCGGACACGCCTGCACCCGTTTTCCAGGCTTTGTGTATCCCTGCATCAGGGCTTCCATCATCTTTCACACCCGGAGGGACCCCCAAGAACGGCCTGGATTCTACGCCCAAGGGCTCTCCTACTGTTACGGGCCAATGCCCCCGAGGGTTTCGGACAACAAATCAATAAAATTCCGCATTGCGAATGTGGTCAGCAGTCGATGCTCGTTTGTTGTTCCCACCTCAGGCTAACGCGATATGGACACTGCCTTTCCACCATGGTTAAAATTTTTCCTCTATCGCCACACCAATCCATTAATCCCAAAATGTTGGGTACACAATTCACACCCTTCATCACTTCACCGTGTCCAAGTAGAGTCTCGGAACTCTTGGTACTTTTCCTCCGTGCACGTCTGCGCGTTGGGGAAACAAGTCGCGTCAAAGGTGTCCTTCGGGGCTCTTTACTAACTCCCCTCCGATGGGAACCCCAGGTATTGCGATAAGGATGCCCCCCCCCCTTGTTTCCCACACCGAGTTTAACTCATGTGGGCTTAGGGATCGGGCTGACGTCTGCACTAACTTGGGAAGTTGTTACCATTCATGGTCCGAGCTCTAAGACCATAAACTAAGATCCATACAGAACTACGTTCAGCTTGATTCCCATCCTCATGGGATATGTAGGACCACCCGGATTCCCTGTCTTCAGGTACAACCCATTTAGGGAGCCAGTATCTCCCCCCTGTTTCACCTCTTACCTCTATATAGGCCCCTCGGCCTAAGGTCTCCCTCTCCGAGTGGCATACAATGTGATGTGGGATCATGTCTCCATCAATTGTGTTTTATAACACTACGTGCGTTCCCCGCCTAGCATCGTCTCTGCTACGTCTGCTCTGCATGATTATAAAATGCATGGTTGGTCCTATCAAATGACCCTAAACTGTGACATTATCGTCCTAGCCGCACGGCAAAAAACGGTACTTCATTGTGGTGACCTCGTTTTAGAGGACATCACGTTGGGTATTGGTCACGTGCCATTCCATTTGTCAATGCCCATCATGGCTTGATCCTTGTAGCGACACCACGGCCTACTATTGTAGGTCTGTCGCTTCACAAAAAAAACCACTCACCTTAAAGGACAAACAAGATTTATCAAATTCCACTTCTTTTAGTGCAAGGGCCACGACCGCACTCCCCTTTTCCCCTGGCACTGGTATCTTATCATGTCACCTTTAAGAGCTACGTGTGGATTGATTATCATCCTCATGAGATACGTAGGAGCGCCTGGGCACTTCCCCCTGGGCCCAGCCTAACTTTTTCTTTCGGTCCCTTGACCAAAAACCTCTCCTAAGGAGGTCGTGCGGTGTGATATGGGATTGTGTCCTTATTCACGTCGGGTTGTTCATCGCACCGCACACACCCCCTATTCCCATTCACTCCAGGTGTTTGAGTTACTCCACCATGTGCCTCTTATGTCTCCTCACATCCATGGTCTGAATTCTATGACCCTAAACTAAGATCTCCCTATGGGAAAGGAATCTGCTCCCTCTATCTAATATGTCTCGTTGTCGTATTCAGATGTGTTTTGACAAAGAGCCCGAAGTGTGGGATTTTCATAGGGACATCCTCCTCATCCCATGATTATGCTTCGTGAGCTCGCTATTTGGATCCTCATCCTATTACACATCCAAAAGGACCCTCGGACGACATGCATACTCGGATTAAGGGCTCTCCATGAATGCTGGACCTAAGGGCCCTCCAATTGTTTCGGGCCAACGTCCCCACGGATCTCTGGAAACATTTGTGACATGGTCCCGTGTTTCGAACATGGTCAATGGTCGACCCTCATTTGTTTGTCCCCATTCTAGGCTAACGCGATATGGATGCTGGTTTTCCGCCATGGTCAACAGTTATCCTCCATCGTCACGCCGCCATCATCGTGATCTGAATCTCAGGCACCATGATTCACACATTTCCACTTCCTCATGTTCAAGTGGAATTCCATCATACTCATCTCTTTCTCTTCGTGCATATAGGTACGCTAAATGATCGTGTTAGTGTCATTGGGCTGGTATTTACCGAGCGTCCCTTTGCCCTAACATGCCCCTTTCTGTGTCGGGAAATTCCCACCACTACTTCTTGTTTCCCACACCGAACACGACTCACGTGGGCTTAGTAGTTTTGGTAGGATGTGTACCAACACAGTCGGGCTGCTCCTCGTCTCACATGAAGTTAAACTGCACTTTCAGAACTATGTATGGCTTGATTCCCATCCTCATGGGGTACGTAGGAACGCCCGACCACTTTGCTTCGGGCCCAGCCTAATCCTCACTCTTGGTCCCTCGACCTGAAGAGTTTCCTCTGGGGGTACGTGGTGTGATTTGGACTCCAAGTCCTCATTCACGTCGGTTTCATATCTACCGCACCACATGCTCCCTGGGATCCTCCCTTTTATTCCATGCCCTATCGTATGATGTTAAACTACAGGAGTCCATGTGTCCTCAACGCATGACACTAATCTACGGTTCTACCCTGAACAAGCTCGGAATGCCCCATGCTAATCATGGGATGCACCAGAGCCTCTATCAGAGAGGATTTCACCTGCTGGTGTTGGTCTTTGACTGCACTGTGCTTCCAGAACTACGTATGGCTTGATTCACATCCTTATGGGATACATAGGGACACCCAGGCATTTCACCTAGGGTCCAGCCCCAGGAATCGTAAAATCCTGTTCCTCCCCCTGGTTGGACCCCTCATAGGAGACCGTGTAACTATGACTCTGCCCTGAACAAGTTCAGAATGCCCCAAGATTACATTGAGAAGCAGTAAATCCCCTTGCCAGAGAGGCCCTGTCTGAAAGAAGGAATGATCCATGATCAAACCAATGCGCCCATATGGTGTACTCCCACTACGGTGGTGTAACTACCTAAGTGTTGGATTCTGTTCGGACAAACCATCACTCCATATTCCACGCTTCACGTGCCCCTTATTTGGACCATCTCCCCAAGGCCTGGACAGTTGGCCATCTCATCCCGATGGGCAACATCTGCAAGCACCCCCAATACAGCCTCTCGATGGGCCATTCCAGTTCCGGCACTCGGAAAGGAATTTTTTCAGAACGGATCGCGAAGCTGGATCGCGAAGACGGCTCGCGAAGGTCAGTCGCGAGACCAAGCCGCGAAGTCTGGCCTAGGACGACAAACAGAAGTTTTCTTGGTGCGGACGTGAATTCGGAGACCCGCGGTTCGCTGCGAAGCTCGATTCGCGGAGAGCGGGCACAGAGTATGCGGACCTTCGTGAAATCGAGAGCACAAAAAGACAAGGAAGTTGTGTGAATACAAAATAGGTAGGCCCCCCCTATTTATAGGCACTGACCCTGGAGCATCGCAGCATGCCTCACCCGCGCGTAGCATCGCGGCGCGTCCGAATCCGGGACCCCAGTCAGCACCGCAAGCCCTTCTCGCGAAGTCGCATCGCGAACCGCTGACAATTTTGGCATTTTTCCCTCAGACTTCGAACCTTCACCCTCCATGGCTCCAATTCTGAGGGGGGGCATTTGTTAGCGCCAAAATATTTCACGAAAGGAAGGGACGGAAAAGAAGGTCGGCCCGCTACCTCGCGAAGCACCGACGCGAAGCACCCCGAGCATTGCGGTCTCGCGAAGCTCGGGAGGCGGTAACTCTCCGCGAATGAGTTTGATGTGCGTGAGACCGCCACGAAGCTCCGGAGGCTGTAACTCTCCAAGAACGAGTTTGACGTTTTCTAGACCGCCACAAAGCTCGGGAGGCGGTAACTCTCCGCGAATGACGCTGATGTTCGTGAGCGCGCCGCGAAGCACCTGAGGCGGCGCGCGAGTTATGCTTCACGGCGCCCCTTGCCTATAAATAATGAACTCCCCCTGAGTCCCAGGGACGGACGATCCGACCATTCGGCTTCTCCTCTCCCGAATCGCGAAGCACCCTTTGCCCCCGGGAATCATGAGCTCCGCGAGGTACTTCTACTTCGCGTGACGCCTTTGCTTTGTCTCGTTTTGATCCCCTCTTCCTAGAGGGATGCCCTTCGTGAAGCTCAAGGGCATTCGCGAAGGAAGGGGATTCCAAGGGAACCCGGGTAGCCGCGGAGCATTTATGCTTCGCGAAACACCCAACCTGTACTAGTGATCCCTATGCTAATGCAGGATCGCTACACATCGCGAAGCACACTGCTTCGCAGCACCCTGCTTCGCGAGGCACCTCTTCTTCGCGAGGCAGTGCTCCGTGAATATTGTTCCACATCGTGAAGCACCCTACACTCACACCTATGCCCCATGCTAAGGCCAAGCCACTCCGCTTCGTGAAGCACACTCTTTTTCTTGGCAATTCCTCTTCCCGTGCGACCCTCTAGGTATGCACGATGTGATTTCAAAGTCCAACAGACAATACCACTCATAGTGTTGCTTCGCCTAATGCTTCTTCGCATAGGCACGCTAACGGCTATTGCTTCTTCGCATAGCCATGCTAACATGGACCCCTCGATAGTTCTCTCCACAACCCCCCTTGACCATGTCCTAGCCAGTACCTTCCCTCCCCGAAGGACCAGAGGGTACCGGTTATGTAAGTCCTAGGGGTGCGGAGTGAACCCGCCTCATCCAAGCTGCAGGACGTTAAACTACCAAGCACCACGTCCTTAACACATGACGTTAAACTGTGACCTGACCTCGTTCCTCTCACGAAGGGTCCCCCGAGCTCGAACATTTTTTACGCCACTCGTCTCCACAGGAGTGGAATGACCCCTCAACAAGGGATGATATCCTCCTTATTGGAGTGGCGTATGTTCTCAGGAGAAGGGCGAACCTAGTTCCCCAACGAATGGTTGCACCCCTGCATCTCCGTACTTCCCCACTACCAAGGTTAGTGGAGGGCGTGATAGGGAACGAGGCACCTCCCATTATTTGTCCCAAATCCCTCTTTCGCTGCGCTTTGTCGCACTCCGGGCCTCCATCCTGGAGTAAGTCCCAGCACCATGGGCCGCCTAATGCGTAAGCCCCTCTTCGCTTCTCACGGACGCACCCTTCGCGGCATGGTCGTCAGGTCCTTGCTGTCTCTTGTTTCTCACACCGAGCATGACTCACGTGGGCTTAGAGTTGGCATTGGCCATGACGATACCTCATCCAGGATGATGTTAAACTGCATTCCCTCGTCCAGCATGACGTTAAACTATATGCCCTTGTCCCGCATGACATTAAAATGAACACCCATTTGAACTACGAGGTCTTTGATCCATGTTAAGGCATGGTACGTAGGAAGCCTCCACGAGGTTCAAGCCCACCAGTCATCCAATTCACGTCGAGTTCTACCTTCATTCAACATGACGTTAAACTGCATGCCATCGTCCAGCATGACGTTAAACTATATGCCCTTGTCCCGCATGACATTAAACTGCACACCCATTTGAACTATGAGGTCTTTGATCCATGTTAAGGCATGGTACGTAGGAATCCTTCACAAGGATCAAGCCCACCAGTCATCCAATTCACGTCGAGTTCTACCTTTGTCCAGCATGACGTTAAACTGCATTCCAGTCCGACGGCAAGCCGTTGTGACCAACCCGAACTACGAGGACTTTGATCCATGTCAAGGAATGGTACGTAGGAATCCCCCCAGAGGTTCAAGCCCATCTCCCATCGGACCAAGGTCCCTCATTTACATCAGTTCGCCGACACCCACCGCCATTCCGAACTACGGGGACTTTGATCCATGTCAAGGCATGGTACGTAGGAAGCCTCCACGAGGTTCAAGCCCACCGCCCGTCATTTATTCACATCAGGGTTCACTCCCGTCCCGCATGACGTTAAACTGTATTCCATAAATCCTTTGAACTACGAGGACTTTGATCCATGTCAAGACATGGTACGTAGGAAACCTTCCCAAGGTTCAATCCCACCACTAGTGGACCCCCGGGTCTACTTTCACGTCGATTAACCGATGAAACCCTTTGAACTACGAGGTCTTTGATCCACATGAAGGTATGGTACGTAGGAAGCCTCCCCGAGGTTCAAGAACATCCCTCATTGGACCAAGGTCCACCTTCACGTCGGTTCACTGATGAATTCCATCATCTGAACTATGAGGACTTTGATCCATGCCAAGGCATGGTACGTAGGAAGCCTTCCAGAGGTTCAAGCCCACCACCCGTCGGACCAAGGTCCACCTTCACGTTGGTTCGCCGACGAATCCCCCCTCCTGAACTACGTGGTCTTTGATCCATGTCACGACATGGTACGTAGGAAGCCTCCACGAGGTCCAAGCCCACCACCACTAGGACCCTCCTGGTCCTCCCCATTCACGTCAGTTCGCTGATGATTCCCATCAGACCAAGGTCCACCCTCAGGCCGGTTCACCGGCACCATCCCGAACTACACGGACTTTGATTCCCTACCACGGGGATACATAGGAAGCCTCTTCAAGGCTCAAGCCCAACTTCACTGTTGCCCCCTGCGATGGTCCCATTTCATTTCCCCCTCCACTTCATTCGTCCATCCATCATCCACCCTGATTCTCGCCCGGACCGTCATATCCCAGTGAGACCATGTCGTACTGAGACCATGTCGGTCCGCTCCTCTTCACATCTGCCCATGGGCTGGTCCCGGTATCGGCACCCCTTCAAGGGAAATCCCTCAATCCGATCCATTCTAGCTAATGCTCTGATCGGGCTGATCCATCTCCGCTAGACATTAAACTCGCGGAATACCCTGTGTTAAACACAGGAAGCTGAGGAAAACCTCAGATATGTGTCTATGGAATATAATTCCCTGTGCTCGATGTGGGATTCCTCGGGCTTCCACACCCTCGAGAAGCCCTGTGACCAGGGATAATAGGCAGATATGCCAGGTCCCCAGCATCCAGACACGCTACTGATGCCTCAATGTGACTAATCCCCCGACTGAAGGTTTCTGCCCTGACCGGACCCTTTGGAATGTCCCAAAAGAAGCAGTGTAATTAACCGGCGTCCATGGAAACATGGAACTGGGAAGAGTTTCACGAACAACGTATTAAATCTATGAGGGAGACCCGGACTAGGTGACGAGTTCTGAGGAGGAATCCACGGAAGGAAGAACCGACATCCCATCATCCCGTTTTGATCAAGGAGCAGATGTCCCTGAACAAGGAGAGAATGCCTCCCGCCTTTGGAAAGCGGGAATGCGGGGCAACAGGGTAGCGCGTCTTCCTCCTCCACGAACAGATGCGCACCCCCCCCCAACGAAAGCCTCGGAAATAACTGTCGCGAAAGTCCACTTGCGCGACGCCTTATGGTCACGCAAGTGACTTGCGCGACCTAAGTGATAACCACCTGGGGTCTTCTCCTGCCTATAAATAGACCCTGTGGGCCCCCCATTTCAGGAGGATTTTTTCCAGAAACTCATATTTGAGCTCCCGGCGCCCTAGTCTCTTCTCAAAGCTTCTAAAACACTTCTAAGGTAATTTCTTACCTAGAACGGAAGATCTAAAGTGGGGGAGGAAGGCCTATGTGTTGAAACTCATCAACACTTGCGTGCCTGAGTGGCTAGCCCTTATGGGAAAAGGACCACACTTGCGCGCTGCCTTACTCCTTCAACAGATCTTGTGCGCCCCTCTTCTGGAAGAACCTCAAGAGGATTCTAAAGGCTTTAATGAAGAGTCGCTCAAGTATTACCATGCTGGTTAACTGCCGCGCAAGTACACCATTTGTCGTGCAGACATACCTGCGCGGCCAGGACTTGCATGCCCATGCAGTACCTGCACGCCTACCAGGACTTGCGCGCCCCTGCCTTTTTGGGTGTCTTTCTGGCCCATTTTACCCCACTTAAGCCATTACACCTTTCTTATTCAAGATTCAGTCTTCAAGACACTCTTCAAAGCCATTTATGGCATGATTTATTGATTTGAATTCCTTATCTGAAAGGAATTCTGTAGAATATCTCTCAAAACCTAGTGATTTACACATCTTTATATCACTAAATATTGAGATTTAATTCATTCAACCTCATCCTTTAAAATGAGAGAATCTTTAACCTGGGCCTCCTTTTCAGGAGTAAGTCCCAGTCATAATTCCTTTAACCTGGGCCTCCTTTTCAGGAGTAAGTCCCAGTCATAATTCCTTTAACCTGGGTCTCCTTTTCAAAAATAATCCCTAGTCATAAGTCCTTTAATTTGGGCATCCTCTTAGGAGTATGTCCCAGATCCCCTAACCTGGGCTTCCTTTTCAGGAGTAATCCCCAGTCTCAAATATGGGTATCCTCCTTAGGAGTAAGCCCCAGTCATAATTCTTAACATGGTCATCCTCCTTAGGAGTAAGCCCCAATTCTTAAAGTTCCCAAATCTGGGCATCCTCCTTAGGAGTAAGCCCTAGTCCCCTAATTTGGGCATCCTCCTCAGGAGTAATCCCCAAACCTTAATTCCCTTAACTTGGGCCTCTTTTTCAGGAATAAGCCCCATTCATAATCCTTTAGCCTGGGTCTCCTTTTCAGGAGTAAGCCCCAGTCATAATTCTCTTAACCAATCCTAATTTACCCTTGATCTGGGATTCTTTTTCAATAGTAAAACCCAAGTTAGAGTATTCAAAATCTCCATGAAGCACATATACCTTTATAGACCCTGTTCTTGGATTTCTTCCCTAAAGTAAATCCTAACCTTCATTTATCTGGGCAGTCATACATACATAAGCCCCGCATTATTTCTTATGATTGCATCTTTCATGGCACAATTGTCTAATTTTTACCAATACCTCTTATTTCTCACACCGAGCATGACTCACATGAGCTTAGAGTGTAAAAGTAATTGTGACATCCTTATTTGAGCCATCAATCATAAACATCATACTCCCTTACTTGAACTACGTGGGTTCTGATTCCTTTTCTAAACAAAGGATACGTAGGTAGCCCATCTATGGGTTCGATCCCAACTCTAAAATAATCCATGTCCTTCTGAATGACAATAAACTTTAAGTGCCCCACTGAGTGGCTTTAAAACCAGCATGGTCATCATAATGACCAAGAGACTTCTGTATAAATGTGTCGAAGGGTACCATTGACCAGGAATATCTAACAAATACAGATTATTCTCTATCGATGAAGAACCTCGAATACATACAAAAGATTCTCTAAATTTCCTACATATTTAATCATTGATTGTTATATCTGAAGGAAAGCTCATTTTATACTTGGTAATGTAATAAGGATTCACGAACATAACTTAAATCTTTAAAGAGAGTCTCGGAGTAGACAATAATTCCCCTCAAAAAGGTGTGATGAGTCCAACCTCCCATCCTCTCAACCAATGCAAATTCCTAAGCCTCATCAATTCACAAACTAATGAGCACCTACCTTTGGAAAGTAGGTCCGAATGGATGTGGAATCATTGGATGTTTCCGGTTCTACGAACAAACCCGTTAGAAACTGATCGGAATGTTTGAACCTCCCATCAAGGAGGTCATCCCCGGATTCTGAGGGAAACAAAAATGGTGAACCCGATGTGAATCCTTAACCAAGTTAAAATGATGTTTTACCTATTTGTTAGACCCCTATTTAAAACTCAATGAGAGTGACAAAAAAACAATCATTGACATATGTGCTCATCCAAAAGATGTAGTGGCTGAATTTATCTTGATTACGTCTATTATATCAAACAGGCACTCTTTTTCCAAGATCTTCTGCATTTCTAGAATGGCTGCTCTCAAGTTCACACCTATGAATATTGCTGCTGTAAATGCCACTGCTGCTACTCCTGTTGGATCGTCGTCTGTTCTTAGGACGATATCACCTACTCAGTGTCTTCAACGCTGGGTATCAAACGCACTGGTTAAGGAGTACCGTCAACACGGTACCATCCCAACTCTGGAGGCTGCCCGACAAGCCCTCCAAGTAAATAACTCACATCGGTTATCCGAACAACGACGACCAGTGATCAAGAAGCAGGCGGTGCTGACTACCGTCTCCAACCGTTTCGGGTCGTTATCACCAGAACGCAATCACCATTCGCTCCCTTATTCTGGGGAGGTGAATGAGAAGGTCCCTCAGGACCTTAATTCAAACAGACAGGAGTCCTTCCTGAGGGCTCCCACCAAAAATCGCCACCAAACTCGTGTGGCAGTGCACCCTCAACATGATGAGGGTACCGACTCCAGGCATTCGGCTTAGGTTCCTCGAACCCGAGCAAGCAAGACGAACCACCAAAGGTGGAATCCGGTCAATAGTGAGTAGGTTCTCATATCTTCCATCTCTGGAGAAGTCCACCAAACTAACTTGGTGGCAAGCAATGAGCTGGCACATACACCTACCCGTTATAATTCTGCTGTCCAGCAGACTCGTCTGGAAGCATCACGCCAATCCCGCCCAGCAATTCTGGCGGAGTACTATAGGCAAGAACATACACCTGTTTATACATCATCATCTAGTCAGTAGGCTCGTCTGACTACATATGATGGATCTCGTCAACCACGTTTGGCGAATTGCAATCAGCCGGCACATACACCTGCTAGTATTAATCAATCCTACCAACCGTCTCTCTTGGTAGTATTCGGAGAAGTTAGTCAGAAAGCCCCGACAACAAATAGGAGGCAGACTCAACTCTCTGCCCCCAAACTTGAGTACTGTCAGGATTCACTGACAGGAAAAGAAGGACAGGAGTAGGCACATACACCTACTCCAAGCCCTGAATGGACGTATATTCCCGTTCCGGCAGCTGAAGTCACCAAGCATATTCTATCAATGGTGAAAGAGCAGAAGAAAATCCCTGCTCATATTCTGGATGCCTGCCAGGATATTATAACAACTTCAGCGGCATCTCAGGGAAAGAAACACAAATCTATCCCTACCAGTGGAGTGATACATCAACAATTCACTCCGGAACAGACACACACATATGTTCCAGTCCAAGAGGGTTATGGGGCATACTCCCCCATATCATACAGATGACCAAGTCAGGAACATACACCTGATTTGAGAGGAGATCTTCAGCCTAACCTGGCCATCTTTCCTGATCAGGCACATACACCTGCTCAGAGCAGCCACTTTCGTCAACAAGTGGTTTCCAAGGAGAGTAAGAAGGCGTCTAAGAAAAAGACCCACCCAACACAGTCAGGAGATCAAGAGACAATCTGTAACAAGGCCTTGCTTGATGCTGGAGTTCTTGAAGCCCTCAGACAATTATCTGTTGGAATTCAATATTCTACTCCCTCAGTTCCCAATAATGGTAACATTAATTCCGAAGGTCCTCAATAGACACTTCCTCATGAAGGATTGCTTCATGACAATTCGGTCGATCTCAAAGTTTCATCTTCAGATGAGAGCCACAAGAACCCTCTGTGTGGTCAGAAGACCAAGGAGAAATAGATCTCATCTTTTGGTGTAACCTATTATGGTGGTCCTCCCCATGATGATGAATTTCGCTGTGAAAGTCCTCTCCGCAGTAGTGATTCACATTGCCCGGAAAATGCTCTAGTGGACAATGTAGTGCTGAGAAAGCCCTCTTATCTGGAGGCACTTGCAAATGCGAAACCATTCATGTCTGAAGATTCATCGCTAGAAGGTGAAATACTTTCTCAATCAGAAGATAGCCCAAGGTGTAGGCCATTCTCCGAACCACCCCTAAGTCATGCATCTTCTAGTTTGATCAATAATTTCTCTACCAATCCTGTTGAATCCAATGAAGCAACAAGGAAACACCAACTCTGGTCAAATCAGGTAGAAGAATCTTCATCAAATGATAAAGAGGAAATGATGAATATGAGAAAACAACTGGCGAAAGGTGATGTGTCAGTCATGTTTTGGCGTCTGGATGACTCTCAGTATAATGTTCTAGAAATGTTGACGGAAGATTAAATTCATGATATTAATCTCAATATATGGAAAAATCATTGTCAGTTGAAAAATAAAGTATTATCTTATGATGAATATGAAAATCATCTTAAGATAATAGAAGGGTTACAACGTCAGATTGATTTGGCATCTCTATCAGTCTCTCGATATCTGAAGGCTGAAAAGCAGTAGAGATCCCTTCAACATTCATGCCTTGGTGCACTAAGAAGATTGCGTCAGTTAATTTCCAATTCCCCATCTGGTATTCATGTCAGAGGATGGGGTTTTCATGGAGCACTACATTTCACGGTGCTCTACAGTCAGCAAAGCGCGCCGAAAATGGTCTCATGCAATGTTATTGCCCATGGCCTGCCACATTCAATGGTCTTTGTTTGTAATCAAAAGCTTGCCCAAGAACAGGCTTCAACTAGTTCCTCTCAAAATCAAGATTACAGAGAACAAGTTGTTGAATTACTCTTGCATCAAGCAAACGAGAATATTGAAAAGGCCTCTCGTTTGGAGCAAGCACATCACCAAGTGACAGAAGTGTCGGAAATCATCCAACAGTCTTTTGAACCGGGGGATAAAAGCGGATACAGGTTAATACATCCAGCTAATTTCCAAACTAAGGTTCGCAAGATCAGGAGGAATTTCAAGAAAGTCTCAGACATAGCATGTCAAGATCCACCCCAGCTCGCCAGACTGGGGAATCTTTTAAACCAACCCTTGGAATCAACAAAAAGGATTCGGGGAGTTGAGCGAGGACAGCAGGAACAACCCCAGTCCACTGGACTGGGGACTTTTTCAAATCATCAATCCCCTCCTCAGAGAAAGTTGGTCTTTTATTGATTGGGGATGAAACCTTAAGAGGAATGAAGAACCAAATTATCAGGAGATTCCCTCCATATTACGGTTCATCAAGAAGTTCCTAAGGGATTGAATCAACAAAAGCAATGTATCATCAAAGACATGGAAGAAGACAATATCACTGAAATGCTGATAGAAGGGATGCGATGAGTTATGCATTAATCAATGTCATCAGTGTCGTTGCTGCTGATCCACCGGAAGTGGCTCACTCATGGGACTCAGATGAAGAGGTTCCTGCTCAAGAAGAGGTACGCACCGACACAAATGAAGAAGGTGTGCATACACGAAGTCAAAGGATAACTCAGAACTTAGGTAATCCTTCGAGTAACCCACTTCAGCCTCTCCAAAAAGGATCCAGCAAAGGGAAGGGAAAGAACCATGTTACATATCCTTCCTCTGGAGAAGGTCAATCACTCTCACTAGAGTAGAGGTTTTCACAACAGGAGGAAGAAATTAAAGAATTAAGAAGGTTGAATGAAGAACAACTTCAGAGTAGTCTTCTTCTTAAGCATGCTGGAGTCAGTCAGCCAAAGCAATTTGTTGCATCTACTGAGATGGATCAATAATATCCTCCTCTATCAGTACACCCTCACATGTCTAATCCTACGGTTCAAGTGCAACAACAGTTGGAAGTGCTACCATCAATTGAAGCACCAATCGCCACATCTATCCAAGCTCCAGTCATTGCACCTACCCAATTCCAAGTTCAACCAGATGTTTCTCAAAAGTTAATAACTACTATTGAGTCCTTAACAACTCGGTTAGAAACTATGGAAGGGAAACGTTCACAAGTTCAACCAGAAAAGAAAGCTTGCCCTGAATGGGTAGATTCAATTTATCCTCCATCCAGTTTTGGTGTAACACCCCGAGATTTTATGAAAAATATTCTTTTAATTTCATTAATGTCTTGTGTTTTATGTTACACCAAGATTACCTTGCACTATACACAACACCGTATTAGCTTGTAGTATACGCAACACTATTTTTGGATCGTGTTACACACAATTTTGATAATAGTTATTCTATGCAACATTAAGTATATATATATATATATATGTATTCAATGTATAAATGAAAAATGGTTGGATTATGTTATACGAAACAATGAAGGATTCTTGCATAACATGCAACTCTGACTTGGCTTGCATTACACACAATCGCGATGTTCCTCGATAGCGTGTGTTGTACGCAATACCAGGTTTTACTAAACAACGATATATTATTATAATATTATTAAGAACTAGCCTTTGTGAATATTATTAACTAAATTTTGAATTTTATAACATTTTTATTCATCTTTCACATTTTCTAGAACATGGTATAAGAACAAAATAAATTTTTCGGGTAAAATAAGTATTTTTCAAAAAATGCAGTTTTGACGCCTTTTGATGGCGCACCCACTTTAAATCTAGTTTTTGACATGTTTATAAATTCAATTTGACAAAATAAAATTCTTCTTTGGAATCAAGAAATAAAAATTTACTTTGGATAAATTTTTCATATTATTCTGGTAACTTTCATATTTTGATGAATAGTAAAATCACGCTATATTTTAATTAAAAACAAATTTTTTCATCGCAATAATATATATGGTTAAATTATAATATTGAATGGTTTTAAAGTATAAATAGAATATATTTTTACCATTTAATATAATGTATGTCATTAGCATTGATTTTACATTAAATTCGTAGGTTAAATCAATTCAATCTTTTCCAATGTTTTAAAGAAAAACCCGTTTTCTTTCGACAACGGGATTAATTTTAATTTAATTTCTGAAACTTTTGTGTATTGAATTGGGAAAAATGGATTCCATATTTGAAATCAGTGGGTCTAAATTATGTTAATAAGCTACTTTTTATTTTTGGGAATTATGAATAGTAACTACGGTAAATTTTATTTATCATAGTTAAAGGTAAATCGGGTAATTAAGGGTAAATATAATATTATAAAATTACCCTAACACATGCCAAAATTCTATTGGATGGATACAAGTAGACCCATATAACCTAAGGGTCAGATTAGATTCATTTTATGGACTTTTGACCATGAAAATAACTTAATTATTATTAAAACCAAAGAAAGTGACAACATGTCACTCTCTTAAATCTTATAAGTATAATAATTATAATTTAGTGATAAACATCATAAAACTTCGAACATGAATAGTCTCCAGAAATCTAATAAAATTATATATATCATGATAATTTATTTAGAATTTTTAGGGATTAAATAATGTCATTAATGGTGATACATTAATGATATAGAAATTATTTATTAAGTGAAAAATAAGTAATATAGTTTTTATTGAAATAATAATACCCATTAAAAGGCCCACAAACCGGACCAAAACTTATTGGTAGTGTATATATACACATTAATAATCCAATTACCTAATATATAACCGTTTTGAGCCTTACAAAAGTGATTATGACACTTATATTATTTTATTTTAAATGAAGCCAAAGTTGTCACCTTCATAATTTAATAAATATAACAATTTAAATATTGTGATTTTAAGATGATAAATTCGAGTGAAAGTATTATTGTGAAAGGTAATATATTTATCTTAATAATAGGATTTTATTTTTAATTGTTATGCAACAAATAATTATATTAAACAATTATACAAAAATGTTGTAGTAATTATTTAATTAAGAGATAAACCAAATAAATTGTTTTAAAAATAATAAAATAAATATTATAAAAACTATTTAATGTGATCCCCTAATTTTATAGATACATATGACCTTTTATGAATCTATTAAATCTTTTATTTCTAACATATAATCTGTATATATTTTATTTAAATTCAAATAAATGAATAGTGTCAAAATTGACACTATTGTTATTTTATAAACATAACATATTATAAAATTGTTTAAAAATCACAAAAATATTTAAAAATTATAAATTTAAATTTATATGGTCTATAATGTTATAAATTAACCAATTATGTAAAATTCACAACAAATAAGTAATTATTTTTTATAATTTAAAATTTATAATTTTATTACCACAAATAAACTTAAATAGATTAAATAAGGATAAATCAAAATGATAAGGTTTAAAATAAGATACAAACATGTCTAAATTTTGTTGGTTGATGATATTACAACCCTGTATCATATAATATTCGAATATGACTCATTTTTGGAGGTTTTTAAGTGGGGTTAGATTTATTATAAATTAATATTTTTAAAAATTCCAAAGGTGCCCCTCTCCTCCCTTAAAAAAGGGCACCTCCTCCCTCTCTTCCTTACACCACTTTGAGCCTTCAATATCAGACAAAACCTGCCCAATTTTCTTCTCCACTTCCCTAGAAACATCCTAGAGGTCCTGGTCTTCTTCAAAGATCAATTTTAGTGCCCTAAGAGGAGGTCTCAAAGAGGCGCTTCAAAGAAGAGGTAATGTTCATTACCGATTCTTTCAACTTTATTTCTTCTTATACTTTTTCTTATTTAGTTGTTTCATTATGAAGTAATAAAATCAGTATCACTCATATACTGATATGTTATTATAAGTATGAAACAACCCTATTTCACCATCTATCCATCCTACGGAAAACGAAATCACCGCGCGTGCGTACGTACGGACTACCGTCTCCACGAACGCGATGAGATTCATTTTCCATGATTAACCATAAAGTATATATAATGAATAATAATGAAATATATGGAATAATAATTCTACTAGATTTATGTATATATATATATATATGTATTTCATCTATTTAATTTCATTCAACTCAATAAGGAAACGAAAACAGCGTTCATGCGTACGTACGGCCTACCGTCTCCATGAACGGTGTATTTCTTTCCATTTATCGATCTATTATATATATGTATATTATGAATATATATTATATATAAATAATGTTTTATATTATGGAATTAATTAATCATGATCTAAGTAATCATATGAATAATTACAAGTCAAAACACGGATGACAAATGAAACGATTTTAATCAAAACGCTCTTTAACATGAAATTTACAAAAGAACGGGTAATATAAAGTCATAAGTGAACCATATATGATATCATAACAATGAATATAATTATTTAATAAGTCAATAACATTATTTAAATCATTATACATGAGGTTCAGACACATACTAAGCAAATCGGACCTAAGGTAAGGAAAAATATCACAATCTCATTTTTATCCGAGATTGTGTATACTTTGGTATTTACCAGGGTATATTTTATCATCCACATCCCTGTTCCCTAAATATTTAATATTGTTTCCATCCACCTAAAATTTTTTAAATCCAATTTTACCCTTCCGTGAGTTTTTAGTAAAGGATATGAAAGTAATCTTTTGTTTTTTTCGTACGAGGTACTTTTTGACTTTTCTGGCAAAAGTATGAGAAGAATGTTTTTTTAACTTATATGGCACGAACGGATTTTTACGGTTTTATAAATCTTGATTTTCATGAGGCTTCCTAAAAAATATTTCATGACTATTTTCAATAAAATCCTTTTCTTTTAAAAATGCATGACATTTTGTGAAAAGGAAATGATTTTAAAGAAGAAAGGATATTTTCCTCAAGAATTCATTTCAAGTTTTTTATCCAAACCATTTTCCATCTAAAATGAAATTATTTCATATGTGTATGTTTTAAGTATAATGTCTCTATGATTTACATGGTTTCACTTTTCTTATTATAAAATGATATCCATTTCTTTTATATGGATTATTTTATGATGGGATGATGTTTATGAAACCCATTTTATTCGTTGGGTTATTATGAATGATGTCTGTTTATTTTGTGGAACAAGTAAGAATGATTTCATTAGGAGATGGGTGAGACCTATATCTTCATCCAATTCACTGGGTAAAGATTTATATCTCATGAGATAGACATGTCTAGAATGGTAAGTTAATCCGGTTCAGTATTACAGGACTGGAACGAGGAGTGAACTCGATTCAGAAAGGGACTTTGTCCACTAAGATGGTCTTGGAAGCAATGACTTGGCTACTATGTAAATCATTACATGTGATTAATGGATGCCACAATTACATGTTTTATTCCCATGCTATTTTATCATTCTTAATGTTTCTTTATGATCTATGTCTTACGTACTTCCATGTTTTATGTCATTGCTGAAGCTTTTGATGTTTAAACATTATGTTTAGGTTTTTAAGTTCAAATGTATATGGTATGTTTTATTTTATACATGCTTACTCTTACTGAGCATTTGAGCTCACCCTTTTTATGTTTTATTTTACCCCGGATATAAAGAAAGGTTTTAGGTAAGAAAAAAAAGGGGAAGATCTTTATGGGAGATGTTGAATATCTTTCACCACGATTAGAAGATTACGTTCCAAGTTTCCAAAGACACTAAACTATTATGGTCCTTGTGTGTCTATTTTTGTTATGTATTAAGTATTCCGCTAAAGTAATGTAATGTCCATTTACGTCAAGCTTTGGGTCTCTACAGTTGGTATCAGAGGAAAGGTTTAGTCAACCTTTGGAAGCTAGGATGCGAAAACGTTAGTGAGATCCCTAGAGATATTTCTAAGGTATGTCTAGGGATGTCCCTAAGGATAAGTATACGTATAGGATATAGTCCTAGAACTACGGTAATGATCATAGAATTTAACCTAAGATATTAGATATTTAGGATACTCCCCCTTTACTATGTTGTTTTCCCTAGCATGATTTTTTCTTCTCACGCTATTCTTTTTGGGTTTTAGAAAATGGCTGGAAACAGGAAGATTCGTGATAATGGAGGATATGACGGACAATGGAATGATATTCTTCATGAGAAACCAAATGAAACGGGATTTGGAAATCCAAACATCGTTATTATTCCTAATTAGAAATCTCATAATATGATCAATAATATCAACTTTGGTAAGTTTCCCGACTCAGATAATAAGAGAAAGATGGAGTTTCATGATGATCATAGAGGAAAGAAAGTTCTATTTCCCTCATGTAAATCATGTGGGAAGAGGCATCGGGGAGATTGTTTCAAGGGAACTGTAAGATGCTTTGGGTGTGGAAAAGAAGGACACAAAGCCAGTAAGTGCAAAGGAAAAGGTTCAGTTAACACCATGGATGAGGATAATGGTATTGCTACGACATCAACAATGGTTAAATGTTTTAAATGTGGAATGTACGGGCATTATGCAAACCAATTCCCTAAGGGAAAGTCTCATGAAGAGAATCAGTACGGCCATATGAGTAGTATTTACGTTGATGATGATAAAGAGACTACAAATGATATGTGAGATGAAAGAATTGTTGAAGCTCGGTCAATTGTTTAAGAAGGTAGTGGAATGATTGTATGTTTATCAAGAGTTATGTTGTATAGTTAATGGTACTATGGAATAAAGGATCATATAAGGATTGTTACACCATTGTGTTTCCTAAAGTATTTGAAATTATATGTTGAATGGTACCAGTAACCATGGAAGGTTATTCAGATATTTTTGGAAAGTAGATGATATGCGCATAATGAAGGGATAAGAAGATAATGAGATGTTTGATTGTATTCATGAGCTCGTGACTGATATAAGGACTAAGTGATATTATGGTTTGATTATAAAGATTTTTGGGATTTTGGTATGAGGAAAGAGTTAACTTTTGACAGTATTCGTGTTTTCACTAAGGTTCTATGGTAATTTATATTTCAAGAGAATATATGACTAAGGTATTCAAGTGTTTGGAATGCAACCAACAAGATATATCTTATGATATATGTGAGATAAATTCTTGTATTCACATTCTTGGTAGATAACCTTTCTAGTAATTGTTTTCCTTATACTATGATCTTGGACCGAAGTATTTTAGATAAGCCTAAAGATTGGAATGGATTATGTTGGACATAAGTTAGTATTGTTTAAGGATATAACTTTTTTCGATATTATTGATGGGATATTATAGTAATGTAGTTTTAGAAAAAGGACAACCTACAAGACGGGTGATAGCCCATCGCGTCGGACAAGGATGTGGGAATCGAACCCACAACCGAAGTGAGACTGGCCTTTATCGCCTACCACTGGCCTACAGGAAGTCCCTGGTTAGTAGAAACTAGTTTTATTTTATTAAGCGGTATGATATATGAAGTATAAGTTCATTTTTGGAACTATATACGATTAATCTAACCATATGATGGACTTATAACTTTTGAAAACCTTTTTTTTGAAACAGATGGAATGACCCATCATTCTATCACATGATCTGTTAACACATCACAAATAACAAATTGAAATTCATTTCTTTAAGGGATGAAGTGGAAATTGTTCAATTCACGAACAACAGTGAGATTGTACCAAAATAATGTAAGTATTTCTTTTAATTCATCAACTTTAGGGAAATGATCTTGAAAACCAAAAATGTTGTCCTAGTAACCTTATATCCGATGAATCAGAGGGTACCTTAGATCATCACAAATTTATGGCTTTGTGATTGTTGGCTTTTTCATAGCCATGTTCTCTACCACTCTCCATCAGAACTTGATGGTTAGATTTTTCTTCCATATCCATATTTTCACCTATGTTCTTATACGTGGAAACCCAGTGATGAGTTAATTTGGGTAACTGTTAAATTTCATACTATATTTTTTAAATCCATGTTTTGGTATTCCTTTTTACGATGTGGGTTTCTATTAAACAAACTTTCGAGTAGTAAACCATTTATAACCCCAACGAATTTCGAGGGCGAAATTCATTTTAAGGGGGGTAGAATGTAACACCCCGAGATTTTATGAAAAATATTCTTTTAATTTCATTAATGTCTTGTGTTTTATGCTACACCAAAATTATCTTGCGCTATATGCAACATCGTATTAGCTTGCAGTATACGCAACACTATTCTTAGATCATGTTACACACAATTTTGATAATAGTTATTCTACGCAACATTGAGTATATATATATATATATATGTATTCAATGTATAAATGAAAAATGGTTGGATTCTGTTATACGAAACAACGAAGTATTCTTGCACAACAAGCAACCCTGACTTGGCTTGCATTACACGCAATCGTGACCTTCCTCGATAGCGTGTATTGTACGCAATACCGGGTTTTACTAAACAACGATATATCATTATAATATTATTACGAACTAGATGTTATGTATAGTATTAACTAAATTTTGAATTTTATAACATTATTATTCATTTTACACATTTTCTAGAACATGGTATAAAAACTAAATAAATTTTTCGGGTAAAATAAGTATTTTTCAAAAAATGCAGTTTTGCCGCCTTTTGATGGCGCACCCACTTTAAATATAGTTTTTGACATGTTTATAAGTTCAATTTGACAAAATAAAATTCTTCTTTTGAATCAAGAAATAAAAATTTACTTTGGATAAATTTTTCATATTATTCTGGTAACTTTCATATTTTGATGAATAGTAAAAACACACTATATTTTAATTAAAAACAACTTTTTTCATCGCAATAATATATACGGTTAAATTATAATATTTAATGGTTTTAAAGTATAAATAGAATATATTTTTACCATTTAATATAATGTATGTCATTATTATTTATTTTACATTAAATTCGTAGGTTAAATCAATTCAATCTTTTGCAATGTTTTAAAGAAAAACCTGTTTTCTTTCGACAACGGGATTAATTTTAATTTAATTTCTGAAACTTTTGTGTATTGAATTTAGAAAAATGGATTCCATATTTGGAATCAGTGGGTCCAAATTATGTTAATAATCTACTTTTTATTTTTGGGAATTATGAATAGTAACTACGGTAAAAAAAAATTACCATAGTTAAAGGTAAATAGGGTAATTAAGGGTAAATATAATATTATAAAATTACCCTAAAAAATGAAAAAATTATTTTGGATGGATAAAAGTATACCCATATAACCTAAGGGTCGGATTAGATTCATTTTATGTACTTTTGACCATGGAAATAATTTAATTATTATTAAAACCAAAGAAAGTGACAACATGTCACTCTCTTAAATCTTATAAGTATAATAACTATAATTTAGTGATAAATATCATAAAACTTCGAAAATGAATAGTCTCAAGAAATATAATAAAATTATCTACATCATGATAATTTATTTATAATTTTTAGGGATTAAATAATTGTCATTAATGGTGATACATTAATGATACATAAATTATTTATTAAGTGAAAAATAAGTAATATAGTTTTTATTGAAATAATAATACACATTAAAAGGCCCAAAAACCTAACCAAAACTTATTGGTAGTGTATATATACACCTTAATAATCCAATTAAATAATATATAACCATTTGGAGCCTTATAAAAGTGATTATGACACTTATATTATTTTATTTTAAATGATGCCAAAGTTGTCACCTTCATAATTTAATAAATATAAAAATTTAAATATTGTGATTTTAAGATGCTAAATTAGATTAAAAGTATTATTGTGAAAGGTAATAGATTTATCTTCATCATAGGATCTTATTTTTAATTTTTATTTAACAAATAAGTATATTAAATAATTATACAAAAATGTTGTAGTAATTATTTTATTAAGAGATAAACCAAATAAATGGTTTTAAAAATAATAAAATAAATATTATAAGAACTATTTAATGTGATCCACTAATTTTATAGATACATATTACCTTTTATTAATCTATTAAATCTTTTATTTAGAACATATATTCTTTATATATTTTATTTAAATTCAAATAAATGAATAGTGTCAAAATTGACACTATTGTTATTTTATAAAAATAACATATTATAAAATTATTTAAAAATCACAAAAAATATTTAAAAATTACAAATTTAAATTTATATGGTCTATAATGTTATAAAGTTACCAATTATGGAAAATTAACAACAAATAAGTAATTATTTGTTATAATTTAAAATTTAGAATTTTATTACCACAAATAAACTTAAATAGATTAAATAAGGATAAATCAAAATGATAAGGTTTAAAATAAGATCCAAACATGTCTAAATTTTATTGGTTGATAAGATTAAAACCCTATCTCATCTAATATTCTAATATGAGTCATATTTGGAGGTTTTTAAGTGGGTTTAGATTTATTATAAATTAATATTTTTAAGAATTCCAAAGGTGCCCCTCTCCTCCCTTATAAAAGGGCACCTCCTCCCTCTCTTCCTCACACCACATTGAGCCTTCAATCTCGGCCAAACCCTGCCCAATTTTCTTCTCCACTTCCCTAGAAACATCTTATAGGTCCTGGTCTTCTTCAAAGACCAATTTTAGTTCCCTAAGAGGAGGTCTCAAAGAGGCGCTTCAAAGAAGAGGTAATGTCCGTTACCGATTATTTCAACTTTATTTCTTCTTCTACTTCTTCTTCTTTAGTTGTTTCATTATGAATTAATAACATCAGTATCACTCATATAATGATATGTTATTATAAGTATGAAACAACCCTATTTCCCCATCTATCCATCCTATGGAAAATGAAATCATCGCGCGTGCGTACGTACGGACTACCGTCTCCACGAATGTGATGAGATTCATTTTCAATGATTAACCATAAAGTATATATAATGAATAATAATGAAATATATGGAATAATAATTCTACTATATTTATGTATATATATATATTTATTTCATCTATTTAATTTCATTCAACTCAATAAGGAAACGAAAACAGTGTTCATGCGTACGTACGGCCTACCGTCTCCATGAACGGTGTATTTCTTTCCATTTATCGATCTATTATATATATGTATATTCTGAATATATATTATATATAAATCATGTTTTATATTCTGGAATTAAGTATTCATGATCTAAGTAATCATATGAATAATTACAAGTCAAAACACGGACGACAAATGAAAGGATTTTAACCAAAACGCTCTTTAACATGGAATTTACAAAAGAACGGGTAATATAAAGTCACAAGTGAACCATATATTATATCATAAAAATGAATATGATTATTTAATAAGTCAATAACATTATTTAAATCATTATACAGGAGGTTTTTACACTTACGAAGAAAATCGGACCTAAGGTAAGGGAAAATATCACAATCTCATTTTTATTTGAGATTGTTTATACTTTGATATTTACTGGGGTGTATTTTATCATCCACATCCATGTTCCCTCAATATGTAATATTTTTTCCATCCACCTACAATTTTTTAAATCCAATTTTACCCTTCAGTGAGTTTTTAGTAAAGGATATGAAAGGAATCTTTTGTTGTTTTTCGTACGAGGTACTTTTTGACTTTTTCGGCAAAAGTACGAGAAGAATGTTTTTTTTAACTTATATGGCACGAACAGATTTTTACGGTTTTATAAAGCTTGATTTTCATGAAGCTTCCTCAAAAATATTTCATGACTGTTTTCAAGAAAATCCTTTTCTTTTAAAAATGCATGACATTTTTTGAAAAGAAAATGATTTTAAAGAAGAAAGGATATTTTCCCCAAGAATTCATTTCAAGTGTTTTATCAAAACCATTTTCCATCTAAAATGAAATTATTTCATATGTGTATGTTTTAAGTATAATGTCTCTATGATTTACATGGTTTCACTTTTTTTATTATGAAATGATATCCATTTCTTTTATATGGATTATTTTATGATGGGATGATGTTTATGAAACCCATTTTATTCGTTGGGTTATTATGAATGATGTATGTTTATTTTGTGGAACAAGTAAGAATGATTTCATTATGAGATGTGTGGGACCTATATCTCACTCCAATGCATTGGGTAAAGATTTATATCTCATGAGATAGACATGGATGAAATGGTAAGTTAATCTGGTTCAGTATTACAGGACTGGAATGAGGAGTGAACTCGATTCAGAAAGGGACTTTGTCCACTAATATGGTCTTGGCAGTAATGCCTTGGATACTATGGAAATCATTACATGTGCTTAATGGATTCCACAATTAAATGTTTTATTCCCATGCTATTTTATCATTCTTAATGTTTCTTTATGATCTATTCCTTACGTAATTCCATGTTTTATGTCATTGCTCAAGCTTTTGATGTTTCAACATTATGTTCATGTTTTTAAGTTCAAATGTATATGGTATGTTTTATTTTATCCATGATTACCCTTAATGAGCATTTGAGCTCACCCTTTTATGTTTTCTTTTCCCCAGGATATAAAGAAAGGTTTTAGGTAAGAAAAAAAGGGGAAGATCTTTATGGGATATGTTGAAGATCTTTCACCATGATTAGAAGATTACGTTCCAAGTTTCCAAAGACACTAAACTATTACAGTCCTTGTGTGTCTATTTTTGTTATGTATTAAGTATTCTTCTAAAGTAATGTAATGTCCATGTACGTCAAGCTTTGGGTCTCTAAATTTGGGAATCCTGTATTCCCTATTTTCAATGGATCAGGCGATCCTGAACAGCATTTGATGCATTACGTGTCTTGTTGCAATCCTATGATGGGAACTTCGGAGCAGCAAGAAGCAGTGAAACTCGGATGCTTCGTGCGAACATTGCAAGGACCAGATTTTGTTTTGTATACAAGCTTTCAATCCCGATCAATTACCGGATGGGAGGATCTTCTCCAAAAATTCCTCCTTCAGTTCAGCTCAACTTTTCCAAAGACAATAGTTTTCGATCTTACAAATTGTAAGCAAAGGGAGAATGAAAGAGTCTCTGATTTCATTGCTCGATGGAAGGGATTACCATATTCCTTGAGTTTATCACTCCCTCAAGAAGAATTGTTGCCAATCTATGTGGAAAATCTGCGTGACGAATTATGCACGCCATTAATCCCTGTGAAATACACAGGAGGGTTTCGAGACCTTACTTCAATCGCTCGGCAGATTAAAGATTCCCTTATACAGGCTAAGGCTAAATCTCATGTAATTCCATCAGCTCCAGGAAGGAGAATGGGTAAAGCAGAAACTACTACAGTTATGCTTAAACAAGCACTTGTACCTATTTCTACCTCAAAACCTTCATCTTCTCGAAGGGCTCCACCTTCTGAGCGCCAACAACAAAGGCCTTTTTGTCCAGATGATCAAAAAGATCAAAGACGAAAACAATTTGAGGATCTGAAGAGAAAAACATATTCTTTCCAAAATGAACAAGTTCCTGGTTATTTCATTTTGGCTCTGGAAAACAATTTGGTTCAATTTCCAATACCCAAGAGGCCAAAAAAGAAAGTAGATGAAGACTGTCCTAAGTATTGCCTTTTTCATCAAATATTGGGGCATCCCATCTAGGAGTGTTTTGTCTTCAAAGACCTCCTGCAAAAGATGGTCGACTCGGGACAGGTCACATTGAAAGACTCCTCAGCCCAGGTAGCATGTGTCACTGCTACAGTTCCAGAGGAGGAAGATGAATGGCAGGAAGTCAAAAGAAAAAATTCACAAAAGTATGATGATTGGATGGTCAGAAAGACAATCAATCGAACTCATTTTATTTTTCGAACACAATTAAGGAAACCAATTGTGTCTTCTGCCATGAATGTTGTTGAAAAACCCTCTTCGTCAGAGGGAAAGTCCTCAAAGAAACGACATGAGTCAAAGAAAGAAAAAGAATCAGAAGAAGATGAGTATGTGTCAAATCCTAAGTTGTCTCTGACTTTGGCGAACTTCATTCCATCTACTTCAAAGCCACGGGCACCGCCCCACCAAACGGCACAGCCTAAACAGGCTAATGAGGCAGAGTCTTCATCAGATGAATAGTTAATCTTTGGTTCTGTTAATATGATTCAATTAACAGATCCATATGCCAGTCGCAGTTTCAATTTTGATGAGCCTTAATTCCCTGTATCAAACAGAGGAATCAGAGGAAGTTCCAGGGGCTCGGGATACAGGGGAAGACGTGGAACTTTCAGAAGACACTATTCCAATTCTACCCCTGCTAGAACTGTGTACGCAGCAGAAACTCGTGGTAGATCCCTTCAGCGAGCTCAGCAATAACAAGCAAGTTCTTCTACCAATAGAAAATTCAGTCCTGGCATAGTTATTTTGGAAGACCGGATGAAGGTTCCATCTTCTTCCTCTCAGAAAGTAAATGGATCTAATCGGTCTAATATTCCAAAACCAGGAATATTTCCAAATCCTATCCCAATACAAGATGCATCAACTTCCAAAACATCTGCTTCCAAGGTACCTGCTAAACCACATATTCCTATTGGGAAATGCAGACCTCTAGATCAAAAGTATGATATATTAAAACCCTTGTCCCAAGTACCATCTAAGTTATCAATTCTGGATGCTTTGAGTCTGTCAAAAGATCTTCAGGAAGCACTCATCGAGACTTTTTCAAGTCCTCAGGAGTTTGAAACTGAAATTGCTGCAGCTGAAGTCTATCACATAGAGAATAATCCTGTAGAATGTCATGCAATAATATCCTTTACTGATGAAGATGAAGATGATGTTGTGCATGGACATATTAGACCATTGTACTTGTCTGGAAAAGTCAATGGCGTGGATGTTCGAAGAGTTTTCATTGACAATGATTCAGGAGTCAACCTCATGCACATTCGTACACTTCGTCGATTGGGCCTCACGGAATCTGATTTATCTCACTCCACCATGATGCTATAGGGATATGATAAAAATGAACAAGAACCACTGGGTGAAGTTACACTCAGAACTCAGTTTGGAGATCTTGTATCCAATTCAGATTTCATGGTTGTTGATCAAGACTCAGCCTTCAACATTTTTCTTGGAAGACCCTGGTTACATCAACATGCGACTATCCCTTCTTCATACCATCAATGTCTCAAATATTTTTTCGATGGTCAATTTGGGATGTTGTATGGTGATAAGGCCCCGTTCAAGTCATGTGAGTCTCAATACATTGAGGCAGAATTCTATCACATGAAGCAAAGGGAGAAATCCATAACAAAGGAGATTACCAAAGTTAATGCTCTATATGGTTTGGAAAAAATTCCAATAAATCCATTTACACATGTGAGTACAGATTATGTGTTTCATATCAGTCAAATTGAAAAGATAGACCCAAATCAAAATGCTCTTATGGAAAGATCCATAATGTCAATTACGGCAATCGAGCCAGACAACATAGGAGAAATTGGTAATCTACCAAGCTGTGATGAAAGCACAAATGATGACTTCTTCATTTCGTCTTCTGAAATCCAACAATTATATTCTTCTCCAATTAGGCCAGAAGAAGTTATAGCAACATCGGAGGTGAACAATGATGTCGATTCTCAATCCACCATCTCCTCTTTATTACCCAAAGAAGACCCTTCATCAGCAATAGGGTCAAAAATGGAAACTTTCTCTTCAAAATGTGAAAATTTTGACATCTCTTCTGATCATGAAAATTCCAATTTGTCATCTACTATGCAAGTAGAAACGGAAGAAATAACACATGATGAAGAAGAAGGGGAAGATCTTAGAGATTCTCCTCCAGCATTTGAAGAGGGTATCTCTACCACTGTGGATAAACTCAGAGAAATAAATCTGGGTACAAAGGAAGATCCACGCCCCACTTTAATCAGTGCATCCATGACCCTTGAAGAGCAAGAGATGTATATTTCTTTTCTAAAGAGAAATAGAGATATTTTTTCTTGGAACTATACAGAAATGCCCGGGCTTGATCCTGATGTTGCTACTCATCATTTGGGTTTACCAGAAGAACATCGAGGATTTAAGCATGCCGTGAGAAGAACACACCCAACTTATGCTTCCAAAATTTAAGCTGAAGTGGATAAGATTATCAAAGCTAACTTTGTCATATAAGTTCAATATCCCAAATGGTTGGCTAATATTGTCCCTATAAAGAAAAAGAACGGAAAAATTAGAGTTTTCATCGATTTCAGGGATCTTAATCGGCATTGTCCTGAGGATGATTTCCCAGTTCTGATTACAGAACTTCTAATTGATGCAACAGCTAGCTATGAAGCACTTTCCTTCATGGATGGATATTCTGGATATAATCAGATTTGAATGGCCCTAGAAGACAAGGAATCTACAGCCTTCAGAGCCCCTCAGGGTGTGTTTTTCTACCGGGTAATGCCCTTTGGCTTAAAGAATTCATGTGAAACTTATCAGCGTGCCATGCATCATATCTTCAAACCCTTCTTAGGGAAGTTTGTTGAATGCTATGTAGAAGATTTGGTAGTTAAATCCAAAAAACTTTCTAATCACTTGGATGATTTGGAAGTCATATTCTGCAAGCTTCGACAACATAATTTGAAGATGAACCCCATAAAATGTGCTTTTGGGGTAACCTCAGGAAAATTTCTCGGCTTTGTTGTACGCCATCATGGTATTGAAGTTGATCCTGAGAAGACCAGGTCAATCCTTGGTATTTCACCTCCTCAAAATTTGAAATAATTAAGAGGACTTCAAGGAAACATATCCTATATTCGGAATTTCATCGCCAATTTAGCAGGTAAAAGTTTACCCTTCACCAAATTGATGAATAAGGGAGTCACTTACCAGTGGACTGAAGAATGTCAAGAAGCATTCGATATTCTCAAAAAATACCTCTTGAGTCCACCGGTACTCATGCCACCTGTTGAAGAAATACCACTTATCCTCTACGTGATAGCTCTGGAGCGATCATTGGGTGCCTTTCTTGCTCAAAAGAATGATGATGGGAATGAAAACAGCCTCTACTATCTCAGTCGAACCATGCTTAAAGCAGAAACCCGGTATTCAAGTATTGAGAAGTGATGCCTGGCATTAATCTTTGTAGTTCAGAAGTTGATACATTACCTGCAACATCACGAGGTCCAATTGGTATCTCGCAATAACCCACTCAAATTCATCCTTAGTCATCCAATGCTTACAGGACGTCTAGCAAGGTGGGCAGTTATTTTGCAGCAATTTGACATTCAATATGTGTCTCAAAAGGCGATAAAGGGACAAGCTCTGGCTAATTTCCTGGCTGAACACCCTTCAGTGGAAGACACGTCTTCAGATATTGAACTCCCTGATGAGGAAGTCTTCTCTATTCAAGAAAGTCCTCAAGTCTGGGAAATGTATTTTGATGGTGCTTCCAGAAGTCTAACAGGGAAGAAAATGGAAAATCCTAAATTCAAAAAAGTTAGCTTAGGAATTGTGCTCATTTCTCCAGAAAAGGAAGTGTTACCTTATTCCTTCTTATTATGGGAAGGTGGTACCAATAATGAAGCATAATACCAAGCTCTCATCGTAGGTTTGGAATTATCACTTCAAGCACAAGTGAATCACTTAAAGGTGAAAGGTGATTCAGACCTGGTAATCAAACAAGTCAATGGGTATTATTCCATCAGAAAAGAAGAATTAATCCCTTTGTATGATTACGTCAGAGAGTTAATGGCAGAATTCCCTTTGGAACTGACATTTTCTAATGTCCCAAGATCACAAAATGCTCAAGCTGATGCATTGCTTAATATAGCCACAGCTCTGGAAGATCCAAATCAGGATGATACAACCATCAGTATTGCCCACCGTCGTGCAATTTCACCTTATGTTAGAATCAGGATAGAGGAAATGAATGAAACTTGTCCCATTCCTGAACCGTATGGTCATACTACAGGATGGGTGTCACCTATCAGGGAATACCTTCAAAATGGAACACTTCCACCTGATAGAGCTGAGAAAGAACAAATCTGGCGACGTGTGGTCAATTTTACTCTTTATGATAGCCCAGGTCACCTAGATAAAATTCTCTACAAACGTGTTTTTTATGGAGTTCTCTTTAGATGCATTGATGGTGAAGAAACAATGGCTGTCATAAAAGAAGCGCATGCAGGAATCTGTGGTGCCCACCAGTCTGGACATAGACTGTCTGATCGGGTTCGAAGGCTTGGATACTTTTGGCCTTCAATGATACGAGATTGTGTCGATTTCACAAAGAAGTGTCATTCATGCTAAGTACATGTCAACTTCATTCATCAGCCTCCAGAGTTACTTCATACAGCTAAATACTCATGGCCATTTTCCACATGGGGAATGGATGTGGTGGGACATTACCCTTCGGCTACGGCTAAGCAGTTTAAGTATATTTTTACTGCTACTGACTTCTTTTCCAAATGGGCAGAGGCAATACCTCTCAAGGAAGTCAGTTCTAAATGCATTGTTAGCTTCATCAAGTCTAACATCATTACCATATTTGGTGTCCCTCATACCATATTGATGGAAAATGGCACCAATTTCTGTTAATCTGAGATGAAGAAGTTGTATCAAGAATACAACATCAAATTCAACCATTCATCTCGGTATCATGCAGCGTCCAAAGGGCAGATAGAAGACTTTAACAAGACTTTCAAATATACTGCAAAATATGGTGGATAAATATAAGAGGTCATGGCCTGATAAACTCTTTCATGCTTTATGGGCTTATCGGACTACCACCCGCACTGCAACTCAGTCAACTCCATATTCATTGGTATATGGAACGGAAGCCGTCTTGCCCATTGAAGTTCAAGTACCCTCGCTCAGAGTTGCCATTTTTGATCAATCATCTACATATGAACAATCTCAGAAGCGATTGAATGAATTGGAATGGTTAGATGAGAAAAGATTGTGCACTTTGCACCACTTGGAAGTCTATCAGAATCGAATAGCACGAGCTTTTAACAAAAAAGTTTGTCTTCATTCATTCACTCAGGGAGAATTGGTATTAGTTCTCAGAACTCCAATGATACCAAGAAAGAAACCTCCCAAGCTTGAGCCAAAATGGGAAGGACCTTATTCAATACATAGGGTCTACTCCAATGGAGCTTATTCATTAATCTCAATGGATGGGGAACTCATCACTACTCCAACCAATGCCAGATTTTTGAAGAAGTATTTTGTATAAACTAGAAAGTCCTTCATTGTCCCCGCAACATGACACTAAACTGTGCAGCACCAGTTCGTCCTTGTTATACGATGTTAAACTATACAGCAACGGTCCAAGCATATGAACCTAAACTATTTGCACATACGTCCAAAATGACGTTAAACTGTGTCACCTTCATTGTCCCTGCAACATGACACTAAACTGTGCAACACCTGTTTGTCCTTTCTATATGAAGTTAAACTATACAGCAATGGTCCAAGCATATGACCCTAAACTATTTTCACATACGTCCAACATGACGTTAAACTGTGTCACCTTCATTGTCCCCGCAACATGACACTAAACTGTGCGGAACCAGTTCGTCCTTGCTATATGACGTTAAACTATACAGCAACGGTCCAAGCATATGACCCTAAAATATTTGTACATACGTCCAACATGACGTTAAACTATGTCACCTTCATCGTCCAAGCTACATGATGCTAAAGTGTACAAAATTCCTTACATTCATCCTACATGACATTAAACTGTACTTTGTCCCCGCAACATGACACCAAACTGTGCGGCACCAATTCGTCCTTGCTATATGACGTTAAACTATACAGCAACGATCCATACATATGACCTTAAATTATTTGTACTTTCTTCCCACACGACGTTAAACTGTGAAAAAGTTCCCTAAATGGTGCATTATGACCTTAAACTGCAACTAGGTCATGTATGACCTTAAACTGCATCATCAACGGTCCATGCATATGACCCTAAACTATTTTCAAGTCCCTTACGTCCAGCAAGATGTTAAAATGTGACGTCCTAACTACATGAAGCTAAACTGTATAAAAGTCCCTTACATCCGGAAAGATGTTAAACTACATAATCATCAAAGGTCTTGTATGAACTTAAACTACATCATTGTCCAGCATGACATTAAACTCCACTATCCACAGTCCATGCATATGACCTCAAACTATTCGCACTTCCGTCCAACATGACACTAAACTATATCATCCCTTTTTCATCCAACATAACGTTAAACTGTGGAAAAAATACCCAATGCGTCCAACATGATGTTAAAATGGTGCACTCTTTTTTCCTCACTGCATGACATTAAACTGCACAGTCCCCCCCCCCCCTTTCGTCCAACATGACGTTAAACTCTATTGTCCTCATCGTCCTAACTACATGACGCTAAACTATATAGAAAGTTCGTGATACGTCCTCTGTGACATTAAACTGTATTTTGTCCCTACTACATGACACTAAACTGTGCAACACCAATAGTCCTAACTGCAAGACTTTAAACTGCATAGTCCCTTTATATGTCCTACATGACATTAAACTATGCATAGTTAAGGTTGTTGTTACCTCTTCTTTCTCACACCGAGTATGACTCACGTGAGCTTAGATCAAACCTCAACCATAACACTCTCTCTGGGCCGCTAACCATGTGTAAGTCCTAACATCATTTTTTTAGGTCATTTTCCCCAAGAACAACTTGATCATTAATTCATTCTTTAATTGAACTACACGGACTTTGATCCTTGCCTTCTAGGATGGGTATATAGGCAACCTCCCAAGGTTCAAGACCAAAACCAATCTCTTCACGTTGGTTCATATCTATCTCATACGATGATAATTTGTGAAACCGCCCTTAGAATCAATATCTTTACTTTGGTTCACTTTCGTCCTTGTTATACGACGTTAAACTATACAACACTTTTGTCCAGTATGATAATAAACTACAAATTTCTTTGATACCCTCACCTGAGAGGGAACCATTATTTTCATTGATTTTTTTCAATCATGTTTCACTTCAAAGACTACGTACATACATGGAAACGCCCAAACCTTTTATCTTGGGTTAAACCATCATTGCACTAAAGTCACATTTCACCCTTCACATGTACGAACCAAATTTGTACAAAGGGTAGTTCTAGAACTATGTGGGTTTGATTCCCATACTTATGGGATACGTAGGAACGTTCGATTGTCCCTCAAATTCAGTCCCAAGTCTTTGGGCCTAACCCCAAATTCCACTTTCAGTCCCTTGGCTGACAAGTCCCCATGAAAACACACACTGTGTATTTCTTACAATGGTCCAAGATCTATGACCCAAAACTAAGATCTCTAATCCTTTTGTCCTGCACGACATTAAACTATAGTTTAAGAACTACATATGGCTTGATTCTCATCCTTATGGGATACGTAGTGAAGTCCAATATTTCAATTCAGGACCCAGCCACAACATGATTATGGTTAGCATTGATCTTTGTATCTCTGTATTCATTGAAAAATACCCATCTTTATGTGTCATAATCCTAACCTTAAATATTTTCAGATCCTCATAACCCTTTTCATGACTTCTACTCACAAAAATTTCAAACTTCTGGGAGTTCTTTTGCCTGACTATGAAGCACGTGCCCATAGGCAGCCTTGCATAAACAGTCTACATAACAGACTTGTTAGCCAAAAGATACTATTATTTGACTATGCAGCCAATGCCCTTAGGTGGCCCTGCATAATTCAACCCCCTAACGGGTTTTTTGGATAGTGGTAAATTCATTCTTGGGAATAATGCATCTTTTGTACTTATTTGTCTTAAATGACAGTATTTAGGGATTCGCAAAAAATAGTCATCCTTAACATATTTGTCCCATATCCTTTTTCATGATCTGAAAGTATTCAAGTCTATGGTTTATATTCTCCTTCCCTACGTTTGGGTCAGACCTTCGTAGGAGTGATATTCATCCAGTTCTTCAATAATATTTTTTGGAAATATCTTCTCCATATTCAAGTACCTCTTTCCATACAGAAAACTCTATACTTTGGAAGATTTGAATCTCCATAAGATTTAACTAGATTTTAGCACTAGGAAAGTAAATTTCTGAGAGTTCTTTTGCCTAACTATGCAGCACGTGCCCATAGGTGGCCTTGCATAAACAGTCTACATAACAGACTTGTTAGCCAAAAGATACTATTTTATTTAACTATGCATCCAATGCCCTTAGGTGGCCCTGCATAATTCAACCCCCTAACGGGTTTGTTAAATAATGGTAACTTCATTCTTGGAAACTACTTCTTCTAATGCCTTTTAGCTCCTTTTCATATCATTCCTCAGATTCAAATATTCTTAAGTCATAGCTTACATATTTTTCCTCATACATGAGTATGGTAATATGTTTTCAGATGAATTTTCAAGGAATTGAGTCAATTCTAATCCATTTCATTCAAATCCATTTCGACCTTAAACATTAGCCTCTTTATGTCCGACATGCATGACATTAAACTGTCAGATTTCTTATTTCTTCTCACCTCAGAGTCAAATCCTATTTTCTCTCCAGAACCAACTCTGAGGGGGGACTTTTGTTGACGCTCCTTTCCATCACATAGTCTAAATTAATGAAAATGGAAATACCTTGAACAAAGAAGATTCATCCTTTGAACAAATATCAAAAATCAATAAAGGCATGAACAAGGGATCAAAAGCACCTGTGTCGCGCAAGTTCTAGCACTGTCGCGCAAGTCCACTTGTGCGACGCCTTATGGTCGCTCAAGTGACTTGCACGACCTAAGTGATAACCGCCTGGTAACCACTCGGGGTCTTCTCCTGCCTATAAATAGACCCTGTGGGCCCCCCATTTCAGGAGGATTTTTTCCAGAAACTCAGATTTGAGCTCCTGGTGCCCTAGTCTCTTCTAAAAGCTTCTGAAACACTTCTAAGGTAATTTCATACCTAGAACGGAAGATCTAAAGAGGGGGAGGAAGGCCTATGTGTTGAAACTCATCAACACTTGCATGCCTGAGTGGCCAGCCCTTAAGGGAAAAGGACTACACTTGCGCGCCACCTTACTCCTTCAATAGATCTTGCACGCCCCTCTTCTGGAAGAACCAAAAGGGGATTCTAAAGGCTTTAATGAAGAGTCGGTCAAGTATTACCCTTCTGGTTAACCGCCGTGCAAGTACACCATTTTTTGCGCAGGCATACCTGCACGACTAGGACTTGCGCGCCCACGCAGTACCTGCGCGCCTGCCAGGACTTGCGCGCCCCAGCCTTTTTGGGTGCCTTTCTTGCCCATTTTACCCCTCTTAATCCATTACACCTTTCCTATTCAATATTCAGTCTTCAAGACACTCTTCAAAGGAATTTATGGCATGATTTCTTTATTTTACTTCCTTATCTAAAAGGAATTCTGTAGAATATCTCTCAAAACCTAGTGATTTACACATCTTTATATCACTAAAGATTGAGATTTCATTCATTCAACCTCATCCTTTGAAATGAGAGAATCTTTAACCGGGGCCTCCTTTTCAGGAGTAAGTCCCAGTCATAATTCCTTTAACCTGGGCCTCCTTTTCAGGAGTAAGTCCCAGTCATAATTCCTTTAACCTAGGTCTCCTTTTCAGGAATAATCCCCAGACATAAGTCCTCTAGTTTGGGCATCCTCTTAGGAGTAAGCCCCAGATCCCCTAATCTGGGCTTCCTTTTCAGGAGTAAGCCCCAGTCTCAAATATGGGCATCCTCCTTAGGAGTAATCCCCAGTCATAATTCTTAACATGGGCATCCTCCTTAGGAGTAAGCCCCAATTATAACAGTTCCCAAATCTGGGCATCCTCTTTAGGAGTAAGCCCCAGTCCCCTAATTTGGGCATCCTCCTCAGGAGTAAGACCCAAACCTTAATTCCCTTAACCTGGGCCTCCTTTTCAAGAATAAGCCCCAGTCATAATCCTTTAGCCTGGGTCTCCTTTTCAGGAGTAATCCCCGGTCATAATTCTCTTAACCAGTCATAATTTACCCTTGATCTGGGATTCCTTTTCAAGAGTAAAACCCAAGTTAGAGTATTCAAAATCTCCATGAAGCACATATACCTTTATGGACCTTGTTCCTGGATTTCTTCCCTAAAGTAAATCCTAACCTTCATTTATTTGGGCAGTCATACATACATAAGCCCCACATTATTTCTTATGATTGAATCTTTCATCGCACAATTGTCTAATTTTTACCAATACCTCTTGTTTCTCACACCGATCATGACTCACGTGAGCTTAGAGTGTAAAAGTAATTGTGACATCCTTATTTGAGCCATCAATCATAAAAATCATACTCCCTTACTTGAACTACGTGGGTTCTGATTCCTTTTCTAAACAAAGGATACGTAGGTATCCAGTCTATGAGTTCGATCCCAACTATAAAATAATCCATGTCCTTCTGAATGACAATAAACTTCAAGTGCCCCACTGAGTGGCTTTAAAACCAGCATGGTCATCATAATGACCAAGAGACTTCTGTATTAATGTGTCAAAGGGTACCACTGACCAAGAATCCCTAACAAATACATATGATTCTCTATCGATTAAGAACCTCGAATACATACAAAATATTCTCTAAATTTCCTTCATATTTAATCATTGATTGTTAGATCTGATGGAAAGCTCATTTTATACTTAGTAATGTAATAAGGATTCACGAACATAACTCAAATCTATAAAGAGAGTCCCAGAGTAGACAATAATTCCCCTCAAAAAGGTGTGATGAGTCCGACCTCCCATCCTCTCGACCAATGAAAATTCCTAAGCCTCATCAGTCCACAAACTAATGAGAAACTACCTTTGGAAAGTAGGTCTGAATGGATGTGGAATCATTAGATATTTCCGATTCTACGAACAAACCCATTAGAAAACGATCAGAACGTTTGAACCTCCCATCAAGGCGGTCATCCCCGGATTCCGATGGAAAAATTGATATTAAAAATTCCAATGTTACTTGTCTTGAAAATTTCATTGAAGGTGATGGTGATTTGGAGGGCCCATGATGATGTCCAAGAAAAATGGGCCAAACTGCGCAGGATCCAAACATACCAGTGGGTTAATCCGCACACTGCTTCTTGAAAGTGCTTCCAATTGGGATAAAATTTTGTGGGCTGGTCCAAAACCTGTTGGGATACATTTCATATGAAGAAACCCAAGACTCATTCGGCAATCTGATGGCCTTTCCTACCTGATTTGTCCAGCACACCAAATCTGCATGGATTCAAAAGTAGTGTGTTGTGATCTGTCCATATCTCATGATATAGGTGTCCAAAGTGATCCAAACATTCGGTTGAGACATCCAATAGGTGTGGATACAAAAAAATTTTTTTATAAAAATATAGATAATGCTTTATGGAGGTATAAACACCTATAACAAGTGGTTTTAATAATTCCTTGTGCTCAAAACTACCTTCCCATTTCCCTATAAAATAGAACCTTGGGATCCTCATTTGCAAGTTCGTCCAGGAGGAAAAGCTATGGTATTTTGGAGACCCAAATGAGTTCTATCCTCATACTTGATGTTCTGTAGGCCCCTATCCTCATAGGGGAATCAAGGATGAAGAGGGAGTTCCACCCGAGCCTCCTCTTCCTCTTGATGGCGAGCTAAACGGTGGACGATCATTTCGAGGGACCTACACATACTTGGGAGGGAGTTCCAGAACTTGATACTCTACTGGTTTTGTGTAATTATTGTGTAGATTATTTCACTTATGTTTTATCTAATCATGCTTCTCTTATGAGTTCATTTATTGGGTTTAATTTAGTGAACCATTTTTCATTTCAACACCGATTGGGTTGAAATTTAAAGTGGGAAACTTGAGTTGTTCTGATTGGGAAACACAAGGATCCTATTTCTCTCACACATACAAAAGATATTAGTATGATTTGGTAGAATTTAATTGGTTCTTGAAGTCCAGATCGTGATAACATGATTGTTTTGTCAAGGGTTGGTACTTTGTACAACATTTAGAGAGGCAAGAGGGGAATTAAGATCTTGACAACCCTCAACCAACGAATTAAACAAAACCATTTGAAACTTTCAGAACAGTGAACTATAAAATATGTGTACTGAACTTGAAGTGATCTCCTTATCTCATAATTCTTAATCCTCCACCTTATTCTATCAACTATTAAACTCTTTATGTTAAGTTATTTTCTTAAAAGTGTTTTCAAAATCACCCCCTCTTTTAGTAATCTTTATTAAGAATACACACTAAAAGCCACCAAATCTCCTTGAGAGATGAACTAGGTTCTTCCCTATACTATAAATCAACCTTAAAAACACAATCAATTTGACGTTTCATGATAACACATTCAAGAATAATGGGAAGGGTAGTGATATTGAGGATGAATTGGTTGTTGGCTGGGTGATGGGTTGGAATTGTGATATTCGATAGATTGGGTATAGGTAATTTTCAAGGTATTATATGGGTATTGCCTTCCCTTGGACACCCACCTGACACCCCCACCCCCTTGGACACCCCCCTCAGACACCCCTCACCCCCCATAGACACCCCCACCCCCTGCACACCCCCATTCCCTAGACACCCCCACCCCCTGGGCAGCCCCCCACCCACCCCATAGTCCTCCCATTGGACAGACCCCCCCCCCCCCCCGCACCTCCTACACCACCCCATGAACAACCCCCCCCCCCCCCCCCACCCCCCGGAAACCCCCACCCCTTTATACACCCCTCACCCCCATGGACACCCCCCACCCTGGACACCCCCCACCCCCTGGAAACCCCCACCCCCTGGACACCACCACCCCCTTGGACATCCCCCCTGGACACCCCCACCACTTGGACACCCCCACCCACTGGACACCCACCACCCCTGGACACCCTCCACCCCCTTGGACATCCCCCCCCCCCCCCCACCTCCTTGGACACCCCTGGAAACCACCCCACCTCATAAGTGCTTGGATCGGTTTTTAAATTGTAATTAACAATGTAGGTGATTTCCCCTTCCCCCAATGACATTTCCTAAGTGACCCATAAATCCTTATAAATTGAATTTTTCATGTTTTGATATAATGAATGGGTTGTTTTTAATGAAATGGCTAATGAATAAAGGTTTTCATTTCTTAATTAATAAAATCGTTTTAACTAAAAATACCCTAAGAGAGGTTGCGGATGGTAGGGGTTGTCCTGGTGGTCGGGTTTCCTAGTGGGGGTGGGTTGTCCAGAGGGGTAGGGGGATATAGGGGTGTGGGAGAGGGGGTGTGGGCTATCCAAGGAGGGTGTGGGCTACCAAGGGAGGGTCTGGGTGGGCTGCCCAGGGGGAGTGGGGGTGGGCTGTCCAGGGGGTGGGTTGTCCAAGGGGGTGGGTTGTCCAGGGAGGGGTGTGGGCTATCTAGAGGGTGGGCTATCTAGGGGTGGGGGTGGGCTGCCCAGCTGGGGGAGGGGTGTGGGTTATCCAAGGGGGTGGGGTGGGTTTTCCAGGTGGGGGAGGGGGTGTGGGCTGTCCAGGGAGGGGTTTGGCTGTCCAGGTGGGGGTGGGGTGGGTTGTCCACTCCCCTAGAAACCCCCACCCCCCTGGACACCCCCACCCCCCTGGACATCCCCCACCCCCTTGGGAAATGTATGTGATCACTCAAATAATCTGCTAAAATATAAAATGTCTTCGATCTAAAATTTACTCAACTCTTGAATAATTCTCCTCCACAAGTGTACATGATCTTGTACACTCATGTATAGTTATTCAAAGATATTTTGTTATAAATATATTATTTAGTTGTATTTTATATTATGATTTTCATATAGAGTAGTGTGTCAGTTATGGATTCATATAAAGTGAACAATTCTCATTTACTTAAATATATTTTTGATGAAACATCAATATTATTGAATTGATTTTGAAAAAATGGCTTATAATTTTTTTTTTAAATGGATAGAAGTTAGATGTATGAAACCAATTAGATCTCAAGTGATTTTCAAAAAAAATGGAGATGTTTTTAGATTTTTCATTTCACAATGCCTTAAATAGTGGTCGCATACACTACCCATGTTAAAATTGTGTTGGAATACCTTGGTTGAGGTGTGAAGAAGTCAACTACCATATAACCAAATATGGTTTTAAAGAAAACTACTATGTGTGATAACACAATGGGGAGAAAATGAAATCTCAAATTGCTAATGATCCAAATGAGAGGACTGGATTGGAGAATTTATTATATGACTGGTTTCTATTTATTCTTCATCGTGAAAAAAGAAAGGATTCTGACCCAAGAAGACTTCAATATCAGCACACATTATGCATCTAATGAAAATGATGATGTTGTCAGGGTGAAAAAATTGAATGATTCTGCCATGACTCCAGTATATCAACAATGCGGTAAAATGAAAAAACTAGAATTTTTAATCTGATTGTTTCATGGGAAAACTATGTGTGGGATTTGTAATACTACCATAGATTACATTATTACCCTATTGAAGGACTTACTTCCAGATGGTACAGATATTCCCTCAACCCACTATATACCATGGAAGTTAGTTTAGGAACTTGGATTTTCAAGAAACAAAATTCATGCTTGCCCGAAAGATTGAAGTTTATTCTGGGAGGAAACTGTTGAACGAAATGATTGTATAAAATGTGGCACATCCTGCTAGAAGCCAAAAGCTGATGGAACACCATCCTGTGTGCCACATAAAGTAATGTGACACTTTCCATTTATCCCCAAACTCCAGAATCTTTTTATGTATGATAAAATATCAATAAAAATGTGATGGAATGATACCGAGATAAATAAGACTAATGATGAGTTGGTTCACCCTGCAAATGGATTTTTATGGAAAATATTTGATGCTTGATATCTAGATGTTGTAGTTGACCTGCGTAATGTGAGGATGGTTCTTTCATGTGATGGTTTTAATATGTTTGGGAAGATTCTTACTTTGAACAGCACATGGCTGGTTTTTATACACATTTATAACCTTCCCCCATGGTTTTGAATGAAAAAAAACATTTCACTTTAATGAGTATACTCATATTGAGCCCTTCTAATCCTGGCAATGATATAGATGTATAAATGAAACCTTTAATAAAAGATTTGAAACCTCTTTTGGATGTGGGTGTGCACACATACGATGCATGTTAGAAAGACATATTTCAAATGTGTGTTGCGCTTATATGGAAGATTAATAATTTTCATGCTTATGCAATGATGTTTGGATGGAACACGAAGGGAAAACTTTCATGTCTTGTTTGTATGAAGAATAAATGATATATAAGACTAAAACATCGTTGTAGTTTTAGTTTTATGGGACATTGATGATTCTGACCAATGGACCATCCAAATAGAAATAATCTTCAAGGATTTGATAATTCAATGGAGACTGATGATCTACCACAATTTATGTCTGGAACTGATGTGCTTAATGAATTGTAATATTTTTGTTTTCCATTTGGTAAGGGTCAACTGAAATCTGGAAAGATGGAATATTTCCACTAAAAACTATTACAATTAGAATAAGAGAAGAATATTCTTTGAATTTCCTTATTGGTCAACCAATTTTTTACGTCATTTCTTAGACATAATGCACATTGAAAAAAATATATGTGAAATGTTGCTTTCGATTCTTCTAAATGTTAAGGTAAAAACAAAAGATGGTTTATGGTCTTGGCATGACTTGGTGGATTGGGGCATCAGACTATAATTTTATCCTATACGTACCAGTGAAAATAAATGGAAAGTTTTAGATTCTTATTATATGATGACACCTACAGAAAAAAAAAAGAAATTTATGGATGTAATAGAGACTATAAATGTTCCTGATGGCTATTAAAACAACATATCTAAATGGGTTAACAGAAGAGAGTTGAAGCTAAAATCTTTGAAAATGCATGATTATCACATCCTTCTGTATGAGTTGATTCCAATAGAAATTTGTCATCTTTTGTCCAATAATGTAAGGATGGATGTTATTCGGTTGTGCTATTTGTTAGAGATCTTTGTACTAAGAATTTTTTCATGTATTTCTTCTAAACAATGTTGGCAAAGGCCAGCACTACATTTATGAAACTGATGGATGTTTTACATCCAACACTTACACCAGAGGCCAGCACAACCTGTGATGAATATATTTCATCGATACATTCTATATATGGTGCACTAGGTGGCAGTTCTAGTGGTGTTCAATATAATGGTGAGGAGGAGGTCGAGGTGGAGGATGAGGAGGTCGAGGCAGAGGAGGAGGGTGACGAGGAGGCCAACGTGGAGGTGGAGGGAGAGGAGGAGTACGAGGGTGAGGAGTAGGGAATTGAGGAGGGCGTTGAGGAGGGAGGGGATGATGATGGGGACAATGATGAGGTTGGGGTTGAGGCTGATGATGACGGTCATGATAGTTATGGTGATGAGGGACATATTGATCCATTACATTTCTTTCTAATATTACAAACATTTGATGTTTGATGATTTGGTGTGCCTCAATGTATGTGTGATTAGGTAGGCCACGTTATCATTATTTATCTATAATTAATAAAAATTGACTTGATAATTTGATGTGATTGATTCACCCCTCCCCTGGACACCCCCACCCCTCTGGACAGCCCCCACCCCCCTAGACACCCCCACCCCCTAGACACCCCCTACCCCCATGGACAACCCCCACCCCCTGGACACCCCCCCCCCCGGACACCACCCAAGAACCTAGACACCCACACCCCCTAAGATAGCCCCCCTTACCCCATTGGGCACCCCCCCCCCCAACCCCTGGACACCACCCCACCACCTGGACACCCCCACCCCCTCAGACACCCAAACCCCATGGACAGCCCCCCCCCCCCTGGACACCACGCCACCCCCTAGAAACCCCCACCCCACCTGGACACCCCCACACCCATGGACAGCCCCCACCCCCATGGAAACCACCCCACCCCCTGGACACCCCTACCCCCTAGACACCCCCACTACCTTGGATAGTCCCCCAACCCCCATGGACACCCCCACCTCCCCCCTCCCACCCCACCCCCTAGACACCCTACCCCCTTGGACAGCCCCCATATCCCCCCTTGACACCCCAACCCCCTGGACACCCACACCCCCATGGATAGCCCCCCCCCCCCCACCCCTCATGGACACCCCCACCCCCCTGGACACCCCCTACCCCCTTGGACAACCCCTAACCCGTTGGACACCCCCAACCCCAACCCCCTGGACACCTCCATCCCCCATGAACACCCCCCCCCCCCTTCCACCCCCTGGATAACCCCCCAACCCCCATAGACACCCCCACCCCCTTGGACACCCCACCCCCTTGGACAACCCCCACCCCCTTGGATACCACCTCACCACCTGGACACCCCCACCCCCACACCCCCTGAACACCCCCACTCCCATTGACAGCCCCACCCCCGAACACCCCCCCCCCCCCACCCCCTATCCTCCCAGACACCCCCCCTGGACACCCCCAACCCCCTTGTACAGCCTCCAACCCCCTAGACAGCCCCCCCCCCCACCCCACCCCTTGACACCCCCCAGACACTCCCACCCCCATGGACAACTCCCACCCATCTGGACACCCCCTCCCCCACCCACCCTGAAACCCCCACTTCATGGACAACCCCCCCCCCCCCCCCAGATAGGAATAAAGCATTAGAGCCTCTACACCATGTGACATTACCCCATACTACAACATGGCATACCACATTATCCAAAAAATTCAAATCTCATCTGAATTCACCCATGATTATGAACAACAATGCCATATTCAAAACCCGAAACATTATTTTCTTATATAGATGTTATTACCTTCTGAATTCAATTATTTATGTGTTATATAGAATTCAATATTGTATGTATTCAATTCAAAATTCTCTATTGCATAGGGTAATTGATCTGAATTCTGAATTGAATTCCTTATGTATTTAATTAACTTGTGAATTATGTGTTAATTTTGTATGGGTATACTTTTTGTATGTGTATACTTGCTGGAATTACCTTATGAATTGTGTGTTAATTATGTATTTGTGTACAGGATAATTAAATGCAGAACTGTAGGTATGGTATGTGTGTATTGAAAACTGGTGGAACTACATTGCTACAAGTGCACAGGGGGGAGGCAGTCTTGCTACTGTTGTAGGCGCATAAAGGTTATTCCAACGGTTTACAACCATTGGCATATATTTGAAAAGAAACCATATACCAAAGGTTTCATGTAAACCATTGGTATATATTCTATACCTGACTTTTCCCAATGGTTTGTGAGGAACCGTTGGTAAATGTCTATACCAACAGTTTGGACAACCGTTGTTATAAACATGGATTTTTTATTTTTCCAATGGTTTTAAAACTGTTGGTAAACATTTATACCAACGGTTTCTTGTAACTGTTGGTATATAATCCATTAAGTACCCATATTCCAACGGTTCTCATAGAACCATTGGGATATGTCTATCCCCACGTCTCTACGGCTAACGGTTTGGATAACCATTGGTATAGTTTATACCAATAGTTGTCTGGAATTTACCAATGGTTTGAAACTATTGGTAAAGGATAAGTTTCCCATAGTAAATGCCTCCCATCCATAAAAAATTATATATTTGGAATGGGGTAAGAATGTCTCCCATACATAAACAATTATATAGCTAGCATGGGGTAAAAATTCCTCCAATCCATAAACAATTATATAGCTAGTGTGGGGTAATAATTCCCACCATCCATAAACTATTATAACATGCAACATAAATAAAAACCATCTTATGCATTTCAATTTAAATATAATTAATGGAATGTTTACATGTTCAATTAAAAGCATGAGTCAAATCTCTATCATGTATGTAATTATCCATTCCCAATTCCCTTTATATCGTTCCAATTGACACATGGTGACTTATAAGTCATAAAGAAGAGGCATGGACTTAACCAACCTAAATATGTCAAGTTTTATTAATTAATTTTAGGAGAAACCATTCATTATATTTGATCCATCCTACTCAAATAAACTCATTCTTATTTACTAATCATGAAAATTCCATTTACAAGTCACTCATCAAATGATAAGTGTCATGGAAAACAGTAACATTCTCACTTTTTCAACTCCAATCCTAGAGGAAAAAATACCATTTGGGAACCTTAGGTTCATCAGAATACACATGAGACAAGGTTTGTTCCATTTAAAATACAATCCAAACCCTTAGAATAAACTAGGTTCAATAGTCAGTTATGCAGGAGGATGTCAAACAAGCACTTAGATGGTGTTATGGTAAATATAACATTTATCATTTTTCAGTGGAAACATACATTAGAAATAACCAAATGGGGGGAATGTACAATAATTCCATATATCTAAACAAGGAATTATGTAATAAATAAAACCTCAAGAAAAAATTCCAAGCCATCTAGATAAAAATAAACTATCACTATGAGTTTTTGCAGACAATGCACCTCTATTGGAGGGGTTTTATTATAAAACCATGACTTTATTTATCAGGTAAATAATTTAGAACCATAACAATTTCATTAAATTGATCAAAGAAAAAATTTATTAATAAACTATAAGAGAATCAAGTAAATAATATGATTTTTTTTAAAGGCATAAGATAGGGATCCTACCTCAAAGAGTAACCAAGCTAACACTCATCACTTGAAAAACTTATCGGTGACCACTCAAAAAATTGATCCACACATGCACGCACATAACTTCATATATATATATATATACATATATATATATATATATATATATCCCTTAACCCAATGCACGTATTCCTCATGCCATGATGGAATATTTACATGGAAGATGTATATATTTATATATATATAAATACCTGATTATATGTGTGAGCTCCTTCAAAATTGACCAAAACCCACCCAAAACGATGGTAGTGAACCAAATCAAACTCATTCTCCTCACCATCGGTAGAAAATGCCAGAATATGCATGAAGGGGTCTCAAGAGACCCTTTACATAACCTGGAACCAAAATAAAACCAAAAATTGGATAAACCATTTGACCTAGGGCTTGGCCGATCCTCATTGGGTGATGGAAGACCCAAAAATCAGCCAAGAAATGGAGATTATAAGGGAGGATTTGACAGAACTTGAAGAATCATATGAAGAATTGATGGTCATTTGGGTTGAATAGGTGAAGGATAAGGGATTTGGGTGGTGTGTCGTGCATGGCTCAAAGGGGACCCCCCAAGGGGGTGTCACACGAGAGATGGGGGGATATGATGAGTAGGGTTTAGTTTTTATTTTAATTAATTTTATTTCAATTTAATTTAATTTAATTTAATTTAAATTTTTAAATAGGGTCTCAGGGAATGGTTTGGGATACATAGTTTAGAAAACCATGCATCCAATTTGCACCCTCTACTGGGCATCTAGGGCACTCTTCATGGGTTGGCTGCACTGTTTGGAAACCATTCACTAACTATGTGGTGAACAATGTGAGGGTACTGCCTAAGTGTCACTACCCATGTGGGATAAACCCATGGTTTGGTTAGATTATATGCATCTCACGCGCTTTGTATTTTTCTGCTGAAATGGGTTGCATGGCTTCCTGTTGTGGGCTTCATGGTTTTATACAAACTATAAACCCTCTACAAGTCCTTCAAAACCTAATTTTCTTGGTCCAGCACTCCTGAAACTCCTTGATACACCCGTGAAATTTAACTATCCATTACCCAAGTCTAAAAACATCACTTTGAATGATTCCAACTCTTGGAACATCATTTTGAATCTCAGTTTTATAATTCTTCTCACTCGGTAAATTAAAAGGTTTAAATTCCTTTGGTTTTTCATCTGGTTCAAAACATGGATCATTACAACCTTCCCACCTTAGAACTTCTCGTACCTGAGAAGCCCTTGGGAACAACGTAAACATCACATGACCAATAAGGGTCATGAAGTCTCATTTGAACGGTCGTGTTGCATTTTCGGACACCCAACCCACCTTCAAGCATTATTTTAAATATACAATGCTCAAGCCATCCAAACTCAATCCAACACCCATCCTCCAACCAAAATAGTGAGACAGCTCTTAATTGAGATCGTTTAGGTAGATACATGACCACATCATCCTCTTGTTAAACATTTGGCTAAATATATTTCCTATATTAGGCTCTAACATCAAGAGGGCCAATTCCAAGCCATAGGATTCTCACTTTTTGAATTTCCTTTCAAAACAAGCTCTAATAATTTTAATAATGCTTTTAGGATGATTTTGAAGAAAATAAAATGGTTGATTCCCCATCAACCTCAAATCCTAAGTCGAGCTGGAATTTCATAAAAATCATCGTTCGACACCAACCAAACTCTTCTTCACCTGAAGACGTGCCTTAAAAAAGTTATTCACCAACTGTATTCATTAAACAAGGGACAACACAAGTTGAGCCACTCCGAACGACCATTCAAGATGATTCTCATCTTAGAAGGCCAACATTTTACAAATAGAACTATGATGACCTTTTCCAAGGCATCTCACATTCACTAAGAACACATCCACTAAAGTACATACCCAACTTCTGGTGATGTCCCTGACCAAACTGTAAAGGAAACCATGCATCCAACATGAAATAGTGAAAGATAACCACCAAAACAATCCCAACGTCTTTAAATAGTTAGCAAGACATAAGACCAACACTCTCTTAGTGCATCTATGATGTCGTCCAGATAGGGTTCTTGCTCGTTGCTGAGCAGAGTACACTAAGAGGATTTTAAATATTACCAGATTGAAATGGCCAAACCAACACTAGTCTACACCTTGAAAGAACCTCATATTTCCCTAAAAATGCACCAAGATTAACCAAACACATGACATTAATAGTCATGGAATTTCGTAATTGTTAAAATTACCACTGAAGTCCATCCAAGACCGATGGTGCTTCACAAGGATTACATACAAAACCAACCACGTGAAAGTCATGCTTTCAAGAAATCCCTGACATGATTTAGACATAAAAGTCTCAAAGGAATTAAGAAAAAATGACCATTTGACCAATGTTCCTCAGAGGTTGTGTTCACTATACCGTAAAGAACACATTTCATAATAACTGATGCATAACTCCCCACCTTGGGAGTTTACTAGTCATCAAAAGAAAAGATACACTATCCACTTTCCAGCACAAAAGACTAAAAACACCATAAATTAAAGGGTGAAACGCCTCCAAACAAAAATCACAACGTCAAAGCATAAAAATAAAGTCAAAACCTAGTTGAAACCAAAACTATCAACGTGTTATAACACCCGGGTCTCTAGAAACGTCATCTTGAGCATTGGGATGAGCTTGATTCCTAACACTCGGGTCACTCTAATTGGATATGACCCAAGGATTTACTCAACATCAAAAGAGATTTACCTCAGATTCATATTACCTCATACAACCATTAACTTGTACAAGGAAATAACCAGTCATCCATCACTAAAAAGAAGAAAGGTTCAAGCGACCTACGAAATGGCCGACCATGCCCAAGTCATATCTGACCTTCTAAAACCGAACATTACCCAATGCTCACACCCATATCAAGGGTCAAGATACCATGACCACCCATCCGAATAAGGGTGTCCTCAAAAACAAAGAGTCTCACTAGGGATGATGGCACTCGAACGACACCAAACACTAGATAACTCATAGTATAAGTAAGGAATTTAAACTCCAAGGGTTATACCTACCACAGTTACCCCCTTACAAAGAACAAGGTTCAACCCAAGAATTTGTCCATGCCTAACAAAATTAACATTCTCAAGAGCCTAACATTTAATTCATTACTAAATAGGAGAAAACCTATGGAAAACACCTATGGTTTTGTTCCAAGGAAACTCAAGGAGGACATAAACTACCCTTACTCAAGGGTACAAACAAAAAATACCACTACAGGATCCATTTCCAATACCTTTATATTTAACCACAATTAATCCTAAATCATCTAAATATTTAATTAAAAAAATAAAGTGCACTTTTAAAAAAAATCACTATGTAACTTGATTTAGCTCGTAGATCAAATAAAAAGAAGGAAAGTCCCAAAAACTTCCTTTTTAAAACATTAAACATTCATTGACAAGCAGTCATAATTAGGCAATTTATAAAAAAAATACTTTTAATTGATAAGGAAACCAATGAGGGTCCCAATAAGCCAACATGGGTTCATTATCATGTAACCCAATAGCACTTGCTTAACCATTGAAATTATAAACACCCATAAAGGTTCATCTCACAAGAACCATTCCCCAAATGACCTACTTGGGTCCCGTTGCACATTTTAGAAGGTAGAAAATTGGTTTTAGATCAAAATTAAACATCCCTTTACATTTATAGCCATTTTACCATATATGATAGTAACATACCAAAATTTGAGTAAATTGGATGCCATTCCCCAATTCATGAAGTGCCCAAACACTTCATGGATTGAAAATTGGATCCCATTAATTGAAACCCAATCTCATTTAAAAATTCAACAAGCTCACTTACAATGGTCCAGACATATGAGTGGCCATCTAACAACCTGTAAAGTACCCATAGACTTTATAGTTTGGCATTTTTCTCTCGTTTACTAACCAATTTACCTAAGAATATAAACATTGGAACCCTTTACATTTTAACAACATCTTAATAAAGTATTTATATTATACTCAAGATGGTTTGAATATATCGGTTACCATTTCCCAGTTATAAGGATCCATACACCTTATAAATAATAACTGGTTCCCATAAATTCATCCCATGCAACCATTTTTTTTATCAAAACCAAAACAGAACTAGAATGTCACTACAAGAAGATACCACAAAAAAAACATGCTATTGAAATAGAATCATGTAAGAAAAATCAAGAAAGTAATGCTAATAAATACAAGGCATGTCACATAACAAGAATGTAATTTAAAAAAATCATGATACACAAGAAAAATATACTAATCAGTAAGAAACATGTCACATAAACACTAACACATGTTATATAAATAGGCATACTAAAGAAATAAAATCATGGCATATAAATATGGAAAGAATGCGTAAGAATTACCTAATTTGGTACAAATTTAATCATTTTATCAAAACACTTAATATCGTATGACACTCATGCAACAAATTACAAATCAACAAATATCCTACATATGAAACTACATGATAAGGAATATTCATTCCATGCGAAGTTTTCAATGTACCTAATATGATGCATATAATTATTCATCCTTGTTAGACCGGGGCAAGGGAAAAATTCCATAAATTTCCATAAACCATTAGTAAAAGAAAGTAAACAATCCACTCTAGGTCAGATTATATGAACTATAATAGAAAATAGCATAAAAAAATCCCAACCCTGTCAACTTGGTCATTTCCCGTACATAGGGTGTTCAGTCCCAAGAACGGTTATTAACCAAGTGTCAAAACATTCCTAGTATCCTATCTAGCATCCTAAAACAATAAGATAAAGGAAAAAATCTAGGCTCTAAGACCACTTTCTAACATCCTGACTCAGCTTAACATCAAACTGATAGCCAGACCAGTGGGTCACATGGCCTCAAGTGAATATCCTTGTATGGTGAAGGGTGTTGACTAGTAGTGAGGGTCTCAGGAACTGATAGTGGGGAGACTATGCCCTCTTATCAGAGTAGCACAGCGGTACAATCAGAATAAATAAAAAACAACAGTAGAAGCAGTAAATAATAATAATTTAAAAATGTGAACAATAACAGTTTATACAAAGTATGCATGTATAGATGATGAAATATAACTAAAAATAGTAAACAAACAAAATTATTTACAATACAGTGAAAAAAAGATAGTAAATCCCCCCAGGAGATCTCGGTGGGCATCTTAGGCTCTAGATCGGTTGTTTACTCCAAAATCCCAGGTAACAACAATACAATAGACAACCTAGATCCTAAAAAAGGTTTAATCGGATACCTAGGGTACCCAAGGATGGTGTGAGATATAAATATTAGTAGGTCGACACCCATGGTGTCTAGAACAATCTAGAAAGTGTAGTATAAATTAAACAATGTATAGGTATATATAATTTAATAAAAATAACTATATAAATAATTAAATACCCATCCAGGTTACTAAGGGACACCTGACGTCTATATCATCTTTGGCGCATTGCCAGGATAAAAGTCTAATAGTGTCACTATATATATAGTATATATATATACATATATAGAACCACTAAAAAATAGGCCTTTAACAGGACTAAAAATGGCCTTTATCAGTGCTAAAGAAGTTTTGAATATTGTAGTAAGTTTAAAAGACCTAGTCTTTTATTAGTTCTTCTATAAGCACTAATAAATGAAAATTTATCAGCACTTTTATAAGCAATGATAAATGAATTATTTATCAGCCCTTATAAAAGCGTTGAGAAAGGGTCATACTATAGTGTGTTATAAGATAACACCATAGAACCAAAAACACCAAAAAAATAAATAAAATAAAGTATGAATATATAATTTAAATGAATAGAAAAAAATCTAGGTCTGTTTTCTCAATTTTAGCGATATGATGCACGTTCGAAACTAAAATGATACTTATATATTGAAAAAAAACATATACAGTCATACCAGTCACATCATGTGTCAAATTGAGGTCTGGATGATTCATACACATCTCAAATGACTTATTGATCGTTTCTCTATAGTATCAAAACAATTCAAATGTGTTTTCCTAGTTTTGAGTACATCACTTGTCTTTTTTACTAAAATGTAATTTTAAAATGGAAACACTCACTTCGAATCCTACTGGTCATATTTTGTGTTAGTTTAATGTGATAATAATTCCTACATGTCACAAATTACATATAAATTATTTTCCCAAATTATAAAGACAATCTTTGTGTGTTTTATTAGTTTTCAATGAGTGACACTTTTTGAACTAAAATATTGATTTCAAACTGATAATGAACACATTGATTCATACTGGACACATTGTGTATCAGATTGATATGTGGATAATTACTACACATCAAAAATGACTTTTGGATTGTTTTCATAAAGTATTAAAATAATCCAAATGCATTTTCTTGGTTTTGAGTAGGTGAGTTGTCCTTTTCACAAAAATTGATGTCGATTTTAAATAAAAAGGTAAAATTTGAGTCATTTCGGTCACACCATGCATCAGATTTAGGTGATAATGATTATTACACATTCCAAATATATTATGGATATTTTCCATAAAGTATCAAAACAATATGAATGATTTTACTCAGTTTTGAGTACATCACATATCTTTTTTTACTAAAATGTCATTTTAAATTGGAAACACGCACTTTGACTCATACCGATCACATAGTGTATTACTTTTTTTTGAGATCAATTACTACACATCACAAATGACTTATGAATCAATTTCATAAATTATCAAGAAAATTTGAGTGTATTTTCTTGGTTTTTAGTGAGTGACATTTTGTGAACTAAACTGACGATTTTGAACTGGTAACAGAAACATTGAGTCATACTGGGAACATTGTGCATGGGATTGAGGTTTAGATAATTCATACACATAATAAATGACTTATGGATCGTTTCCCTAAATTATCAAAACAATTTTAATGAATTTTAATGGTTTTGATTAGGTCAGTTTTCCTTTTTATTAAAATTCATCTCATTTTTAAATAAAAAGATTCACATTGAGTTGTACCGGTCACACCGTGCATCAAATTGAGGTACTGTTGATTCCGACACATCTCAAATTACATATAGATCATTTTACTATTTTATAAAAACAATATTAATGTGTTTTTTTATTTTTGAGTAGGTGAGTTCTCCATTTATTAAAATTGATGTCAATTTTAAATAAAAATATGCACTTTGAGTCATATCAACCACATCATGTGTCAGATTGAGGTGAGGCTAATACTTACACAACCCAAATGTATTATGTATCATTATCATGAATTATCAAAACCATCTAAATGTGTTTACTTATTTTTGAGTACATCACATGTCTTTTTTACAAAAATATCATTTTAAAATGGAAACACGCACTTTGACTCATACTGATCACATCATGTATCAGGTTGATATGAGACTGATTCTTACACATCACAAATGAATTATGAATCAATTTACTAAATTATCAAGAAAATATGATCATTTTTTCTCAGTTTTCAATGAGTTACATTTTTTAAACTAAACTGTTGATTTTAAACTGATAATGGACACATTGAGTCATTCTGGGCTCACAGTGCATCGGATTGAGGAATAGATGATTACTACACATCAAAAATGACTTATATATCATTTTCCTAATTTATCAAAATAATTTTAATATGTTTTCTCGGTTTTGAGTAGGTTAGTTTTCCTTTTTATTAAAATTGATGTCATTTTTAAATTAAAAGATGCACTTGGAGTCATACCGGTCACACTATGCATCAGATTGAGGTACGGTTGACTCTTACACATCTATAATGAATTATTGATAATTTTTCTAAATTTTCAAAATAATGTGAATTTATTTTCTTTATTTTTAGTACAAAGCTTATTTTTTTACTAAAATGTCATTTTAAACTGGAAACATGCACTCTGATCTATACTGATCACATCGTTCATCGATTTGATGTGAGACTGATTCCTAAACCTCACAAAGGACTTATAAATCGATTTACTAAATTATCAACAAAATCCAAGCATGTTTTCTTTTTTTAGTGGTTGTCATTTTTTGAACTAAATTGTCAAGTTTAAATTGATAACGGATGCATTTACCCAGAATAATAATCATTTATAATTAATATAATTTCAAAATTATTATTATTAGTATTTTTTAGTTTCATTATAAAAAAATAGTATTATATATATATCAAATAATATATTTTATATTGAAATACATTTATATATGTTAAATAGTATACATATATATAGATAATTATATTCAAATAAAGTTACTAATAATATATATATATATATGACTTATATATATAATATTTTTGTAGATTCACTTTATTTATCTACGTATCGAATGAGGAGTAACCTTCATTTTATATTTTTTGATAGTGGAAGGTGTGAACCCCATTCGAATTTATTGCACATCGAGGTAAGTGTGAATGAAGTACACGCCTCTATCGACCTCTCTTTCCAATCATATAAAACCATATCATTTTTTTTAATAAAATAAAACATATTAAACAATCCATGTTTTATTGAAAAAATATTAAAAAATCCTTAACTGTTTATTTTATTAAATGGTAGGACCAAAAGGGACCTAGATACCCTGATATGGGGGTAAATCACGGTATAGATATTCTTTTCCCTAAATAATTCTTTCCCCACTGGATCTTGACCTTTTTATTATAAGGGTCACCTTTTTCACTTATGTGTTACTATTGATCTTATTCTTCCCTTATTTATCTGATGAAGATGCCTTGAATGCAATGCAAGAAACCAAGTAGACTGACACATATATTTTTACTTAGTTCACCCTCAGTGGGCTACGTCCAAGGATCATACAATGATGATGAGCCAATGTACCAAATCCACTAAATATCATTGCCAAATTAAAATGTTTGGGCTAGATCTTCTATGCCCAAGATTATTTCCTTTACAAAGTTTAGGGACTACTAACTACATTTCTAAGGGTCACTCCCTATGTCTCTTTTTTTTCTCACTCTCAGTGGGAAGGATCACCATCTTCCAATTCCTTCGCTCACTGCTCTTGGAAGGGATTCACTCACAGTTTAGATACTTATAGGTCCTTTTATTATCTCTAATGAATTCATTTTCCACTGTATGTAGATGCTCTGTTGAAGTCAAATTTTCACCCACTAATGAATACCTTTTACCGCAGGTGTACTAGGAAACTTACAACTTTCACGTAACCCTAGGGTGACTTGTGTTCCATTGTAACTAGTGCTTAGCCTTTGAAATTTTTGTGAGAAAACCAACATGTGCACTAATTTTATACTTATATGCGCCACTTTATATGTGTGTTCCACTTCTTACACACCACTGCTTGCATACCACTACTTGCACACCACTTCTTGCACACCACTACTTGTCTGCCACTACTTGTGCCCCACTGACTACGCAACTCACTGCTTGTGCTCCACTCAGAACATGCACGTCACTTCCACTTGCGCGATCAGAGCTCAGATTTTTCCTAAGTGTTGAGCTTCTTTGAAATGAGAAAGTTAGTTGTCTATTTATAGGCATTTTGGAGACCCTGTGCATGAGGTACACAAATCACCTTGCACACCACTTCATAACTTGGGTGTCGCTCCATAACTTGTGCGACACTTCATGACTTGCACTCCCCTTAATGACTTGCGTTCCACTTGTTAACTTGTGTGCCACTTTTTCCCTTTTTCATATTCTGGTTTGATAAAATATGACTTGTGTGACACTTCTTCAGTTGTGATCCACTTAATAACTTGTGTTCCACTTCTTAACTTGCACTCCACTTTCTTTCCTTTGTTATATTATGATGTGATGATCTTGAAATATGACTTGCATGCTGCTTCTTTACTTGCACGCCGCTTAATGAACTATGCACCAATTCTTAACTTGTGCTCCACTTAATGACTTTCTCACCACTTCTTAACTTGCACACCAATTTCTTTCCTTTGTCATATTTTGGTTTGATGATCATGAAATATGACATGCACACTACTTCTTCAGTTGCATGCCACTTAATGACTTGCACATCAATTCTTAACTTGCATGCCACTTTCTTTCATTTTTCATATTTTGATGTTTTGATTTTGAAACATGCTTGGTAAGCAATTTTACAATCACAAGTTTTATCAACAAAAAAATAACCTAAAAAATTCTTCAATGATACCTTGAAGGATTTTCTCCCAACAATATTCCCCTTTGGGTTTGTTGACAACACTTTCATAATTCGATACCTCATTAAAGATTCTTCCATCAGAAACCACCATTCGCCTCTTGAGATTCTGATAGCAATCAAAGATTTATTCAACACATACTCTAAGACCACATGAGCAATTCTTGACGTGAGAAACAAGAGTATAATGAAATTTTCATCAATGAATCACTTCATTCCTGACACAAATTCTTGAAACCAATCAAATTCTTTCATAACGAACCTTATATGCCGTGATATATCTTCTTTGACCGATCACTACTAGCATTATTAGATTTAATATTCCTACTCCTATATTATTTCTCCCCCTATCTCACTACTGCATCTATCAGCTTCTCCTAATGTCTTGAAAAAGACAATGCCACAATTTTTCACCCAGGAATAGTCACATTTATCCCCCTTTTTCAACGAAGCCAAATGTCACTTCTTTGTGGTCTACAACATTGTAAATTTCATAGATCAATACATAAGAGATAAAAACACCATATCTCAGGGAGAGGGGGTTCCATATCCACACTTTTTCAAGTGTGGGGAGTCAACTAGACTCCCAGAGCCATTGGATGCCTCTCAAATTTTGATTTGGGTAAGGCCTTTTTCATAATGTCTGTAACTTGTAGTTCTTTAGTCATATACTCTAACTTCACAAGCCTATGCTCCTCCTTCTCCTTCATAAAAGGATATTTTATTTCAAGGTTCTTTTTCCTTGAGTGATGGAATGGATTTTTTCTAAGATTTATAGAACTTGAATTATCACAATAAATTATAATCGGAGACTTAACTTCAACTCCCATATCTTCAAGATGTTCTTCATCCAAAATAACTATGTACATGCTTGAGGGGATTCAATATACTCTGCTTCTACAATGATCAATAAAATGTAATCTTGTTTCTTGCTGAGCGAAAGAACCTTCTGACGTTGATTTCTTATTTTCTGCTGAACTGGACCAATATGCATCTATATATCCCAATAGCATTGGATGATATTTATCATTATACATCAAACCGAATTCTAAAGTTCCCTTGATATATTTGAGTATTCTTTTCAATTCAATCATGTGGCTTTATTTGGGATTTCTTTGATTCTATGTTATTTTCCATGTGGCAAAGACAATATCTGATCGTTTCACTATTAAGGACAATAGGCTTCCAATGGTCAGCCTATATTCACTAACATTAACTGTATTGCCTTAATCATCCCATGAAATACATTATTCTCATATTCATGAATATGAAAACCATTTGCCTTCTCAGTATGCACTTTTTCCAGAACCCCATTTAGAAATGTTGATTTCACATCTATCTGGAAAGCTTTCAATTTTATTTGCATTTCTATGGACAAGAATAATCTGATAGTCTCATGCCTTGAAACTGGTGAAAATGTATCATCAACATCAATAACCTCTATCTGGTAGTACCCTTTGAAAACCAGTCAGGATTTTTTTCGAATCACTACCCCACCTTCATTCATCTTATTATGAAATATTTATTTAGTCCAAATTAAATTTTTATCTGTTGGACTCAAAACAATATCCCATGTTTGATTCTTATCAATTTGGTCAAGATTTCCATTCATATATTGAACACAATTCTCATCTTCATCTGATTCAATAAGACATTTAGGCTCTACCTATGATAAGTATGATTCTTGATGTATTGTCTTCATATGAATCAAAATTTTCCACTTCAACTCCCCTGGAGTTGGTTACCTCCTTACCACTATTATCAAGAAATTGTTCTTTGTATTATTTAATATTTTAATCATCATCTACTATAATGAAATCATTACTTTCATCTACTTTCTCAGCCTCTTATTAAACCCTTTCTAATATCTTCTCATATAATCTTGGTATCCTAAAAACAGTCAATTGATACCGTATTATTAGAACATAATAGATAATCATGAAATACATGAATTTTGTTGCTTGTCACCTAATTGGTATTCTTGAACAAAACATTTCATCCTTTATATCCCATTGAGATATTGCATCTGATTATGAGATAGAATCCTCACCCTATGATATGAAACTCTTCTAGTTTTTGGGTCAACTTTTCAGACTAACAAACATCCTTCTTATCTTGTATCATATAATCTCATATGGAACTTTTCAATGATTCATAAACAAAACCACTAATCCTACTGAATCAGAACTCGGTGTAGGAAACAAGAGATGGATTTAATAAAACAATCACCGTACATTGTGCTCAATTATTTCCATAAATTTCAATCATCCATAAACCATTAACCTATCTCAATTAATTTTTCCATCTTAATTCTTTAACTCATGTGACTAATTTTAATCAATTGAAATTAAGGAGCAACTTTCATCACCACTTTTCATCCTTTGATGCCACTTATCCTTGGATTGTACCTCTCCTTGAACTTGAAACACTTGAACATCGGTTAATGGAATTTATACACATAGGAAGTGGGGATCTTCTGGAATCCTTAATAAGAGGATTGTGGTTGATCCTGATGGTTCAACCCTTTGATTATTTCTTTCAAAGCATCACACTCTTTCCATGCCTACTCCAACTACCAGGCCAACTTCAAATGTTCTGGATATATGACTAGGCATTATTTATCCACATTATGAGTCTTCTTCTGATATTCAGATTCTGGATGCTTGTTCTTTTTCACAATTTGGGAATTAATCCTATTCGTAGAAATTTTCCTCTTTGAAGCTCCACTAATATTCCATTTTTCATGATTTTTTTCTCCAAGAAAGAATTTATCTACTGATCATCTACTCTTACTTCTTCCTCTATTAGTGATATATTTATGTTACCTTCACTTCTCGTTTTTTGGCATAACATGCAAATTTTCCAAGGAATTATTTACTCACATTTATTTTATCAATTGCTCGAGTCACGCCACCTTTTATTTTTGGGGTTGAGTCTTCTACTAACATTACATTCTTCTTAATTACACTTGGGGAATATACTCCCTTTTTCTTCTAGGATTGTCTATATCCACTCCAATTGAGTTTTTGTGAGTGTAACAGAGGGGGTGATTGATACACCTTTCATTGAGAACCTTGTGATTCCCCTAGGACTATAAACCTATTTTTTCAGTTTACTATGTTTCCTTCTAGTATAGGCTTTTTCGTTGTACACTACTTGAGCTAGGGATCTCCTTCTGGGTTCCTTTTCTTTCCCTACATTCTTCTTACTAAAATTTCATGTCAAATTCCCATGATCAGAACATATGAAACATATTACATTAAAGGCATACCTCATTTCATCATTTCTCATCTAAGATGTTGATTCATTTTGCGTTCTTCTTCTAACATTGAGCTCCTGGGATTCCTGATACATACTCATAGTGTGTCCCATTCTTCCACAATAAAATAACTTCAGGGATACTTTCTTCTGAGTGACTTTTATTTCATATTTTTCATGAGGATTCTTCTTATTCTCACATTTAAAAAAATCTATCTTCATAGAATGAGATGTATTTCTAAGCCTCTAAAAAAATCCTGATGTATGACCCTTAATATTATAGAAATAGAACTTGGTATCATTACTTCTTGTAAAATACTTTTTAGGCCATATTTAGAAATTGAAGGCCTTTTTTATTTTGGGAACTATTAACGTCTCTCTTCCTATCATGCATGGTAGGGGATTCATCAAATCCAATAACAGTTTTTACCAGGATGTACGGACTTTGAGATGAGAAAATATATTCTTGTTTCTCTTTAGAAATATAATATTTTCTTTTCATTTCATTGTCACCTTCCAAAGGATAATCAAATAGTAATTTCAAGGAATCCTTCATTTTAGGCTTTTCTCGGGCATTGGACTTCTCCACTTCTTTATTTACTGATTCTAGCTCTTCTTATAAATGTTGACTCTTCATATACCTTGATTAAAGTTGAGAATTAATTTCTCTCTTGAGATTATTCCCTCTACTCATTCCATATTCCAATTCATGTGTGATATTATCCACTATGTCACTTTTCTCCTTTGTTTTAAATTTTTTTGAGTAGCAGAATCAGAACAACATGCATTCTCTTATTGTAGCCTTTTATTCTTCTAAACTAGTTCAGACAGTTGTGAAACAAGATCATAATTTCTAGATTTCATATTCTAAATTTCATCTAACTTTTGATTCTTTCCCTTATCATCATCTTTGTTTTTTTTCTCTCTTTATATACATTTTTGTAGTTATTCATCTTGAGAATAATTCTTCTCCCTTCGATCAGTAGACACATCAATAGGCCTTTGATTTAATCCTCTTAGCTTATTAACCTCAATTTTCAATTATTGGATCCAGATATCATTAGATTTAATATTTTCATCCAATTTCTGATTCAATTCCTTTTTTTCATGGACAACTTCAACTTTTTTCTTTCTGGGATTTTTTTCATCATCAGTAGTTCCAAAAACACTTGGAATATCAGGTTCTTCACTCATTCCTTCGGTATCATTGAATGAGTAAGTATTTTCACTATATTATTTATCCAATTAATTATTATATTCACTACTTTATTCCTTCAACTTGATCACACTATTTCCATAGATAGTTCCACTCAGAGTAATATCACCCAACTTCTGCTTCTTCATTGATGTTATTCCTTTTACCATGGCACACAAAGATAATATCAGACTGAATCTTTAACTTTAATAACTAACTGAACCAAGTCAGAGAAAAAAAATATGATAAAAGAATCCTTCCCTTTGATAACAATTTTTAGGACCAAAAGGTCCCTAGATACCCTGAGAGGGGGGTGAATCAAGGTATGGATATTTTTTTCCATAAATAATTCATGCCCCGCTAGATCTTGACCTTTTTATTATAATGGTCACTTTTTTCACTTATGTGTTATAGTTGATCTTATTATTCCCTTATTTATTCGATGATGATGATTTGAATGCAATGTAGGAATGAAACCATACTGACACACATATTTTTACTTGGTTCACCCTCACTGGGCTATGTCCAAGGAGCATACAACGATGATGTGCCAATGTACCAAATCCACAAAAGCTCATGGACAAATTATAATGTTCGGGATAGATCTTCTATACCCAAGCTCACTGCCTTTACAAAGTTTAGGGTCTGCTCACTGCATTCCCAAGGGTCACTCCCTATGTCTCTTCCTTTAGATCATTGCCGATGGGAAGTATCGTCGTCTTCTTCTTCCTTCACTCACTACTTTTGGATGGGATACACTCATAGTTTAGAGACTTGTAGGTCCTTTAATTGTCTCTAATGAATTCATCATATACTATATGTAGATTCTATATTGAATTCCGATTTTCATCCATTGATGAATACCTCTTTACCATAGGTGTACTAGGAAACTTCCAACTTTCACGCAACCTTAGGTTGACTTGTGTACCACTTTAACTAGTGCACAACCTCTGCCTTTGTTGTGGGAAAACCAACTTGTGTGCTAATTTTATAATTGAATGCCAATTCTTGAGTGTCAATTATTGTGTGTCAATTATTGTGTGCCACAGCTTGCATGACACTACTTGCACGCCACTACTTGTTCATCACTACTTCTGTCCCACTAGCTACGCAACTCACTGCTTTCATTCCACTCAGAAATTGAGTGCCACTTCCACTTGTGTGATCAGAGCTCAGATTTTCTCTAAGTGTTTAGCTTCTTAGAAATGATTAGGGTATCCATCTATTTATAATAATTTTTTAGACCCTGCATGTGAGGTGAACAACTCACCTTGTGCTCCACTTCATGACTTGCGTTCCGCTCTATAACTTGCGTGCCACTTCATAACTTGTGCACCCCTTAATGACTTGTGTGCTTATTGATAACTTGCGTGCCACTTTATTTCCTTTATCATATTTTTGTGTGATGAAATATGACTTGTGCGCTACTTCTTAACTTGTGTTCCACTTCATAACTTTAATGCCACTTTCTCTTCTTTTTCATATTTTGATGTGATGATCTTGAAATATGACTTATAGGCCACTTATTCACTTGTGCGCCACTTAATGACTTACAGACCAATTCTTAACTTGCACACCACTTAATGACTTGTGAGCCACTTATTAACTTGCACATCACTTACTTTACTTTTTCATATTTTGATGTGATGATCTTGAAATATGACTTGTGTTCTGCTTCTTCACTTTCATGCCACCTAATGAATTTTATGCCAAATCTTAATTTGTGTGCCACTTTCTTTCCTTGGTTATATTTTGACATTCTAATTTTAAAACATGTTTGGTGCACAATATTCTAATCACCCACTTTTTAAACAAACACAATCACCTCAAAAATGCTTCAATGATACCTTGAGAGATTTTCGCCCAACATTAAAGTTTCACTACGATCCTTGTGGATAATTTAGAGGATAAAAATGAAATTAATTCATTATTAACTTTTTCTCCATGTAAAATAAAATAAATTAATTTCAGTAACATACACTAATAAGATAAAATTATATTGTATAAACTTAATAACCTTAGGCTGCGTAGCATTGCTGTTGCATATTCTTATTTATCCATCACCACCCTCTCTATTTCTTTCCCTCCCTTCACTTTATCTTTTCTCTGGTTGTGTGGAGATTTTCTCTAGAACGAGTTAGTGGAAATAGTGGTGTGGGGTTAATAACTAGTTCCAATGGTTTAATTATCACAAATGTGAGGCATTTACCATTTTAAAGAACACAATGAAGTTCAATTTTCATCATCATCAGCTCATCTGGAGAGGCAGGAACAAATGAGTTCATGAAGGGGTTGTCTTCAACACCAATGTTACACTTTCTGAAATCTTGTCTGTGGTGCAACATGTGAACACTCTACACAATGACTATTGTTAAAAATTGGTCAAAAACCTTGTTGTTATGAAAAGGCTTCATATTCAAGGAAATTTTCCCCAACCTTGTGGTACCATCGAAGTCTTCTAGACTCCCCCATTTGCGAGATGAATTAAATGCATTACAGATGGTGCTTCATAAGGGAACCCAGGACCATCCTAATATGGAATCCTCTTCAAAGACCACAATAGAGATTTTATTGAAGGTCTTTATGGACCCTATAGTGCTACCATAGCTCTTGATGCCGAAATGATGGGTTTCATCAAAGCTGTTGAAATTTCATGTCAAAGAAATTGGAACAATGTTTGGTTTAAAAGTGACTCAGCGACAATTGTGCATGCGGTTAGAATGGGGAAGCTTCATTTGGAATAGAAACTCACCTAAAAAATGAAACAAATTCCCCAAATAACTTACATCAATGAACCATATCATCTCACAAATATATCTTGAATCTAATCAACCTTTTTACTCCCTTGAAAACAAGGGGGTTTCTATAGGCACTTGAACCCACTATTTTAGTATCCCATTTGTGATGATTGATATACTCCAAAGGGATAAATGTATATTCCCTTCCTTTTGACTATTGTAACTCTTTTTTCAATATTTTAATCCATCCTTATTTCTTTTTAAAAAAAATAAAAGAGATGAGGGATGATTCTCAAGGAAAAAAAATTAAATAATAATTTTTCGGGAGATAAATTTGATGAGGATGATAATTATAATTCATTGTGTTCTCTAAAAGGGTAAATGACTCCCATTTGTGATAATTACACCATTGACACTAGTTACTAACTCAACACCTCTATTGCAACTAACTCCTTCTAGAGAAAATATCCACACAACCATAGAAATGATAGATTGAAGGGCAGGAAAGAAATGGAGAGGTTGGAGACTGAAGAATCAGAATATGCAACTATAGTGCTACACAACCCGAGGGTCTTGGTTTTCTATAGTGTAATTTCATCTGATGAGTATATATTACTAAAATTAATTTACTTTATTTTAAGTGGAGGTAGAGTTAATGATGAATTTCTTTCATTTTTATCCTCAAAATTATCCACAAGTATCCAAATAAAACTTTAATAAAATAATTGGTTAAGAGTTTTTTTAATGTTTTTTTAGATATAACATGAATTTCTTTAATAGGTTTTATTTTATTAAAAAATGATATGAATTTATATGATTGGAAAAAGAGGTTTATGGAGGTGTGTACATCATTCACACTTACCTCGATAGGTAATAAACTTGAATCGGGCTCATGCCTTCCACCATCAAAAACTATAAAATGAAGGTCACTTCTCAATCAATACATAGATAAATATTGTGAATCAACCTAAATATGATATATATATGTTATATATATATATTAGTAACTTTATTTGAATATAATTATATATATATATTATTATTACTTATCAAATTTAAATTTATTTAAATATACAATATAATATTTAATATATATATATATATATAATACTATTTTTCTAATGAAACTAAAAAAATACTATTAATAATAATTTTAAAATTATATTAATTATAAATAATTGTTATTCTAGGTAATTGTGTATAAAATATAATTATTTATATTTTGGAAAGTTTAATTATTTCAAACAAAATGTATATATAGTTACCTAACTTTATTATTTTGAAAGTAACATGAGTTTACAATATTTTATTGGTTATTTAAGTTTAAATTATGTCAATGTTAATTAAATGTATATATAGAACTAAAAATTATATATAGACCTAAAATGATGAATACCTAAAAAAAATTTCTAATATATAGAATTTGATAACTTCCATTCACCGAGGAGATGCGCCCCTTGAGACTCGCATTGAATGGCCTTTTCATTGAATGGGATAGTAGAAACATACAACTAACTCTACCCCATCATCCCTTCACCAACACCATGCTTGAATCCCTTATTGTTATCTCTAGAAATCGTAACCTGCTGTTGTTTTCGGTTCTTTGTCCCTCGCCTATAGGATGATGTAAATGGCCCAATTTCTTATAGGAAACATAAAAATCGAACCACGATTCAGACCACACAACCTGCTTGCATCAAAATTATTCCCCCACTATAATCCAAATATAATCCGTTGGCACTCCCAAGACATCATCTTCCACACAAATGTGAGGAGAAACAGGGTGATAAACTAATCGAGTTCTACTATCAGAACATAAATATCTACCAACAAGATTCCATAGAATTCATATAATCATTAGATTTTTTAAATGTAAAGGAATCTTGGGAAAACTATCCCAAATAAATATTGTTAGAATGTCATGCTTCATATGGAAGTCATATGACCACCTGAATATATAGAACCGGAAGTAGTTCAGTAATGGGGGGCACTAGACCAAGCCCTGAACAAATATTCTTTTAAAGAAAATCAAATCAAGATATTCCTTTTTTTTACTAGACCTACCATTTCTCAATCATAAAACCTCCAAGACTCAAAGATTAACCTATCGAAGGTGTCCACCTAAGGGAGACACTGCTTAAACTACATAATCAAAGTGAGATTAAGAAGAGCTGATGTCGTGTTGTACTCTGAGGTCGAGATCAAAATATTCGGAACACCCTTGAATAGATCAGGGACCTTAGGGTGAAGCGATTGAGGGAAAGGTCAGAGAAAATCAGGGTTAGAGAAAGGGGAGAATGAATGAGAAGTGCCCTCAAAGGGTTCACAAAAGGTTTTTTTCTGATATCGCAACGGGTTCACAATAGGTGAGGTTTTCTTAAATTAGGTCAGGAAACTTTTATTAGCGCATTTAAAAAACACTAATAAAGAGTCTTTTTATCAGTTATTATTATTTAAGCGCTGATAAAAGGTATATTTATCAGCACTTTTTTGTCACCGATAAAGGTAGGTCTTTATCAGTGCTAAAAAAGTGTTGATAAAAACTATATTTATCAGCACTAAAGCTTTAGCGCAAATAAACACTACTTTTATCCGTTCTTTTTTTAATGATGATAAAGCATCATCTTTATCAACGCTAAAAAATGATGATAAAGATTTCTTTTATCAACACTTATTACTTAAGTGCTGATAAAGTATTTATAATTATAATTATAAATAAAAAAATTATAAAATATATATATACTTAATCAATATATATATAAATATATCTAAATATAGTAAATATATTCCTTATAATTTTATAATTATTTAAATATATAATTATTTATTTGTAATTATTTATTTATAATTATTTATTTATAATTCCATAAATATTTTTTAAAAAAATTATATCAATATAATTATATATATATAGTATATAAATACAAATATAGTAAATATATTCATTATTTAAGTAAATTTATTATAAATTTAATAATTATTTAAGTATATATAATTATTTATTTATAAATATTTAAATATATATATTTATTAATTTATAATTATATGAATACTTTTAAAAAAATATTAATTTATTTATAATTATAAATATATAATTTTACAAATACAGTTTTTATATTTTTAAATATATTCATATATATATATATATATATATATTTAACATTATTAATGAATATCTAATTTTAAGTGCATGCATGTTACAAATGAGTGAAATTGAATAAATTAAAAATAAGTACACTTTAATAATATTGAAAAAATGGATAAGTTTTGTGTGTGTACATTGTATATAAAAATGTTTTAATTACATATATGTGAAATCAATATAACACACATTTGACCTATATTAAATTGAAAAATCAAATGACATTCAATTATTAGTCGATTACTCTATGTAATTAGTCATTATTTTTAATTCATATTAATTTTTAATTATAAAACATTATTTACTAAATATAGCACATAAATATTTTGAAATATATAAATCATATTTATATACATTAATATATATCAATATATTTAATATATATTATTTATTAACATTATCATTAATCATCTAATTAATAAAATGTTTAATATTTTTCTCAATTTATATATTTTAAATTTTAATTTGTTTAATTTTCATTTTGTATATCTATATATTTATTACAGAGCCGATAAATGGGGCCTTTATCAGTGTTTTCTTTAGTACTGATAAAGATATCATTTATCAGCATTTTTTTCTAGCACTGTTAAACCTATGTTTTTTAGTAGTGTATATAAAGACTCAGCCTTAAACATTACAAAATCTTGAGTTAAGTTAATAATTTTACCTTATTTCACATTGAAGATCTTTTCAAGTTTAGATATTTAGAGAATTAAGTCATAAATTATACAGGAAAACTTAAATATTAAAAATTACACACTTCTACTCACTATCAATTTTTTTATAAAACAAAAACTTTTAAAAATAAGCATGCTCTCATTTCGTATTTAAACACTAAAACTTTTCCTTGATACTATCTATGACTCTATTCTTCTTTAAATCCTATGAAAAACATTTCAAAACTTGGGATAAGCATCCATCCAAGGGCCCAAAGGCCTTTAATTTTTTTATTTAAAAGAAAAACCCCCTTTTAATGGAAGAAGGGGGAAAACATGGGATAAGCATAAAAACATCAGTAAGGGATACATAAAGAATATAAACTATTGGTCTTGCAAAAACATGTAAACCATGAATACTTTATCATAAAGTAACACTTTTCACCTTTATGAAGTAGTAAATACTCTTCACTGAATATAATCTCGTTTCTTACCCTTTTTGTAATAAAAAAATTACCATAAAAGTCATATAAATCACATATAACATATAAACGTAACATGGGACATCATCATACATAAATGGGATAATTATACAGTCAACTTCCAAAAATATCACTCTTACAAATGGAATAACCATACGGCTGACTTCAATACCCAATTCATTGGAGGTTATAAAAAAACCAATCATCCTTAGTTTATCACGGAACCACCCATATTTTGTTTATTATGTAACCATTTGTCTTTGGTTTATCATTTAACCACCCATAAAAGGTCCAACTACTATTATATAATCATAACATATAAAAGATTGCAATTTTCAACATTTCACTCATAAAATTTAAAATCAAAAGGAATAATTAAAATATATTGATATAATCAAACCATTTTAAACCATTTTCAATACCAAAATACCTAAAAAGTTAATATGGTATTTATTTTTCTTTCAAAAACATTTTGACTTGTAGAGGAATCTGAATACTATATAATGGTCACATTGGTGGAAAAGTCCTTATCACTGCGTACATTAAAAAACATTTATTTTTTTGTTTAGTAAAATGAATCATAGAAAAAGATTCCATTTGAAATTATTTTAATGAAATTAAAAGTCAATTGGGTTAATTATACATTGTATAAAAGAATGTGGTGTATAACATCAAAATATGCCTCAATGAAAGGAGATTGAGACGAAGTCCCTTACCTTAAGTTTGATTTGTCACGCATATTCCTTGTTATTTTAGAATAATAAACTTAAGTTAATTTATAATTTCTTGAGAACCTTTTTTAAGTTTATTATTTCATTTATATCACTTATTACCATGTTATAAAAATTACTTAATTATTTATGTTCACATCGGGTGTTTTGTCGATATTCAGTACTCAAGTTGAAAATGAACTTGGTATGATGTAAATAGTCTATATAGTCTTAAGTCCTTCATCTACATAATAATATTAATAAAATTATTATCATTTTTATATATAAATTATACCTTTAAATCAAACTATGAATTGTGGTTAAGAAAAATGAACAATGTTATAATCATGGAGACGGTAAGCCATACGTACAACGCATGAGTAACGTTTCCATTTTTTATTGGTCATTATAGAAATAAGGTAATCATTATTTTATCCTTAAATAATTATAATAATATTATTAATATCTTAATAATAATTTAAATATAATTATACATATATCATACAAGTGACGTGGTGAAAAAAAACTATTTATATCGTTTCGTGGTGGTGTTAGTTTACATGTATGCAAGAATGACATTATCATTTTTATGTGCATGGAAAGTAAGAAAATAATTGATATAATATTTTATCATAATGATAAATATGTCATGAAAATTATATAAAAACATTAATTACATTATTATAACCAGTCATGATAGATGGCTATGAAAAACGAATTAGATCGGTTTGTGGAGGTGATAATTCACACGTACGCACGAATGACTAATTCCATTCCCATTTAATTAAAGTGGAGATGTATTTAGGTGATGATATTAATATAATAAAATCTAATTATATTTAGAAAATTTTATTTATTATTTCATATTGGAATAATAAGATTTTATGAAAGTGGAAGAAGAAATAAAATAGAAACACTTAAAAATGATACCTCTTCTTCGGTTGAACACCTTTGAAGAACACCTTAACACCTCTAAGGAGGGTGTTATGCCTAAAATAAAACTTCAAAAATTTGGGGAGGGATTTCATGAATGGTTTTTGGTAGATATTGGCCAAAATAAATGGTTCTCTAAGAGTGAGTATTAGAAAAGAGTGGGTACGTTTTTATAGGAGAGGGGAGGGGCACCCTTGGGAACTCTTAAAATTATTAAATTAATATAAATTCAATTTCAGTTCCAAATGGTTGAAACTCATTTATTTTGAATATAATATTATTTTGGTTTGAATCCTCATTATCTAATTAAAATTATACAAGTTTTAGTATATTTTTTAATCCTTATCGTTTTTAACCCATTTTAACTCTTACCATTTTATCAAGTAATTTACACTTAGAGGGTTAAAATGGTTATCAAATCATGCCAAAAGTCCAATTAATGATTCATTAATGAACTTTTTTGAACTATAATTACAATTTGTATTAATATTATATTTTTAGGAATTTTATACCATTTAATTAAATATTTTATATTTTAAAATATGAATTATATCAATTTTGACACTATTCAATATATGACTTTTTAAAAATATCATAAAAATTTTATTGCTTCGAAAAAAACATTGACACAATCCTAAAATGTCATAATAATCCCAAAAATTAATGGATGTCATCAAATATTTTAAATTATATTTATTTTAATACTATTAATATCATTTATTTGATTCTTCCTTTAGTAAATCTATTATTGCATCATCATTGTGTCATAATTAAATTTAATAATTTAATGTCTAAAAATTATAAATAAAATATAATTATGTAGGTAATATTTTTTTATTTATAATGGATATTTATAGTTGAAGATATATCTTATATAATCCCATATTAAAAAAATATTAATAAGGGTCTTGTTTATGATATTTTTTATTTTACTTTAAATTAAATGTTATAAATGTCATAATCACACCTATATGACTTAAAAAGGCCAAAATTTCCATACAAGGGTTGTCTTGGTCAGTCATAATTCATCCAATAATATTACGACAAGTTTTAGGGTAGTTTTATATTATTATAATATTACTTTTACCCTTATTTACCTGATTTAACCTTTAATCGTGGTAAATAAAATACTAAAGTCACTATTCACAAAAAAAATTATTTTGATCCTATTAAACCAAATTTTTCATACTAATTACAACCATTTATTTTAATTTTGAAAATTCATTCACAAAAGTGGAAAATTGAAAATTTAAAAATTAGTCATGTTGTCAGAATTAAAAATGGGTTTTTTTAAAGGTAAAAATCATCAAAAGATTGACATGTGTTTGTATACAGTTTCAATGTGAAATTACTTCCAATGAACAAAATTAGATTAAATGATATAAACATAATCTAAATATACTTCAAAACAAATTCAACTGATAATCTAACAAAAAAAATAAATTAGACGAAAAGGCAGTTTTGAATTAAAATACAGTATTTTCACTATTCATAAAAATATGAATTTTATCAGAAAAATACCAATATTTCAACCAAAGTAAATTTTGAAATCTCTATTCCAAAAAATAAGTTTATTTTTTCAAATATAACCTATAAAAATTCCCAAATTAATATTTAAAAAGGGTTCTCTGTGAAAAGATGGTAAAGCTACCTTTTAAAAATATTAGAGTTCTTAATGCTTAAAATTAGATTTATTCTCATTTTAAGCATCTAAAATTTATTTGATGAATATAAAAATATTAAACAACCATGTGTAAATATAATATAGTTAGTGTTGTTCATTCCTTCCAATAAAACAATTAGGCTTTAACTGCCACTTAAAATAATAATATTAATAATGTATCATTTTTCAGTATAACCCAGCCTTGTGTGAAATATAAGATTTCAAAGAAACTCGATGTTGCGTGTTGGGTACGCTATCAGACAAAAAGTCCAATTTAATTAAAATTAATATCTTCTTCATAAATATTAAAAGATATAAAAATTTATAATTCAATAATTACCTGGGATATTACATCATTCCCCCCTTTTGGAAATTACATCCTCGCAATTTTAAATTTGGGCTCTGTGACTAAGGTTTCACTTTTCAAAATTACTTCATTGAAATCACACATTATAAAAAGATTCAATAAAACTTCCACTTTAGAATAAATAAATTTAAGTCAAAAGGTCACCCAAGATAACTCATACTAAGATTCTATATAGAAAAACATGGATATGGAATAAAAACAAACCATCATTTTCTAATAGAGAGTCATAGAAAACCTGATTAGGAGAAAGTTAACAATTAGTAAACCACAAAATTGTGATGGGTTAAATGCTCTTTTATTTAATAAAAGAAAAATTTAACGGATAATGTTTTTGTACTAAGATCCTTTTCATCGAGTTTTGGAATTATTTTTATACTTAGAATAAGAACATAATGAAATATACTTACTTGAAAAGTGGAGTTTCATAAATTAATCGAATTCCACCACAAAATCATGTTTTTTTCTAAACGATGAGTATTCAAGTTTAATTTTTTACACTTGTATCACTAGAATCAACTTCTAGAGAATAACATGATATACAAAAATATTAACTATATATTTCTCTTATCTTGAAACATTAACTGAAACCAATATGGTTAGGATAAGATAAAACAATTCTACAAAAATAATAAACCATTGGATGAAGAAAAACTACTTTTAATCTCAAAAATTTAACTGTAAAACCCAAAGCTCGACATGGAAAATTCAATAAATAAATATCCCTAAAATTTATTAAAATAATATAAACTAAGATTGAAACCCAAAATTCAGAAGGATTTGATCACATAGTCTTACAGGATAAGTTTTAACATTTATATCTAAATAACACAAATCACTATTAATTTTTTATACCAAAAAGTAATTGACCAAATCACATAATCTCTAAGATAGGTTACTCATTTCCATAAATAACTCAAATCACCATAATTCATCAATTAAAAACATTTATTCTTATAAAATAAAAATTAACCATTACTCCTCAAATAAAATCCCATAGTATTCTATTTTACTTAGGTATATAGGGTTCCCAAAATAGTGAACGTCTTCCAAAATAAAATTTATCTCTTAATACCCAAATCATTTTCCTATACTAGCGATATCCATTTGATAAAACATAAGTTATCAAAATCAACTTATTCTTATTCCATAAACTATTATAACTAAAAATAAAAATTTATACTAACTAGGTACATCACTTAGGCCAATGGTAGCAGATGCACCCTTGTCACCCTTCAGTTGTGGGTTTAATTCCTACGGCCCTACCATACATGATGGGTTGTCAACCATCCTGCGGGTTTTCTTTTTTTTTTTCTAAAACTATATAATTCTTATAACATCCCAAAATGAGATAAAATCCTCAAAAATAACCATAACATATTTTAATCTCATAAATTATCTCATGTCTTTCATTTTTCATCCCAAAATGTAATGTCCCATAATTACCTCAAAATCAAGGATCATATAAACCCTATAGGTTCTTTATAATTATTTACACATAATAAAACATAATTCTTCCTTGAGTAACATTTTCACATAAAAAACTTTAGGGTTACACCAACAAGAAAAAGTCTTCCAAAGTAATCTTGTCCTCAAAAGGGTGTTAATAATTTTAAATATTTCATTATCCTACAATCTATTGTAACTATTTAATCCCTTATATGTAGACTTTTTAATCATTCAGTGTTCTTCATGATCCATTAACCATGATTTTCCATCATATTCTTTAATACTTCTTTCCTATAAACAAAAATATGAATCATTTCCTAAGATTCAAAAATGTAAAAACATGAGACAAGAAATAATCCATACCCTTCATAGGACATTTTCTATTTCCTCATCTTCAATTGGAATGGAATAAGGTATTGTTAAATAATATATTTGTTCGGTCCTCCTGATCCCATTAAAAAACCTTCTTTGTAGGAAATTGGTTTTCATAAGGACCATACTCCCAACATTTATAAAATTCAATTTATAACTCAGAAATAACTTCTTTCCCTTTCATGGAGTCAACTGAATGCTTTCTTTTTCTTGGTAAGTTTATTGCTTTATTAACTTCATTACCACATCTATAAAACCATCTTGTCCCTTTGAAACATTTCCCTAGATGTTTCTTTCTAAATATATGGAACATATGTTTATGAATATTCTTATTATTAAGATCATTACCTAAACTTCCATAGGGATTCATTTCTTTCATAAATGATGCATTAGAAAATTCACCAAGGTTCCAGTGGTTAATCATGACTCTTGATAGTTGGTTTAGAATAGACAAGAGAGTTCTTATTACAGCTCCAATTTCATTTTTTTCTCTTATTCATAAAACCATCACATTTTCCTTCACATCCATTGTAACCTTGGTACCTACTGGATCCAACTATTTACTAAAACAAAAAAGGTTAGAGTGAGTATATCAATAAAATCATCATATATTATCATATGATGAAAATAAACACTTAGATATACATATTCATGTTATCTCAAACACATACAATTTATTTAAAATAACTATGAATATTTATATTATGTTAACCATTTTTTTTATTTATAACTTGTAACATATGATTAAATATCACCCTAACCTCTAAAGTTGTATAAACTATCCTCTGATACCAACTATAAGGACCCAGCCTTAAACATTACATAATCTTGAGTTAAGTTAATAATTTGGACTTATTTTACATTGAGGATCTTTTTATGTTTATAGATTTAGATAATTATCCAATACCTCATACAAAACAACTTAAATATTACAAAGTATACACTTCTACTTACTGTACATTTTTTTCATAAAATAAAAACTTTTAAAAAGAAACATGGTCTTGTTTCAGGTTTAAACATCATAAATATTACTTCATCACATCCTTGACTCTATTATTCTTTAAATCCCATGAAAAGCATTTATAAACTTGGGATGATCATAAAAATCTTAGTAATGTATACACAAAGAAGGAAAACTACTAGTCTTGTGAAAACATTTAAATCATGAATACTTTATCATAAAGTAATAATTTTCACCTTTATGATGTAGTAAATAATCTTCACTAAATATAATCTAGTTTATTGCCCTTTTCTAATAAAAAATATTACCATAAAAATCATATAAATAATATATAACATATAAAGATAACTTGAGACATAATCATACTTAAATGCAAAAACCATACGGTTGAATTCCACACATATCACTCTTACAAATAGAATAGTCGTACAACTGAATTCCATACCCAATGAATAGAGGGTTATAACATAACCAATAGTACTTGATTTATCATGTAACCACCCATATTTGGTTTATCACGTAACCACCCATCTTTTTTTTATCATGTAACCACCAGTCAAATGTACAAGTACCATTATATAATCATAACATATAAAAGATTTCAATTTTAAACATTTCACTCATAAAATTTCAAATCACAAGGAATCATTACAAGATATTGATATAATCAAACAATTTTAAATAACAAAATACCTAAAAAGGTAATATTGAATTTATTTTTATTTTAAAAACATTTTGGATTATTGAGGAATCGAAATACCAAATAATGGTCACAACGGTGGAAAAATCATTGTCATCGCACACGTTAAAAAAACATTACTTTTTTTCATTTATTAAAACTCTTAATAGAAAAATATTCTTTTTAAATTTTTTTAATGAAATTAAAATTCAAATGGGTTAATTATACACTGTTTAAAATAAGGTGGTGTATAACATCAAAATATGCCTCAATGAAAGGAGATTGCGATGAAGTCACTTACCTTATGTTTGATTCATCACGTAAGTTCCTTATTCTTTCTGAATAATAAACTTAGGTTAATTTATAATTTCTTGAGAATATTTTTAAAGTTTATTATTTCTTTTATATCACTTATTACCATGTTATAAAAATTACTTAATTATTTGTGTTCGCATCGGGTGTTTTGTCGGTATTTGGTACTCGAGTCGAAAATGAACTTGGTATGATGTCAATAGTCCATATGTTCATAAGTCATTCATCTCTAGAATAATATTCATGATATTATTATAATTTTTATACATAAATTATACCTTTAAATTATACCATGAAGTGTGGTTATGAAAAATAAACAATGTTATAATCATAGAGACAATAAGTTGTATGTATGCATGAGTAACGTTTTAATTTTTCATTGATCATTATGGAAATAAGGTAATAATTATTTTAACTTAAAAAAATATCAAAAAAATATCAAAATATTAATAATCATTAAAATATACTTTTATATATCATACAAGTGACATGGTGAATAAAAACGATTCGCATTGCTTCGTGGAGGTGTTAGTTCACACATATGCACGAAAGACATTACCATTCTTATGTACATGGAAAGTAAGAACATAATTGATATATTATTCTCTTATAATGATAAATATGTCATTAAAATTATATAAAAACATTAATTCCATTATTATAACCTGTCATGAGAGATGTCTATGGAAAACGAATTAGATCAGTTTGTAGAGGTGATTGTTCACACATATGCATGAACGACTAATTCCTTTCCCACTTAATGTAAGTAGAGATGGATTTATTTGATGATATTAACATAATAAAATCTCTGTATATTAAAGATATTTGAGTTATTATTTCATCTTTCAAGAATAATATTTGAAGGAAGTGGTAGAAGAAATAAAATAGAAACACTTAAAAAACGATACCACTTCTTCAGTTGACCACCTTTGAAGAACACCTTAACACATCTAAGAAGAGTGTTATTCCTAAATTAAGGATTCATGAATTTGGGGGTGGATTTTATTAATGGGTTTTTTTAGATATTGTCCAAAAAAATAGTTCTTGAATTGTGAGTATTAGATAAGAGTGGGTACTTTTTTATAGGAGAGGGAAGGGGCGCCCTTGGAAACTCTTAAATGTATAAAATAGATATAAATTCAATTTCAGTTTCAAATGGTCCCAAACTCATTTATTTAAAAGGTAAATTGTTTTTGGGTTGAATACATATCATACAATAAAAATTATACAAGTTTTAATATATTTTTTTAATCCTTTTCTTTTTTAACCCCTTTTAACTCTTACCATTTTATCAAGAAATTTACAATTAGAGGGTTAAAATAATTATCAAATCATGCCAAAAGTCAAATGAAAGATTATTTAATGTAAGTTTTAGAAATATCATAACAATTTTTTAAAATATTATATTTTTAGTAATTTATAAAAATTAATTAAATATTTTATATTTTAAAATATGAATTATGTCAATTTTGGCACTAGTAATTAGATGACTTTTTTAAAATGTCATAAAAACATGATTCCTTTAAAATAAATACATTAAATAAATTATAAAATCTCATAGTCATCCAGAAAATTTTTGGATAGAATCAAATATTTCAAATTATATTTATTTTAATATTATTAATATCATTTATTTGATTCTTCCTTTAATAAATCTATTATTTCATCATCATTGTTTCATAATTAAATTTAAATATTTAATGTATAAAAATTATAAAAAAATACCATGATTTAGGTAATATTTTTATCTTTTTAATTAATATTTATAGTTCAATAAATCACTTATATAACCCCATATTAAAAATGATTTAGTAATAAGAGTCATGTTTATGATATTTTTTTCTTTACTTTAAAATAAATGTTATAAATGTTATAATCACACCCAAGTGGCTTCCAAAGGCCAAAATTTCGTCCCAAGGGTTGTATTGGTCAGCCATAACTCATCCAATAATATTATTACTGGTGTTAGGGTAGTTTTATATTATTATAATATTATTTTTACACTTATTTACCTAATTTACCATTTAACGATGGTAAATAAAATACTAAAGTAACTATTCACCAAAAATTATTTTGATCCTATTGAACTAAATTTTTTATAGTGATTACAATCATGTATGTTATTTTTTGAAAATTCAATTAACATAAGGGGTAAAATTAAATTTAAAAATTAATCACATTGTTAGAATGGGAAAACTAGTTTTTGAAAAGTAAAAACCATCAAAATATTGACATGTGTTTATATAAAATTTCAATGTAAAATTACTTCCAATGACCAAAATTGGATTACATTTAAAAAATATAACCTAAATATACTTTAAAACTAATTAAAAATATAATATAACAATAAAAATAAATTATATGAAAAGACAGTTTTGAATTAAAATGCAGTATTTTCACTATTCATTAAAATTTGAATTTTGTCAGAAAAAATACCAAAATTTTAACCAAAGTAAATTTTGATTCCTCACTTCCAAATAAGAATTTTATTTTGTCAAATATACCATAAAAAATTTCCAAAAAATTGATTTAAAATGGTTGTACCATCAAAAGGTGGTAAAACAACCTTTTAAAAATATTAGAGTATTTTATGCATAAAATTGGATTTATTCTCATTTTAATCCTATAAAATTTATTTGAAGAATTTAAAAACATTTAACAAATATATGTAAACAAAATATATTTATTTATTTTCATTACATCAAATACAACATCTACGCGTTAACTACAATTTAAAATAATAATATTAATAATGTATTAATTATCAGTATAAATCAGTCTTGTGTGCAATGTAAGATTTTGGAGAAACCCATTATTGTGTGTAAGGTACACTATTGGAAAAAGATTCCCCTTTAATGTAAAATTAATGATATATATGAAAATTTATTATTCTATAATTACATGGGATTTTACAGTGTAGATCATAACTATGATGGGGTAAGAATGCCTCCCACCCATACATGTACATATAGATCATAACCGGCATGAGGTAAAAATGTATCCCATACATAAACATACATATAGTTCATAAATGTAATTTTTTAAGAATAACTACCATCTAAAAACATTTATATAGCTTTCGTGGGGTAATAATTCCTCCCATACGTAAACAATTATATAGCAAGCATGGGTTAATAATTTCTCATATCCACAAACAATTATATAGCTGGGATGTGGTAATAATGTCTCACATCCATAAAAAATTATATATCTGGCATGGGGTAAGAATTACTCCCATCCATAAACAATTATATAGCAAGATTGGGGTAATAATTCCTCTCATCCATAAACAATTATATAGCTGGCATGGGATAATAATTCCTCCCATCCATAAACCATTATATAGTTGGAATGGGGTAAGAATGTATCCCATACATAAACTATTATAACATAAAAAATAAGGAAAAAACATATTATTGATTTCAATTTAAATTTCATTCATGGTATGGTCATATGTTCAATTCAAATCATGAGTAAAATCCCTCTCATTCATGATATTATCCATTCCCAATTCTCTTTATATTGTTTCAATTAACATATAGTGATTTATAAAGCATAAAGAAGAGGTATGGACTAAAACATCCTAAAAATTTCAAGTTTTATTAATTAATTTCAAGATAAACCATTAATTATATGTGATTTATCCTACTCAAATCAACTCATTCCTATTTCATAATCATTAAAATTCCATTTACAAGTCACAAGTCAAAGGATAAGTGTTATGGAAAATAGTCGCATGCCCACTTTGTAAACTTCAATAACAGAGGGACCAAACACTATTTGGGTTCCTTGGGTTCATTAAAATACACATAAGACAAGGTATATTCCATTTAAAGGACAATACATACCCTCATAATAAACTAGGTTCAATGGTCTGTTATGTAGGAGGGTGTCAAACAAGCACTTAAGAGGTGCTATGGTAAATGGAACATTTATCATTTTTTAGAGGAAACTTCAAATAGAAATAACAAAAGGGGTCCATTCACAAGCATTCAATTTATCTAGAAAATAAATTAATAAATAAATAAAAAATCGAGTAATAAATTTAATCCATCTAGATAATAATAAACTATCAATGTGAGTTTTCACAAACAGCACACCTCTATTGGAGGGGTTTTATTATAAAATCGTGACTTTATTTATCAGGACAATCATTTAGAACCATAATAATAACATTATATTTATAAAAGAAAACATTTGTGAATAAACTATAATTGAATCAACTAAATAAGATTCATTTTTAATTTAAAGTCACGGGATAGGTATACTACCTCAAAGAAGAACCAATCCAACACTCGGCACTTGAAAAACTTATCGGAGACCACTCAGAAAATTACTCCACACATACACGCACATACCTTCATATATATATATATATATCCCTTAACACAATGCACATATTTTTCATTCCATGAGGGAATACGTACATGAAAGATATATATATTTATATATATACATACCTGATAATATGTGTACACTCCTTAAAAATTGACCAAAACCCACCCCAAACGATGGAGGCAAACCAAATAGAACCCATCCACATCACCTTCATCATAGGATTCTATAATAATCATGAAGGGGTCCCAAAATATCCTTAACATAACCTAGAACCAAAAGAAAACCAAAAATCAGATTACCCATTTGACCTAGGGTTCTGCTGATCCTCACCAGGTGACGGAAGACCCAAAAATCAACCAAGAAACTGAGAGAATAAGGGAGTAAGAGCCATGACTTGAAGAATTAGATGAATAATTAGTTTAAATCTGGTTTGAATTGGTTAATGAGAGGGGAGCAGGGTGGTGCGTCACGCGCAGCTCAAAGGGGAACCCCCCCCCCCCCCCAGGGGGTGTCGTGTGAGAGATAGGGGAGAGGTGAGTAAGGTTTGTTTTTATTTAAATTAATTATTATTTTATTTTATTTTATTAATTTTTTTAAAAAAAATTGGCATACGGTTTTGGATACATGGTTTAGTAAACTATGTGTCAATTGTGTACCCTCTACTGGGTACCCGGGGCACTCTACACGGGATGGACACACGGTTTGGAAACCGTGCGGTGAATAGTTTGAGGGTATAGCCTAAGTGGAAATACCTGTGTGGGATATGAAAACAGTTTGGAAAAACTAATCACATCATGTGCACTTCATATTTTTTCATAAAATAGGCTGCATGGTTTCTTACTAAGGGCTGCACGATTTCAGACAAACCGTGCACCCTCTGCAGTTCCTTCAAAACCTGATTTTCATAGTCCAGTGCTCTTGAAACTCCTCGAGCTACCCTAGCAATATAAAAATCCTTTATACAAGTCCAAAAAATCACTTTTAAGTATTCCAAATCTCGTAAATTCATTCTATGTCTTGATTTTAATATTCGACCCACCTAGTAAATGAAAAATTTCAAATTCTTTTGGTTTTTCATCCATTTCAAAACAGGAATCATTACAGTTTCAAAAAAATTGATATCAAGAATGAATAATAATGATAACTAAAATTAAATCACCCTAAGACAATATTTTATAATATAATTTAGAGGATTATTCATGAAAAATAATTTACAAGGAAATAAATTCTTTATAGATAAAGAGTATGCCAGTATGGAACCGTAAAAAAATTTAGAGTAAAATATAACTTAAGTTTCCAAAATTTTGAACATTTATTTTATAAATTCAAAATTTCATTTTTAAATTTTATAATATAAATTTTATAGAAAAAAATTAAAACGCTTTTAATTCATTCTAGTATTATGATAATGTCATAAAAGTGAAAGTATTAGAAAAATTAGTATTTTTTTACTATTTTCCTAAAATTCAATTATTTTAGAAAAATATTTAAAAATTACCTTAAGATAATTTTTACACATTTAATTAAAAAATAAATTTCAACTTAAAAAATTTAATATTCTAAAATTCATAAATTTATCGTTTAAATGAAAATAAAAATAAAACTGGATTTATTGATTAATACCCTTTAAAAACTTTAAGTGTTACTAATACAATTTTGTATTCATTTCTAACTGATTGAAATGTTTTTATTTACTAGAGAATTTATTATTATTAAATTTTCTTACAATATTCATCTAATGTTTCAGGGGCCTTTTTTAGTTTAGTGTTGTATTTGAATCAAGTTATCAAACATATTATTAATTTATAGAAAAAATATATTCCAAAATCTTAATGTGTTACATTCTCCCCTGTAAATAAATTGTATCATCACAATTTTAATTATATCATATTAATTAAAATATCTATGTTTATCTAAAATATAGTTGTGGCACAAATTTTAACTTCTATAGGACTATCGACCTTACAAACTTAAGAAATATATATTTTTCCTTGAAATATGCCTATTCTTGATATTGAGTTATTCTCTAATAATTTTATCTAAAAAATATTCATGATTGGGTATCATGAATTCTATGTATTAATAGTTTACAATATAGATCATAGTCATCCTTGCAATGATAAATTAATATGCGGTGTCATCAGATATGAAATATTATTTCCCTATTTTGTTGATTAATATGGATTTTATATGGAGATAGCTAATATGATTACAAAATCACATCATGTTCATATAATGGAAGGATAATTATACTTGCATGGATCATAATACTATAATATTTAATGTATATTCATATACCTTGTAAACAATAATTATACCACTAGATGTTTTGTTTATAATTCAATAGTTAATGTTTAGTGAAAACTTATATGACATAAAGCATATGAAAATATATATTGAAGAATAAGTGTACCCAAAACCACTTAATTATCACTATACACTTAAATAATAGTTCTTTTATAGGTTTTTACTTGTTCACATGGTCTAGGAGGTCACTAATGCCAATTATCCTTGATATCCTGAGAATAGGGCATCAATTTTCATAATGCACAACATCCTTGATTTTTAAGAATTGAAGTTTTTATAGTCTATTAGTTGAGACTTTTATATCTTCCATTTTATGGGATGACCTCTTTTTTTTCTCTTTTATAATCATGATATCGATGAAAATCCTTTCAAACTTGAAATATTTTCTTTTTTACTTTGAGTCGTTTCTTTGGGTTCTTCTTCCAATATTTTTTATATGCAAGAAATTGAATCTTATTTCCTTCATCATCTTCATCAATTAAACCTCCATGATAATCCATCCTTATCTTATTTTGTGTGTTCAGAAAATCAATAAATTTCATATTGTCAATCATAATTATTGATAGTGGGTTTGACATAATTACAATATTCGTCACTCCAACTCTTATCCTATTAGGTTTCTCATTGGGAAAATATGTGTATTGTCCATGGTATCTATTTCTAACTTGGTTTCACCTTCCAATGGTCATTTCTAAAGAAAATTTAATTATAGTATTAATTACCCAAAAAGGGAAAACAATAAACATAAAATGGATAAATCCTAAATTACATGCGTACCCTAACTTTTATATTTATAGGTTTCAATCTAGGTTATTCATTATCTATATCCTATTTGTTTCTATAAACATTACATAAATATGTGCTCAAATCCTTTACAATGGTTCATAAATAATGAGTTAATTTATAAATAATATCCTCCAAGAGTTTCTAACCTAGTGTCCAGTCATAGATCCATTCATCATGCACCGAGTGAGGATTGAGTTAATACTCGACGAACCTTTTCAATGTGATTACACATAGGTGCATCTATTCTATAGATTCATAAACTTTCCAATATATATATTGGGATGTAATTTCTCATAAACCACAAAATATGTACTTTACTAAAACTTTAAAATGTTTTCTTATACTTAGACTTATCCCAAGGGTTTTCACTAAGGTTATTTCATCATAATCCCCAAAAAGAACTAAACTAATACTCAAAAATAAATAAACCGATCAAGAAAAACTAAACACTTCTCTAATACCAACTATAACAACCCAAGCTATAAATATCATTATTTTACATCAATTTTATAATTTAAACATTAAATCTCACAATAAATACACAATCCAAAGAACAAAAGGTTTAGTGTCTTTGAGAATCATCTATATAAGTGACTTATTTTATGAAACTTGTGAACATTAATATATAGAATAAAAGGATGTATCTAACCCTTTTATGGTGAACTTCAAGTTACCAGGGAGTTGGGTACATAAGTGTTTGGAGACACTTATAGGCATTGGAAATCTCATTACCATCGGTGTAGCCAATGAGATGAGATTGACATGCATCATAGAAATAAATTTCCACTAGGATGCATATTTCATGGGGGTATAGTGATTTATGGGCTGATATGAATCTGTGTATTTTTCAAAAAATATTAATTGGGTTTTAAAACGGAAGGATTTGAAACATGAAAACTTGTGGTATTTTGAAAATTGGTTGATTTTCAAAAAATGGTGGATTTTTCAGAATAGTGTAACATTGGAAATGTGAACATGTGTAAAGCATGTTTTTGATGGTTGCAATTTATTGAATTTGAAAATTGTATGCCATTTATTCTAAGGGAGTGGGACTTATTATTGTTTTTGTATTGAAAGAAATGGCAGCGGGTAAGCGTCGTAGAGACAATCCAGAGGAGGCTGCTGAAAATGTGGTTGTACCTGAGCCTCAGGTGAACCAGTAGCTAGTGAAAAGTATATTGAAAGATTTCCAGGCTATGAAAAGTGGAAATAAAGGGGATGAACCAAAGCATGTAGATCATGCGGTTTAGTTTCAAAGGCAGAATCCACCCATCTTTAGGGGTGATTTGGAGCTAGAAAGGTTTGAAGTGTGGATGAACGGAATGAATAGGATATTTGACTTCTTGGGAACACTATTAGAGATTAATTTGAAGTTATCCATGTACATGTTGGAAGATCTTTCCCTTCAGTGATGGTAATAGGCAGTCCAAGCTGGGATGGACCAAATTGTGACATGGGAGGGTTTTGAGGAGTTATTTAATAAAAAATTCTACCCTCATGCGTTTAGAATTCAGCGTAGAATATATTTATTTAGTTTTAAGCAAGGGAATATTGTGGTAATGGAATATGTGGCTATGTTTATGAACTTAGTGCATTTTTCGCCCGAGGTGGAGGGTATTACATCGTTGAAGGTACAAATTTTTGAAGTTGGGTTGAGGTAGGAAATTTGTTCCAAGATAGAAGTGTTGTGTATAAATTATTACATGGAAATGGTGAAAAGAGATACCATGGATGAGAGGGATATTTTGGTGGATACAGTAGGGGGAATTATTTTGGTACCCATGGGGAATAGTGGGAAGTCAAATGTCAGGTTCAAGAGGAAGAGGGACACGTATTTCCACATTGGAAGTATGACTGAGAATCCGATGGAAGGATCGGTGAATATTTCTATGAAGCCTCAGAGTAAGCCAAGATGTTTTCAGTGTGGATCTATAGGGCACCTCAAGAAGGATTTTATGGAACAACCTTGATCATTTCTTAATTGTATGCAGATGGGGAATATTTAGTGTTATTGTCGGAATAGTCTTAGGTCGGGTGTCTGTGACACTCCTCAGGGGTCACAGGGGTCTTATGCCTTAACCGGATGGGGGAAGCATCATACCCCTTAGTAGTAGAATAAATTTAGTCATGGTGATTCAAGGAACACCATGACTCTCCATCAGGGCAACAAATATCAAAGTGTGGCATGAAAGCAGTTATTTAGAGTTGAACACGTGGTTATGAATGATCAGTCAGGACCATCCACGGTGTGAGGTACGGTTCTTTTAAATTTCATGTTGATGCAATATTTATTTGATACGGATGCTTCACATTCTTTTATTTCTTATCTCATTGTTGATTTTTTGGGTTTACATGTGAAAATGATGCCTTCTTTTTTGAAACTATAAACTCCTCTAGGTCAAAGAGAGTGTCGAGCCTTCCTATGTAGAGTGTGTTGCTTAGTTGTGGATGACATTGAATTGATGTGGTATTTATTATTGCTTGAGATAAATTATTATGATATAATCTTATGAATGGATTGTTTGGTGATGTTTAAGTCCCACATAGATTTCTATGCACAAATAGTTAGTTTTACAATGGATGATGGCATTGAACATCTCTTTAGTGGGGAGAAGAATGAAAAATTGGGTGAAACAGATTTATTGGAACCAGCTGTTGGCATGATCTATTATCAATTATAGATTTTTTTAATTGGAATCAGTGGAAGTTATTGATAATAGTTTTCTTTCCGCAGTTGTGGATCAGTTTATAGATTTATTTATCGAATAATTATTAGGGTTTCCACCCATGAAAGAAGTGGATTTTACGATTGATCTTCTTCTAGGGACCAGTCTTATCTCACTTCTGTCTTATCGAATACAACCAATAGAATTTTGGGGATTAAATGTGTAGTTTGAAGAGTTATAAAACAAAGGTTTCATCTAGTCTAGCACATCTCTGTGGGCAGCGCCGATTTTTTTGTTAAAAATACGGATGGAACTCTGTGGCTTTGTGTTTATTATCGTAGTCTTAATCGGGTTACAATAAAGAAATGATATCCACTTCCACACATTGATGATTTGTTTGAATTGTTGAGGGGGGCTCAGTGGTTCTCCAAGATTGACTTCAGGTTAGGTTATTATCAATTGCGAGTGAGGAAAGAGGATATTCTCAAAACAACTTTTAGAAGTAGATATGGCCATTACGAGTATGTGGTTATGCCCTTTGGTCTAAAGAATGCACCAAATGTGTTCATGGAATTGATGAATCGGATATTTCATACATATCTGTATTATTTTGTGCTGGTATCTATTGATGATATACTGGTGTATTCGAGGACAAGGTAAGAACATGACCAGCACTTGGTGATAATGCTAGGGGTCTTGAGGGATCATTGGTTGTATGAAAAATTGTTAAAGTGTGACTTTTGGATATATGAGGTTTGTTTCCTTGGCCATGTTATTTCTGAGAAACGTGTTTTAGTTTATCCAGAAAAATAGAGGCTCTTATCTCATGGAAACCACCAAAGAACGTTTTCAAGATATGGTGCTTCATTGGTCTAGATGGATATTATTGATGATTTATTTGTGATTTCTCATGATTTTATTCTCCAATGAAACCTTTGAAAAGGAATAATGTCCCATTTCAATGGAATGAGTAGTGTCAAAAATGATTTGAAGAGCTAAAGGGCACCCTTACATCAGCACCAATCTTATTCTTTCCTAAACCATGGAAAGTGTATGTGGTGTATTGTGACGAATCGGGATCAGGGTTGGGGTGTGTTCTCATGAAAGTGGATCATGTGGTTGCATATGGATCACAGTAGTTGAGGTTTCATGAGAAGAATTACCCAACACATGATTTGGAGTTGGAAGCAGTGGTACATGCTTTAAAAATGTGGCATCATTATCTCTTTAGTGAGAAATTCTTGGTGTTTACTGATCATAAGAGTTTAAAAAATATTTTCTCATAGAGAGATTTGAATTTGAGGAAAAGGAGATGGATGGAATACCTAAAAATGTTTGATTTCAACTTAGTTTACATACTTAGTAAGATAAATTCGGTGGCAGATGCATTAAGTATAAAATCATATGATCAGGTAGTGAAGAATACATTGGATCAGTGGTAGTTGATGTCATTCATAGCCGAAATGCAGTTGGAATGTGAGGATCAGGGTGATAGAGTAGACTTCTTTCTGGTTTTTTTGGTTCCTAACTTGGTTGGTTTGGTTAAAGATGTACATGCATCTGATTCTGAATATATGGTGATGAGGTCAAAACTAAATGGCAGGGAGACCATTGAGAGGTTGGAACTGAATAGAAATTCATTCTTGTGTTTTTAGAATCAGATGTTGGTACCTGTGGCTTGTTATGAGGAACTTCTCAGGGATTATCATCATTTTTGGTGGTCTATTCATCTTGGAATTAATAAAATGTATAAGTCTTTGAAAGAACAGTTTTGGTGGGCTGGTATGAAAAGAGATGTGGTTGAGTTTGTCTTGAGATACTTAACTTGTCAATAAGTCAAGGCAGAGCATCGATGGCCAGTAGGAATGTTGCAGTATTTACCTATCCCAGTGTGGAAATGGGAGTAACTAGAAATGGATTTTGTGACAGGTCTCCCAATAATGGTCAGGAAACACGATGACATATGGGTGATTGTAGACCGGCTCACAAAGTTGACCCATTTCATTCCACTTCGTTAATCCCATACAGTGGAAGATCTGTCCAAAATCTATATCCTGGAAGTGGTAAAGAGAAATGGTGTTCTAGTTTTGATTGTATCAGATAGAGATCTGAGGTTCACATCTCATTTTTGGAAATCCTTACAGCAAGCCCTTGGGACATGGTTGACGTTGAGCATGGCGTATCATCCTCATATGAATGGCCAAATCTGAGAGGATGATACAAACTTTTGAGGATATTCTAAGGTCTTGTGTGATGGATTTTGGTGGTTATTATGAGGATTACTTACCATTTTTAGAGTTATCCTATAATAATAGTTATCAGGTTTCAATACATATGGATATATTTGATGCATTGTATGGGCGTCTATGTCGTTCTCCATTATGTTGGGTGGAAACGGGTGAGACTTCGATGATTATACCATGCCTTGTCCAAGAGACTATAGAGAAAATCAATTTGATTAGAAAGATGATGGATATGGCTCAAAGTATTCATAAATCGTTTGTGAACCACTTTCAACCAATGTTTTCATTTGAGGTGGGTGATCATGTGTTTATGAGAATCACTCCTAGGTTGGGACATCTTCAGTTTGGGAAGTAGGGTATATTATCTATGAGGTATATTGGGCCTTTTGAGACACTTGAGCAGATTGGATAGGTGTCTTATAGGTTTTCATTTCCACCAAGTTTTATTATGGTGAACAATATGTTTCATGTGTTCTAGTTGAAGAAGTATCAACCGGATCATGACCATGTGATTTGTTGGGATCATGTCAATCTAGAACCAGATGCTTCCTTGGTGCACGTGCCAATTGATATTGTGGATAGGTAGGAGAAATTATTGCATGGTAAAACAATAAATTTAGTTTGGTTTTGTGGAATCATGGTCAAATTTAGAGAAGTTTTGGTGGTGTGTTCACCATATTTGTGGCGTGGTTGCTTGTGGGTCAATTTCAACGGAACCCTAAAGATATGTGGCTTCTCTCTCGACTCCACTTGGTTTGAATTAGTGAACTTGGTTGAAATTAATTTTTTTCCTTGAAATTAATTGTGATAATGATGTGTTAATCTTGTTGGAAACCCATTTTGTGATGATTTTGGGGATTTTGGGGAAAATTGGTTATTGTTGCAAAAAAGGGCTTATAGTGTGATTTTAAAATGTTGATTTTAAAATCGTCAGTGGTTGATTACGAAAAATGTTTTTTGAAAGATGTTTTTTGAAATATGTTTTTCAATCAAGATGTAGTTTATTGACATGTTTTTGGGCATGTAAAGTTGTTTAATGAGTGTTTTCAATAAATTTGTGATTTATTGAAGTGAACTGACATGTGTTGGAAATGGTTGTGTGCTTATTATGTGACCTTGGGGATTTATGCTTGTTGTTGATAAAGTTTTATAGCTTGTGTTGATTATGTGGAAGTGGTCAATAAGTATTAGTATAAAATGTTATGAATATTGGATGGAAGATCCATCATTATGGATAGTGGTCAGGAAGCACCACTAGTTGGAAATGTAGTGAACGGGTTAGATGGAAGCTCCACCATTTTGGTTTCCTTGTTGTATGTTGCTTATCAAGATGGAATTTTTTGTGCTATGGTGAAATGGTGAAGTGGATTATTGCATGGTTGTTTGGATTTCCCTTGGGTTTTATGGTTCGGGTAAGGTGTCTTGGTAAGGGTCTGTTTGTCTTATTGGTAATGGTTGAACTATTTAATGTTTTATAAAAACTAATGTATATAAATGTGCTAATGGTTATTTCCTAGTGGCGTGTGTAGGGAAGTCATTTGAAGAAATACTAATGAGTATTATTAATCACCCCTATTTTTTCACCTGGTTTCTTTTTTAGATGTTTTTTTGGGACACAGTTAAGGGTAAATCATTGCATTTTGCTAGCGGATCAGCATGATGCTTTGGTGATGTTGTGGTTCTTGGATCATGGAGATTGGTGTGGATATATGGATGGTGTCCTAGTTATTTGGGGTCTTGTTTTTTAATCTTCCACTTGGTACTCTTATTTTTGGTTTGGTTGTATTGGCATAAGGTAATTTTTATGCATTAGTTTGGTTGTCTTTTGGTAATGTATGGGTTGGATTGTTTTGTTGACATGCATCATGTAGCTTTATTGGTAATGGAATTTTTGGTTGGTTGATTTTATCGTAAGGGAAAATTGTTCCCCAATGATTCTTTAAGCCCTTAGAATTTATTTCCACCCTTTGGCACCCTGGGAACATCATTTAAGGCCAAGTAGCATTCCCTTACCCTCTCAATCCAATGGGATAGAGAGGGATGTTACAAGTTGTATCAGTTTGTTCGGTCCTTGGAATTGACTATTCATCTTGGTGTTGGCATTCATTCTTAGTCTATTCCTTGATTCAAGATGGTATCAAGGTGTAGGATTGTCGAAACTTGTAATGTATATCATAAAATGATGTATCTAACACTTTTATGTTGAACTTCAATTTACTAGGTAGTTGGGTACATAAGTGTTTGAAGACACTTATAGGGATTGGAAATCTCATTTTCATTGGTGTATCTAATGAGATGATCATGACATGAATGGTAGAAATGACTTCCCACTAGGATTCATATTTCATTGGGGTATAATGATTTATGGGTTGATATGAATATGTGGTTTTTGAAAAAAAATTGAATTGGGTTTTAAAATGGAAGGATTTGAAACATGGAAACTTGTGGTATTTTGAAAATGGGTTGATTTTCAAAACATGGTGTATTTTTCAGAATAGTGTAACATGGGAAACATGAACTTGTGGAAATCATGGTTGTGATAGTTGCAATGTAATGAATTTGAAAATTATATGCCTTTTCTTCTAAGGGAGTTGGACTTATGGTTGTTTTTGTATTGATAAAATGGAACTAGGTAAGCGTCATAGAGACCAACTAGGGGAAGCTGCTGAAAATGTTGTTTCACCTGATCCTCTGGTGAACCAGAAGCTAGTGTAGAGTATATTTCAAGATTTCCAAGCTATGTAAAGTGGAAATAAAGGGGATTAACCAATGAATGTAGATCATGTGGTTTAGTTTCAATGGCAGAATCCACTCATCATTAGGGTTGATTTGGAGCTAGAAAGGATTGAGGCATGACAAAATAGAATGTATAGGGTATTTGACTTCTTGGGAGCGCCATCAAAGCTGAAGGTGATGTTACCCATGTACATGTTGGAAGATATTTCCCATCAGTGGTGGGACCTGGAAGTCCCAGCTGGGACGGACCAAAGTGTGACATGGGAGGGTTTTGAGGAGTTATTTAATAAAAAATCTACCTTCATACATTTAGAATTCAACGTATAATGGATTTCATTAGTTTGAAGCAAGGAAACATGTTGGTAACAGAATATGAGGCTAGGTTTTTGAACTTAGTGAGGTTTTCACCCAAGGTGGAGGGTAGTACATCGTTGAAGGCATGAATTTTTGAAGTTGGGTTGATGTTGGAAATTCATTCCAAGATAGAAATTTTGTGTATAAATGATTACACGAAAATGGTGAATAGAGATATGGTGGAAGAGTGGTATCTTTTGGGGGATACAGGTGGGGAAGTATGTTGGTACCCATGGGGAATAGTGGTAACTCGAATGTTGGGTTCAAGCAGAAGAGGGACACTTATTTCCATGGTGGGAGTACGACTCAGAATCTGATGGCAGGATTGGTGAATATTCCTCTAAAGCCTCATAGTAATCCAGGATGTTTTCAGTGTGGCTCTATGGGTCACCTCAAGCAGGATTGTATAGAACAACCTTGATCGTGTCAAAATTTTAAGCAGATGGGGCATCTTCAGCGTTATTGTTGGAATGCTCTGAGGTCGGGTGTATGTGACACTCCTTAGGGGGCGTATGGGTATTATGACTCAACAAGACAGGGGAAGCATCATACCCCTCGGTAGCAAAGTAAATTTAGTCATGGTGATTCTTATAACACCACAACTCCTCAAAAGAGAAACAAAGAGCAGATTGTGGCAAGAAAGCAGTTGTTCGAAGCTGAACAGGTGGTTATGGATGATCAGTTGGGACCATACACTATGCGAGTTATGGTTCTTTTAAATTTCATCTTGATGAAATATTTATTTGATACATGTTCTTCACATTCTTTTATTTCTTTTCTCACTATTGATTTTTTGGGTTTACATGTAGAAATGATACCTTTTGTTTTAAATCTACAAACTCCTCTGGGTCAAAGAGAGTGTTGAGCCTTCCTATATAGAGCTTGTTACTTAGTTGTGGATTGCATTGAATTGATGTGGGATTTCTCATTTCTTGATATGGATTATTATTATATATTCTTAGGAATGTATTGGTTGGTGATTTTTAAGTCCCACGTAGATTTCTATGTGTGAATAGTTAGTTTTACAATGGATGATGGCGTTGACCATCTCTTTAGAGGGGAGAAGAATAAAAAATTGGGTTCAATGGATTTTTTGGCACCAGATATTGTCACTATATCGTATTAGTTAATTTATTTTTCATTGGCATCAGTGGAAGGTATTGAGCAGAGTGTTCTTTCGGCAGTTGTGGATCAGTTTATAGACTTATTTTCTGAAAAATTATTAGGGTTTCCACCTCTGAGAGAAGTGGAGTTTACGATTGATCTTCCTCAGGGGACCAATCCTATCTCACTTTCATATTACTGAATAATACCAATAGAATTTCAGGAATTAAAGGTGCAGTTGGAAGAGTTAGAAAACAAAGGGTTCATCCAGCCTAGCACATATCCATGGGTAGCACCGGTTTTGTTTGTTACAAAGGCGGATGGAACCATGCGGATTTGTATTGATTATCGTAGACTTAATCAGGTTATGATAAAGAACCTATATCCACTTCCACACATTTATGATTTGTTTGACTAGTTGAGGGGATATCAGTGGTTCTCTAAGATTTACTTATGGTCAGGGTATCATCAATTGTGGGTGAGGAAGGAGTATATTCCCAAAACATCTTTTAGAATTAGATATAGCCATTAAGAGTAGGTGTTTATTCCCTTTGGTCTAAATAATGCACCAGCAGTGTTAATGGAATTGATGAATTAGCTATTTTAGAGATATATAGATTCTTTTTTACTGGTATTTTTTGCTGATATACTAGTGTATTTGAGTACAAGGGTAGAGCATGGTCAACACTTGGTGATAGTGCTGGGGGTCTTGATGGATCACCGGCTATATGACAAATTTTCAAAGTGTGACTTTTAGATATAGGAGGTTAATTTCCTTGGACATGTTATTTTTGAGAAAGGTGTTTTAGTTGATTCGGAAAAATAGAGATTGTTATCTCATGGAAACCACCAAAGAATGTTTTTGAGATATGGAGCTTCCTTGGTCTATCTATCTATTATCGATGATTTTTCTTTGATTTCTCATGATTGGATTCACGAATGATATCTTTGAAAAGGAATAATGTTCCATTTCAATGGGATGAACAGTGTTATAAATGCTTTGAAGAGCTAAAGGGTCTCCTTACATCAGCACTAATATTGGTCTTTCCTGGACCAGGGAAAGGGTGTGTGGTTTATTGTGATGCATCAGGATCAGGGTTGGGGTGTGTTCTCATGCAGGTAGATCATGTGGTTTCATATGTCCAACAGTAGTTTAGGTTGCACGAGAAGAACTACCCAACACATGATTTGGTGTTGGCGGTAGTGGTCCATGCATTAAAAATATGGTGTCATTATCTCTTCAGTGAGAAATTCACGGTTTTTATAGATTTTAAGAGTTTAAAACATATTTTCTCATAGATATATTTAAATTTGAGGCAAAGGATATGAATGGAATACCTCTAGATGTTTGATTCTGACTTGATTTACATACTGGGTAGGGAAATTCAGTGGCATATTCATTAAGTAGAAAATAATATGCTCAGGTGGTGAAGAAAACATCGGATTAGTGGTAGTTGATGTCGGTCATAGCTGACATGCAATTGGAATGTGAGGATCGAGGTGATAGAGTGGTCTTCTATTTAGTTCTTTTGGTTCTTAAATTGGTTGGTTTGGTTAAAGATGTACATGCATCTAATTCTAAATGTATGGCGATGAGGTCGAAACTCAATGGTGGGGAAACCATTGAGAGCTGAGAACTGAATGGTAATTCAGTCTTGTGTTTTCAGAATTGGATGGTGGTACCATTGGCTTGTTAGGAAGAACTTATAAGGGATTATCATCATTCTAGTTGGGATGTTCATCCTAGAATTTAGATAATTTATAAGGCATTAAAAGTGAATTTTTGGTGGGATGGTATGAAAAGGGATGTGGCCAAGTTTGTCTCAAGATGCTTGACTTGTCAACAAGTCAAGGCAGAGCATCAGTGGCCAACAAGCACGTTGGATTCTTTACCTATCCCAATGTGGAAATGTGAAAAAATAGCAATGGATTTTGTGAGGCGTCTCCCATGAACGGACAAGAAACACAATTCCATACGTTTTATTGTGGATTGGCTCACAAAGTCGGCCCATTTCATTCCAATTCGTGAATCCCATATAGTAGAGGATATATCCAAAATCTATATCTGGGAAGTAGAAAAGAAAAATCGTGTTCCAGTTTCAATTGTATCAGATAGATATCTGAGGTTCACATCTCGTTTTTGGAAATCCTTACATAAATCCCTTGGGACATGGTTGATGATGAGCATGACATAATATCCTTAGAAGGATGGCCAATCTGAGAGGACGATACAAACTTTGGAGGATATACTAAGGTCTTGTGCGATGGATTTTGGTGGTTTTTGGGAGGATTACATACAATTGGTGGAGTTTTCCGATAATAATAGTTTTTCGATTTCAATACATATAGCTCTGTTTGAGTCATTGTATGGGTGTCCGTGTTGTTCCCCATTATGTTGGGTGGAAACGGGTGAGACTTTGATGATTGGACCGAGCCTTGTCCAAGAGACTATAGAGAAAATAAAGTTGATCAGAAAGAAGATGTTGATGGCTCAAAGTTTTAATAAATTGTATGTGGACCATCATCGACCACTGTTGTCATTCGAGGTGGGTTATCATTTGTTTTTTAGAATCTCTCTTAGGTTAGGAAATTGTCAGTTTGGGAAGCAGGGTAGTTATCTCTGAGGTATATTGGGCCTTTTGAGACACTTGAGTGAATTGGAGAGGTGGATTATAGGTTGTATTTTCCACCACAGTTTAGTGTGGTGCCCAATGTGTTTCATGAATCACAGTTGAAGAAGTATCAGTCGGATCATGACCATGTGATTCATTGGGATCATGTTAAGCTAGTACCAGATGTTTCCTTGGTGCACATGCCAGTGCGGATTGTGGATAGGTAGAAGAAAGTCTGGAGTGGTCAAAGTATCAGTTTAGTTTGGGTTTTGTGGTATAATGGTAAGATTTAGGAGGAGACATGGGAGCAGGATAAAGATATGGTTGAGCAATGGCCTGGGCTCTTTCAGCAAAACGATGGTTCTCTACTTTCTGAGGATAGAAAGCCCAATGGTGGGGAGAATGTAGCACCCCCGATTTGATGTATGTAGAATTTTTTTATTCCTTTTTATATGTTTAAAGTGCTTGGGATGAGTTTGGAAGAGGTTGGGGGAGTTTGGAATGGTTTTGAATAAGTTTGGAGGCCTTTTTAAGGATGTACGGTTTGAGTATGGTTAGGGGAAACTGTGTGAGATGAACCATACGGGAAGTGGGGTACACATGGTTTGTGCATGGTTTTTCTAAACATGTGGGGTGGGCCATGTGAGTTTCCCCTTCAAGGCAGTAGTAGGTCATGGTTAGCACATGGTTTGTTTAACTGTGTGAGATAACAGCACGACCCTTTAAAAATAGGGTTTTAAAATATAGGATTAGTCGAGATTGCCCTAAAAACACCCAAACACTCTCCCACTCAATCCTAACTCAGGATTTTTCGTTCTCAAGGTATAGTGGTTCTCTCCAACTCATTTTTGAAGGTATTTTAAGGGGTTTATTGGTGGTTTGAAGGTGGTTCATCTCAAGTAAGTCTTCTCTCTTGATTGTTTTGTGGTTTTCTCTAGATATACTCTTCCATATCTCTTATTTTTCTAGATGTAAATATGTTTAATGTAGACATAGGGTTTTATATCTTAAATTGATGATCTTAGTGCTTGTTGATGATAGTGAAGTGCGTCTAGAGCGGTTTTGGTGGTGCGTTCACTGGATTTGTGGTGCGGTTTCTTGTGGGTCAATTTTTTTAGAACCCTAAAGGTATGTGGCTTCTCTCTCGACTCCACTTGGTTAGAATTAGTGAACTTGGTTGCAATTAATTTGTTTTCCTTTAAATTAATTGTGATAATTATGTGTGAATCTTGTTGGAAACTCATTTGGTAATGATTTGGGGGATTTTGGGAAAAATGAGTTATTTTTGCAAAAAGGGGCTTGTTATGTGATTTTACAATGTTGATTTTAAAATTGTTAGTGATTGATTATGAAAATTGTATTTTGAAAGTTGTTTTTCAAACCATATTTTGTTTATTGAAATTTTTTGGGCATGTAAAGTTGGTTAGAGGGTGTTTTTAGTAAATGGGTGATTTATTGAAGTGGATTGGAATGTGTTGTAAATGGTTGTGTGCTTATTGTGTGGCTTTGGGGATTTTTCTTATTGGTGATAAAGTGTTATAACTTGCGTTTATTTTGTAGAAGTGGGTAGGAAGTATCACTATAAAAAGTGATGGGTAGTGGATAGAAGATCCACCATTATGGATAGTGGTCCAGAAGAACCACTAGTTGGAAATTTAGTGAACGGGTTAGACAGAAGCTCCATTGTTTTGGTTTCCTTATTGTGTGTTGCTTTGAAATATGGATTTTTTTGTGATAATGTGAAATGGTGAAGTGGCTTATAGAATGGTTTCTTGTATTTCCCTTGGGATGCATGGTTTGTGTATGGTGGCTTGGTAAGGGTGTGTTTGGGTTATTAGTAATGGCTGAACTATTTAATATTTTATAAAAACTGCTTTATATAAATTTGATAATGGTTCTTTCCTAGTCTCATGTGCAGGGAATTAATTTCGGAAAATCTTATTGAGTATTATTACTCACCCCTGCTTTAGCACTTTGTTGTTTTTACAGATTTTGTTTTCTGGGACACATGTAAGGGTAAAGCATCACATTTTTCTAGTAGTTTGACATGATGATTTGGTGATATTGTAGTGCTTGGATCATGGAGCTTGGTGTGGAACTATGGATGGAATCCTAGTTCTTTGGGGTATTGTTGTGTAGTATTCCTCTCGGTACTCGGATTTTTGGTATGGTTATATTGGCATAAGGGAATTTTTATGGATTAGTTTGGTTTTTGTTTGGTAATGTATGGGTTGGATTGTTTTGTTGACATGCATCATATAGATTTGTTGGTAATGGAATTTTTGATTGGTTGATTTTATCTTAAGGTAAAATCATTCCCCAATGATTCTTAAAGCCCTTGGCATTTATTTCCAACCTTTAGCACCCTGGGAACGTCGCTTAACGCCAAGTAGCATTCCCCCACCCTCTTAAGCCAATGGGATGGGGTGGGATATTACAATAGGAATATTCTTTTTACCTTTTACGGCATGTATGGATCAACCTAACATCATTTATTTGAAGCTTCCTTTGCATGTTTAAAAGGTTACTTTTAAAAGAAATGTTTTTCAAAAATTATTTTTAAATTATTTTTTCAAACTAAAAAGAATATTTTTCTGAAGAATGTTTTTAAAATATATTTTTATAGTATTTATATTAATCAATGACAATAGAACTTTATTTTTACTCTACTTGGGATATATTTTATTGATACTATACTTATTATTCTTATGGATGGTTTATGATTCCATTGACTGAGGATAGTATTGACATTCACTACCTTGATTCATTTTTCAGTCCCCTTGAGATATTAAATTTCCTATGATCATTAAACATTTAATTTCAACTAATTATCCATATAATTTATCATGGATATCTTTATTTACTAAACCGTATATAATTTTTACATATGGTGTTTACTTTTGTAGTTTTTTTATTGGATGGGGAAATATTTATAAATCTTTATCCTTTACTCAATACGAATATTTGATAAGTAACTTTGTTTATTTAAATCAATTATTTGATATATTATGAATTCTTTGGACATGAAATATATGGTTTGGGGACCAATTAATGAAATACATATGGTTTGGGGACTGTTTAATGCAAGCCCTGTGGGTTGGGGACTATTTAATTTAATCCCCATGATGCATCAGTATTCTCATGAGATGAAATTAGTTGGCGAAAAATCCTTAAAGTTTGTTTCCAAGCAGAATAAATGGGTTTATAACCATTTATTTAAATTTTATTAAGAATATATCTTGACGGTAAAGGTATCAAGTACCTGGGAAACATGAAATCCGATAATTAGGAATTTCATTTGTTGATAGTTTATTTATTATTACTATCCGTGAGATTATTTTGTCAAAAAATCTATATATGTATTTCATTCTATGTTTATTGATTAAATGGAATGTGTTTCAGTTTCTTACCATGCCATACTAATTATTCCTTATCTTGTTATTTGAATGTCATGTGTATCAGTTATTTACCTTTATATATTGATTTATTCTCATCAATTCATTATTGATTCTGTTATACTTAACCCTTACTAAGGATTTTAGATCACCCTTATTTTGTTTCCTTTCTAGGAATCCAAGAAGTATACTAAGAAAGATATGCAAGGATACACCAGATGGAATAAATTTATTATCCATTATATAAAAAATTATATATTAATTAGTGTATTTATTTTTAATACAAGACTCATGGATGTATCTGGTTTACCAATACTACAAAACTTCTTGGTCCTTTGGGATTTAATTTCTTGTAATCAAGTTAATTTAATGGTATTATATACCGACTATGAGATTAATGGGGTTGGGTCCCTATAGTTGGTATCAGAGGAAGTTTAGTAGCAACATTAAGAATAAGATTTAGGATAACATATATTAGATAATGTAGCCCTAAGGTATAATTTGAGGATAAGTATAGAAGAACATCCTAGAATTTTGGTTAGATATAGACTATGTGTGTCTTCCTATCAATACATCCATTACTAGATACTACAAGTTGATGTGGTTCTAGAATAGATGTACCTAGGGGTAACAACTCTAATAAGGTGAGTTAGGCCTAAATTGAGCATAACCTGGTATACAACAATGGTCCTTACTGTGCACCTTTTTTGACACTCTTGAGGGATATGTTTAAGATAATTCACATTTTATTTACAAAACATTATAGAGGATTTAAATATTTGATGAAAATGAATAACCTAGGTTAAAATTAATTTTTTTAGATTGAAAATAAGGCTTCATGGTATAGATATTCTATAAATTATTATATGATTTTATTACTATAACTATTATTGCTCAGACTATGATTTCTGATTTTATTCAACGACTGGAACCTGAAGGGGTCAAGTTAACATTGAACATGAAGGAAAAGGTGGTGATAATGAGAAACCAAATAACATGTTTATAAAAGTGAAAAATATCATATTTATGCCTAATTAGTTTTCCCAAAATATGATTAACAACATATACCTTAACCAACTTCTAAACTCACTAAAGAAAAGAAGGATGGATTTTTCTAAGTGCTCAAGTAGTGGAGACCATAGAGAGAAGAAGGTTAAATTTCCATCATGAAAGAAATGTGGAAGGAGGAGCCTAGGAAAGTGTCTTAACAGAACTAAGAAATGGTTTATGTCTGGGAAATAAGTACATAAAGAAAATAATTTCTGAGGAAAAATGAAGAGTGTGATGGAAGAAAATAAATCTCATCCTAAGGATCTATTTATGGGTTGTTGCCTTAAATATAGGGAAACTAGTCATTAACCAAGTCAATTCCACCTTCAAAATTATAAACCATGGACCAAGGAAGGATCTATGAGGAAATAAATGGGTGAAGTATTTATGTTTTTAGGTTGTATTGAAAGCCTTAGTTTAAAGGTTATTTAATGACTAAATTTCAAGGGTGTTTCTCATATTTATTAATATGGTTTTTAAAAAGGAAAAACTGCATGCCAGGTGACAAACCATCAAATTCGGAAAGATAATGAGATGTGAACCCATTATCGAAGGATGATAAGGTTTTAATTCCAACCAATGACCTACACAATGTACTGGTTAATATTTCATTGTTTATAGATAAAAATTTTGACAAATAAATATTAAAAATTAATCAGTAGTGTTGATTTTTAAGAATATTTAGAAATAAATGGAAATAAATGTCACTCTTTTAGGGTCCTTATGATTCATTACAAGTGTATTTTAGTGTTTCATGCATCAAAGTTAATTTTTTGATATCTATTTCTTGAAGTAAGGGATGTATTATAAATTGACCAAAAGAATAAAAAAAGAATGAAAATTGTGTTTATAGAAATATGTCAAGTAATTATATTTCCTTATATTCATAGGAAGTAAAATAATTACTCAACTTTAGGAAAATAAAAAAATGTTGTCCTAATACCCTAATTTTTGTTGAACCGATGGTTTTTTAAATCATCATAGATTTATGGATTTAAGGCCCTTAACATTCCATTAATCATTCACTTGTTTGTGATTGATGACCTTAACTAATCTCTATAAATATTTATTCTTTTCCTTCATGTATGTATCTCTACTTTTCTCTAATTTTAACCAACTTAGATACGTAGTTATATGTTAATCAACATGACCTTTGTACTTCTTATTCTCTCTTTTCTAGAGGGTGTTTTATATACCCTTCTCAATATGTAGGATTTAAACATCGGAAATATAAAAAAAATTATTACCAAGGTTGATTTTAAATTTTTATAATGCAATTTATTTAAGGTTGGGAGAATGTATTGCCCCGAAATTCTAAAGTAATAACGTTGCATTCAATAGCGTGGATGACACACAACACCAACCGCGTAAAGTAATGAAATATCCTAAAACTTTTAAAAATATTTAATATTTTAATCAAATTAAACCATTATATATCTTTCAATTTACATGATACTATGTTAGTATGCATCTCACGAAATAATGAGTTTCTTCGATGAATTATGTTACATATAAGACCGAGTTTTACCGAATAAAAATATATTAATAAAATATTGTTATTTAATATAATAAGATATAACCTAGATATTAAATTAGTGGTTATTAATATTATTAACTAACTTATGATAATATATGGTTGATAAAAATATAAAATTAATTCACATGTTACGAATTAATTAGAAATGAATATAAATACTAATTGAATATAATGGAAATGTTTTTATGCTCACAACGGTATTTCATACTAAAAAATAAATAAATAAAAATTATTTAATGGTATTAATAAAATATATATTTTATATATTCAATAAATTATTTTTTATATTAATCCAATATATTTTATAGGCATAAGATAAGAATAAATCATGATTTATGCTTAAAAATGATATTTTCTAAAAAAATTACCACTTTTAATAATGAAACTATGTTAAATAAAAGTTTTGGAACTTTTTTAAATTTAGTATGAAAAAATAATCTTCATTTTTTAAATATAAACATGATATTATCTTAGGGTTAATTTTTGGAATTTTTCTGTGAGGTTTCATTTATTAATGAATAGTGAAAAATACTGAATTTTAATTCAAAACTGCTTTTTCATATAATTTATTTATAAGGTTACATTACATTTTTTGATTGTTTTTAAAGTTTAAATAGATAAATTTTATATCTATTAATCCAATATAGGAAATTGGAATTAATTTCACTTTCAAATTGAATATAAAACCATAGAAAACTTTTGAACATTTTACTTTAAAAACCCAATTTTCCATCCCATCTACAGGATTAAATTTAAATTAATTTCTTCCACTTCTGTTATTAGATTTTGGGAAAATGGATTAAATTTTTTAATAAAACTAATTTATAATTTATAATAAGGTAAACATAGTTTTTGACCAAAAATATTAGTGAAAGTAATTAAAATTAATTATAGCGATTAAGATAAAAATTAGCTTAACAAGAGACGAAACATTAAACTTAAGTCCCAAAATGACCTATAAAATTTTCCAAAATACAATTTATATCCATATTTAGACCCTATACTACCATTTATATAATTTGGTGCATTATTGGAGCCATTTTTAAAGTAAAAAAGCATGGGTGTAATTCCCTTTTCCAAAATTTATAGGAATGTAACTCCTCCAATATAAAAAGGCACTCACCCCTCCCACTTCCTCACACCTATCAAAAAAAATTTGGATAGAACAAAATATATAAAAATAGATCTTAAAAATCACTAACTTAATACTAGAATCCAAACCTTGGGAAGAAATCAAACCAAGGAATCCCTTTAGTGTAAACCAAAAGGAGTTACCCGAATAAGTGGTAACATCCTTCCTCAAGCTATTTTATTTTATTTTCATTATCCACCCCCTAAAATATTTGTATTACATGATTATATAATAAAACCAATATCATAAATATACTAACATGTTTTTATTCTAATTTCTATATCTACACTTATACAAACTTCCATCTAATGGGTAACAAACTTACCATCTATGTGTACGACAATCTACCGCCTCGCAAAATGATGTCATTCATTTTTCATTTACAACCTCTCATGGTTGGAAATTATGATGGACATGATTTTTATATATGATATATATTATATTAATTATGTAGTTATGTTTATTTAATTATTTTATAACATAAATATTTATACTTTCTATTTTTTTAAATACGATAACATCATTTGTGGAAGTGTGGACTACCGCATCCTCAAAGCGATGTGATTCGTTCACACTATACATTAAATGTATAAAAGATGGTTTTAATGAAACTATATGGATTATATGAAATATATATAATAATATAATAATAATATAGATATTCACATATATCATTTACTTTTCTATCTTTTAAATAGGACAAAGAAATGAAAGTAACATTCATGCGTACATACAATATATATCATCTTTATGAACGGTGCATTTCATTTATTATATCCAAAATTTATTGATTATTATAAATAAATTTATATTAAATTTATTATATAATTGCATCATGGTTTAAATTCTTGATATGATTAAATCATGATCAACGTAAGAAGAAAAAAATAACAAGTCAAAACATACAAAAAAAACTAGACAATTAACACCTGAAATAGTGAAAATAATGAAAGATTATTAAAAAATGGGTAATAAAATATTATAATAAGATAATATATGATATTATAAATATTATTATTTTTCTTTTATAAGTTGATATAATTATTTAAACCATTATACAGTATGTTAAATTTCATTCACATGAAAATAGAACACAAGGTAAAGGATTCTTGTCGCCCTCTTCTTTTCGTGAGGCATATTCCATTTTCACCACTTATTTATTTTGCATGGTGTATCCACTGTAAATTTTGATATATTAAATCATTAATTATTTTATCTTCATATTATTTTGATTTTAAATTTTTATTACTTATTCTAAGAGGATTTTAATTAAAAGTTACCAAGTGGAAAATAATTTCATAACCTGATTCCTTTTCATTGAATTATATTACATCCTCGTTGCTATTAATATTATAAGATTTTGTATGTAATAACTTTTTAATATCTATTTTTTTATTCCCTATTATTTTATGTGGATTTAAATTTGACACACATAATCAATTCATTGATTGATTCTCACATCAGCATTATGGTCTTTTTAAGGGTTTACTTCATAATCTCATATTATTTAGGATTGTTTATACTTGAATTTCCATCTAATGGAATTATTGGATAATTGTTTAGTAAAACCTTTTATTTTATTATCCTCTGGTTATTATTGAACTTTATAAAGTAATATTACCATTTTTCTACTCTTTGGTACTTAAAATGTTTTTAAGAAAACCTAATTTCATTTTTCTCTTTAATCGGAGAACCTATTTTCTTATAAAACCCCAATTTTATAAAAAGTTTTTCAAAAATAGTTTTTTAAATGTTACAAAATTATTTATTAAATAAATTTCTAACCTTTTTTTTAATTTTTTTTCAAATAAATCTTCTTATCATTTTCTAAACAAGTCGCTTTTTAACCTTTTTACGATGTAAAGGGAATGTTATTTTTACCTTTTAAAACATGTACAGATTTAACCATAATTATATATTTAGAATATTAATTTGAAATTTTAAAAGTTTAATTTTAAAATAAATTTTATTCAAAAAAAATTTCAGAAAAAAAAAATTATAAAAAATTAAAATGTAAATTATATTTTCCATAAGAATTTTTTAAAAGATCTTTTTCTAGTATTTCAATTCATCAGTGATAAAAACCCTTTGTTTTTACTCTACTTTGGATATGTTGTATTGATACCATATTTATTATTCCTATATATTGTTTATCATTACTTTAAAAAAGGATAGTTTTGACATTCCATACCCTGATTTCTTTTTCAGTCCCCTTGAAATATTCATTTTTTTATGGTCATTGAACATTTAATTTCCCATAATTATCTATATAATTTATCATGGATATGTTTATTTCCTAAATTGTATATCATTTTTGCATATGGTTTTTACTTTGACATTTATTTAATTGACTAGGGAAATATTTATAATTATATATCCTTTACTAAATACAGATATTTTATAAGTAACAGTGTTTATTTGAATCAATTATTTGATATATTAGGAATTCTTTGGACATGAAATATATGGGTTGGGGACTAGTTAATGAAAGGAATATGGGTTTAGGACTAGTTACAACAAGCCATATGGGTTGGGGACCATTTAATGTAAGCCCAAAAAATTCATCAGTAGTCTCATGATACAAAATTAGTTGGAAATAAACCCTTTGAGTTTGTTTCCAAGAAAAATAGATGGGTTTCTATCCATATATTTAAACTGTATTGAGAATAAATCTTGATGGTAAAGGAATCATGTGAATGGGAAACATTAAATCCAATAATTAAACATTTCCTTTGTTGAGAATTCATTTACTATTATTATCCATTAGATTGTTGTATCGATGTATCTTTGGATGAATTTCATTCTAAATTTATTAATTAAATGGCATGTGTTTCTGTTTCTTACTTTTACATATTGATTACGCCTTATATATTTATTCTAATGGCATGTGTTATCAGTTATTTACCTTTCCATGTTAATTTATTCTCATAAATTCATTATTTTTTCCATTACACTTAACTCTTATAGATCATTTGAGCTCACCCTTATTTTTTTCCTTTCCAGGAATCCAAGAAGTAAACTAAAAAAGATGTGCAAGTATACGCTAGATGTAATAAAGATATTATCCAAGAAAGAAAGAAAAAATTATTTTCTAATTAGTATATTTATTTGAAATACAAGACTCATGTATGTATCTGGATTACCAAGACTACTAAATTATTTGGTTCTTCGAGATTTTATTCCTTGTAATCATGCCAATGCAATAGTTGTAGACACTGAATCTTAGATTACTAGGGCCAGGTTACTATATTTATACAATATATTATATTGGACAACCACTTTATATCTATTTCATAATCATGAACTCAAATTAAAATAATTACACACTTGAAACATTTTCTTGTTCCTTTTATACATTATCTTAGGTGATTCTTCACACATATTTTTTAAAGGTAAGAAATTGTTTTTTTATTACTTCATTTTCTCCATCACATGAACCTCCATGAGACTCCATCAATATCTTATTTAGTGTTTTTGTAAACTCAACTAATTTTATGTTGTTAATCATAATTCTTAGTATTTGTTCTATCATAATAATAATATTTCTCACTCCAACTATTATACTGCTCATTGGGATAGTCTATGTTTTGTCTATGACTTCCACTATTAAACTGATTTATCCTTCCACCAGTTATTTCTATATAAAAAGTTAATATAAGAATACTTAATCTTAAAAGGAAACTAATTAATTTAAAATGTATAAATTCATGGATTGGATTATACTAAATATACACAAGAGGGGGGTGAAATATGTCTTTTCATAATTCTTCGCGAGATCATTTTCTGCCCTATAACTTTAATCAGATGAATTAATGTAGCAGAAATTTAAATAGCAGAGACACAAGATATATAGTGGTTCAGGGAATAGAAGGCCCCTAGTCCACTCCACCAATGCTCTACTCCACGAGCTTGGTGATTTTCACTATCAGGTCCCCATTTCCACAGACCGTTTCACAACTGAGTACAGGCAGTTGACACCTTTACAATATAAGGAAAAACAAAGCCTTATGGTTCACTCACAGAACCTACACAGCTTAGTACAGGAAGCCAGTCACTCGAGAATAGAAAAGAAAGGTATCTGTATTTTTTATAAATACTTTCCAGTTATTCTTCACAATTTAAACAGAATGAAATTAACAGTAGATGGATCGTTGCCTTTAGAAATAATTATCTTCAAATAAGAGTCTTTATGAGTCAATCCTCTTGTAGTATATATAGAAATATAATTCTCAAAATCAGAAGTAGCAGATTCACAAATGTTCTTTGATGTATAACAAGTGAATATTCTATCATGATTCTTCTTCAATAAAAAATCTTTGTCATTCTTTTTAATCATCAAATCTCTGTGTGTTTTTTGATAGTCTCTTTTTTTCCTTTTTTATATATATAAAATATCACATCTATATAATAATGTCGAGCACTTATCCTGCAAATTTAGATCCACAAAATTTGCCTTCTGACTCGTGATATTCAAATATTTGAATTTACAGAGTAGTCGAAACTTCCCTTGAATTTTGCCAAGAAAAGATCCTTTTAATTTGATCCTTAAATGGCTCTGAACTTGTCAAAGTCACATTTAAAAATCAGCTTTAAATCTGACATTAAATCATCCTAATAAACATCTTGATGACCGTTGCATAATAATATCGACTTTAAATTCTCCGATTCCAAACGTAAGGTTGAGTTGTACAGTATGCATACTCTAAACGTAATGTAGATAATAAACATAGGTTTCATGACGTATCCTTCAAACGTAAGGTTGTCAATGTAGGTTTGATCAAAAACGTAGGATTGATCACAAACATAGGGTTGGCAATGTATGGTTGATCACAAATGTAGGGTTGTCCATCCATACTTTTTTTCTTCAACTTTCAAACATATGATGAAAGATCCATACTTTTATAAGCTTTCAAACAAAAGGTACTTGATCCATACTTTCATAAGAACATATGGTTGTTTACAAAAGTAAGGTTGATGAACCAAACTTTTGAGAAACAAACATAACATTTAAAACTTACGTACAATTTTTCTTCCACACTTTTTCAAAAACCCAAACGTAGGGTTCCTTCCTAACGTAGGGTTCCTCTTCCATACTTTTTCAATAACACATAAAGTATACACTGCATTTCATCCTTATTCTACGTTTCTCCATATAGGGTATGAAAAGTGTTTCCAGAACATGCTAAAGTAGATCCCGAATATGTAGAGCATGAACAGTGTTTCCATAAAACTCTAATATGAATACTTTAATAGTTAATCCTAATTGTTCAAGAACTTAAATATTTCATCCAGAAAAATAAAAATATAATGAATAATAAATTCCTGCAATAAACTTAACAAATAAAATCATTAGAAAATAACTAAGGGTATTTGTGAGCATAAAAATATCGAAAATAGATAGAGTATTGTTTTCAACAAACTCCCCGTTTAAATAAAAACATTATGTATTGTTGAAAATAACACTTTCTCAACAGTCTCCCCCTTTTTGATGATCACAGAACCCATAAAAATAACCAATGAAATTAACTTGAAAAATTAATTACATATAGTTTTTAATGTTACAAAGATAAATACAATATTAGATTTAACTTAATGTCTAACTCTAATTTCTCCCATAAGAGAAAAGATAAGAAAAAAAAATTAAAAATATATAATAAGAAACAAAAATAAAATGTTGTGTTTATCCAAATTTCTCCCCCTTTTGTGATATCAAAAAGAATCATAGAATATAGAATATAACACATTTAATGTAGCACTGAACTCAAGTAAATGTTGTATCATTTACCGTTTGTGAATAATTAAATCTGGATTACTGGCATATCGAAACAAGGACAGGAAAACAAACAATAATAAATAACAGGAATCCAAATTTTCATTGAGTACATGGAATAGGTATAATCATGATGAACACGCGAATCAAGTTTTGGTAAGGGGATAAGATAGGGTCTATCTCCTCTGAACTACGAACTTGATTTCTATTAACTGCTCCATCAGCCATTTCATCATTCCATCACCAAGCTTAACAATAAGATCCCTGGTCTCTTGAGTCATATGAATGTCTTCTATGAGATTTACTCTGAAAAACTCATGAAGTCTTTCTTCATTTTCCATAAACAAGGACAGCTTTTCTGTGAACTGAGTTAGCACATGTCTAATATTTGGTTCACTTAATGTCAACTGATCAACCAAAAATTTCTGATTATCTAACAAGACTGATAAAGGAGCACTGTTACATTGAAGATCTTGCAATCTGTCATTCATATTGCTCATGGAATTTGTGATATCTTTAAACCTTCTAATTAAATCAGGTGAAGTACCTGATCCACTAGCAGCATTAGTCCCGACAGATGCAAATTGTGTCTCTAGAAATTCTTTAAACTCTAACAGATCTGACTTCTTTACCATTTCTAATTTCATCTTGTATACCTCTTTCAACATCTCTTTCTTAAAATTTTTAACTTCTTTTCGTGAAAATGTACTTCCCTTAAGTCTCTAAAATTTCAAATGTTCTATTTCTTAGGCGCTCCTCAGAGTAACATTTTCAGATTCCAAATGAGATAACTTTCTGTACATCTCTTCGACTTCCTTATTCCCTAAATCAGAGGCACCATGTGCTTGATTCTCATTCTCAGTTTCAATGTGATGCATCAGTACTAAAGGCAGTGAATCTACATCAGATTTTTCTTTTTTCCTTCTCCTGAGCTGGTTGATCTACAGATTTTTCCTTAGAGTATTTGTTGGACTCTTCCACAGAAAAATCCTCATAAATTACTTCAGTGTGAAATTTAGAAACATTCTCAGCATGAACATCAGCAAGATTTTCTTCCATTGGATTTTCTAAAATAAAAACTTCTTGATTTTCTTGAGCACTGGCCACTTCCTCACCAGGCTCTGCCTCTTTTTCCTTTTGATGTGTAACTTCAGCGTCTGCTGCGACTTGAGGTTCAATTTCAGTTTGGACTTGTGGAGTCATTTGAATTTGAGCAGTATCCTCTTCCTATGGATTCTCAACAACATTTTCTCTGATAAAACTGTAAGAGAGTAAATCTCTTGTTGTCATTACAGGGGAAACAAGTTCCGCATTAACAGTTCTTTTTCTTTGAGTCTGAAGTCCCTCCTGACTCCTTTCTTCATGAGTGTCTTCAGTTACAAATATTATTCTTCTTCCAGCAGTGATTACTCTCGATTCAGCCTTCCCCTCGTGGACTTAGCATATTGAGCTTGAGCACTTTCTGCTACTTCCTCAACTCCTACTAGAAAAAGTTTCCCTTTTAATGTGCTCAAAAAATAGCCAATTTTTTAAGGGTCCCAGCACCAAAGGTGTTACTGTGATGGCATCTAACTCTGGCTTCCACTAGCCTTACCATATCATTTTTGAACAAAATTTTTGAGATGAATCTACCAAACGGATAAAAATTCATCCTAGCTTCACTTTGACACCAGTAATGAAGATACCTTATCATGTACCTAGGAAAGTTAAGTCTTATATCACTCATTAACAAAAAAATTATATACATATCTGGATACAATATTTTCTCTAACTCAGACATCCTCAGTGCAATCCATGTTTGTACAATTTTACAAGAATTTTCTGATCTGGCTCCAAGTCCTTTATAAACATCTTCTTTATAAGAGTATAACCAAAAAGAAAAGACATGATATCTTCAGACTTATGCACGGAATCTTCAATATTTTTTAAATCAAAATGAAAAACTCCCTCATGAGGGCAGTTCAAAATATGAGCAATCTCCATAGAGGATATCGAGACATCTCTATCTTCTATCTTATCTACCATGGTATCCTCATCGTCTCCCAGACTAAATTGTACATACTTAAAGAAATATTGCATTTATACTTCATACAAAAACTCAGAATTCTCACCATTGAAGGTTTGCTCTAGATTTTGAAAAGAGAGAGCTTGTTTCAATAGAAGATTCGTCTGATATAGCCATTCCAGGTCTATGCCCTTTCCTTGATAATTTTTTCTTCCTTCAGAGCGTAGTTTCTTGACGGTGTTGGTCTCAACCTCATCGGTTCTCTTGGTTTTGGCCATTTCTGCGAGAAACCTCTAAAGGTTCGATAGAGGATTAGGGTTTTAAAGGTTTTTAGGTTCAAATGGACAAAGAGTGGTAAAGCACCGTGAGTGCGAAAGGGCTTTTGGTAGAAATGAAATGATTCAGAATTCGAAAGGTTTCTGATAGCCTTGATTCTCGTGTCATCAATAATTATTACTTTGGTTTTAAAAACAAATAAAATTGATTACACAGGAAAAAAACTTATACTTTTTTAAAAACAAATAACTAATTTATTTTAAAATAGTATTAAGATAAAGAAAAATCAAAATAAAATAGAACTTTATTTAAAATTAAATAAACCTATCTCCCCCTTAATAAAATCCAACCTTGTAGTGGGAAGTGGTTTAGTAAAAATATCAGCTAATTGAATTTTAGTACATAAAAATTCCAAATATATATCCTTTTTAAGAAAATTATCTCTTAGAAAATGATGTATGATATCAATATGCTTAGTCATAGAATGATTAATAGGATTTTTTGAAATATTAATTGCACTAGTATTATCACATAAAATAGGGGTATTATTAAAATTTAGTTCAAATTCCATAAAAGTGTTTTTCATCTACAACACTTATGCACAGAAAATGCCAGCAGAAACATATTCTGCCTCAACTGTTGACAGGGAAACTGAATGTTGTTTCTTACTTGACCATGACACTAAGTATTTCCATAAAAAGTGACAAGTTCCTGAAGTTCTTTTTCTATCTAATATTCAACTTCCAAAGTCGGCATCTGAATATGATATTAAATTAAAATCATATGTTTTGGGATAAAGAAGAGATTGAAAAATAGTTCCTTTTAAATATCTGAAAATTCTTTTAATAACAGTTAAATGGGATTCTTTAGGATTTGATTTAAATCTTTCACAAAGACATACTGAATACATTATGTCTGTCCTTCTAACAGTAAGATATAACAAACTACCAATAATACCTCTATATAAATTGTTCTCAAAGTATTTTCCAGTTTCATCCAAATCAAGTCTTATATTAGTACATATATGAGTTGTATATGTCTTGTTGTTTTCAAGTCCAAATTTCTTCAGTAAATCAATAATGTATTTCCTTTGATTTAAAACATTTCCAAAATATTTTTGATAAATTTGAAGTCCTAAAAAGAAATTTAATTCTCCCATCATACTCATTTCAAATTCATTTTTCATTAGTTTTGAAAACTCGTGACAAAGGGATTTATTAGTTGATCCAAAAATTACATCATCAACATAAATTTGAACTAATAAAATATTAGAATTTACAGTTTTCTTAAAAAAGGTTGGATCTACCATTCCAACAGTAAAATAATTTTTCAATAGAAAAGAATTTAATCTTTCATACCAAGCTTTAGGTGCTTTTTTAAGGCCATAAAGAGATTTAATAAGTTTAAAAATAGAATCTGGTTTTTGTGAATTTTCAAAACCAGGAGGTTGCTCAACATAAACTTCCTCCACTAAACAACCATTTAAAAAGGAAGACTTAACATCCATCTAAAATAATTTAAAGTTCATATGAGATGCATAAGCTAAAAGGATTCTAATGGCTTCTAATCCAGCTACAGGTGCAAAAGTCTCATCATAATCTATACCTTCTTCCTGATTATATCCTTCAGCTACAAGTCTTGCTTTATTTCTAGTTATTATTCCTTGATTATCTTGTTTATTTCTAAAGACCCATTTGGTTCCTATGAATGGATAATTATGTGGTCTTTCAACTAATTCCCAGACTTCATTTCTTTTGATCTGGTTTAATTCTTCTTGAATTGCTATGATCCAGCTTTCATCATCTAAATCTTCTTCTATAGACTTGGGTTCTAATTGGGATAAAAAGGAGGATAATTCTACAAGATTTCATATATTTATTCTAGTTTTTATTCCTGTGTCAAAGTCACCTATTACAGTTTCTAAAGGGTGATTCTTTAGGGTTCTAGTCTGTCTAGGAAGTACACTTACAGGTTATTCAGTATCATGTTCTTCTAAACTGGACTGAATTTCATTTATATCTTTTTCAAAACCATTTTTCAAGCTCTCAAGTCTCATGTTATCATTAGATTCAGATTCATCCACTTGATCTATCCTTTTCTCAAAGGGATCAGATTCATCAAATTTCACATGAACTGATTCTTCAATAATCCTTGACTTCTTATTATAGACTCTATAAGCTTTGGAAGTAATAGAATATCCTAAGAAAATTCCTTCATTAGATTTTGGATCAAACTTACCAAGATTTTCTTTGGTGTTTAAGGTGTAAACCTTGCATCCAAAAACTTTAAAGTAATTTACTTTAGGTTTTCTCTTATTCCAGACTTCATAGGGTGTCTTTTTCAGAATTGGTCTAATTAAAACTCTATTCATTATATAGCAGGTTGTGCTTACAGCTTCTTCCCAAAAATAGGTAGGAAGACTGTATTCATTTAGCACAGTCCTAGTCATCTCTTGAATAGTCATATTTCTTATTTCAACAATTCCATTTTGTTGAGGCATTCTTGGTGCATAGAAGGTGTGTTTAATACCCATATTTGAGCAAAAGAAATTAAATTCTAGATTCTCAAATTCTCCATCATGATCACTTCTTAATGAAATTATTCTAAAACTTTTTTCATTTTGAATAGATTTACAAAAACTTTCAATTAAAGTAAAAGCTTCATTTTTAAATTTTAAAAATAAAATCCATGTAAATCTAGAATAGTCATCAACTAAAACATATACATATAATTTACCAGTCAAGCTTGCTAGTCTTGAAGGTTTAAAAAAATCCATATGGATAAGTTCTAGAGGTTTAGATGTAGCAATTTTGTTAACAGATTTGAAGGATGATTTGTGTTGCTTTCCAAGTTGACATGAATCATAGAATCTGTCGCTTTCAAATCTGATACTAGGAAAATCAGAAAAAAATTGTTTCTTAGATAATTTATGTAAAACATATACATTACAATGTCCAAGTCTTCTATGCTTGATCCAGAATTCATTTATTTTAGCAGTTAGTCATTTTACTTATTGTTTACACAAGGAATTAAAATCCAGGGTATACACATTGTCAATTCTAGGTGTTCTGAATTTAAGCAGTTTATTTTTTAAAACAGAACAGCAATTGTTAGAAAAATCAACAGCATAACCATCTTCACATATTTAATAGATACTTATCAGATTGTGTTTCAATCCTTGTACATAATGTACTTTGTTGATTGAGACAGATTCTGGATCTCCAAATTTTCCAATACCAATGATTTTACCTTTGGCATTTTCACCAAAAGTGACAAGTCCACCATCTTTTTGAGTGAGTGTAGAGAAATTTGATGAGTTTCCACTCATATGCCTTGAGCAGACACTGTCCATATACCATATGTCCTTTTTTTTTGTGACCTGCTTCCTGCAAATGAATTTACACAATTTTCTTTGGTATCCATATTCTGTTGGGTCTAGGGGTGTTAGCCAGCAAAAATTCTGGGAATCCAGACTTACTTGGATTTTCTAATTACAGGAGAGTCAAATAAATTATTTTTTACAAAATATTTCTTAATACCACTTATTTGGGGTTGTCTTAAGAAACATTTTTTAGAAATATATCCCCTTGTTCCACAGTAATTACAATTTAATATTTTTGTACTTGGAATAAAATAATTTTTGTATAGCTTAGGTTTTTCACCTTTACTTCCAATTCTAAATATTTATTTTTTAATGACATTTTTTCCAAGAATTTCATTTAAATTATTTTCTCCTTTAGTAAAACAAGGGCTTCATTTTTATAAGTTTCCACTTCAATTTGTGGTATTTTTATCTTTGATTCATAATCTGTATTGTTAGTGTTAATTGAGTTAAACTTTTTAGTTAACTCTTTATGTTGTTTCAGCATTATATCTCTTTCATCAAAAACAATCTTATGACTATTCTTTAAAGAATTATGATTCTTAAATAGAGAATCATATTTTTCTTCAAGCATTTTGCAGTAAGCTTCAAGTTTTTCATTAGAGTAACTAGATCCAGAACTAGATCCAGAAGAGTAGTAAGATTGTACCTCATCTATTTCTTCCATAAAACACATGTTAGCTTTCAGATTTTCTTCTTCGTTTTATGAGTCTGATTTAGAAGTTCTACCGGATTCTTCAGATACACTCCATGTATCTTTCATTTCCTTATTATCCTTATAATCATAATCATTTATTTTAAATACTTTCTTTTTCTTGTCTTCTTTTAGTTGAGGACAGTCAGGTCTGATGTGCCCCATTTTCTTACACTTATAACATCTGACTTCCTTGTCATCCTTTTTAAAGGATTTTCTGAATCCCTTCTTCTTTCTATAGAATTTAGTGAATTTTCTGGCTAGCTGAGCCAGTTCCACATCAGAATTTGATAAATTGGAACTTTCTGATTTCACTTTTACACTTTTCTTCATCTTTCTATTTTTTCTCTGTGATGACACATTCAAGTCAGTGTCAACTCATTTGATAAAAACTTTATGCTCATTTTCTTCATCTTGTATCTCAGCATCATACATCATTAGTGTTCCAATCAGTTCTCTCATGTTTAAGTCTTTGACAGGTGTCGACTGTCTGATTGTAGCAGAGATTCCATTTCATCTTGTAGGCAGTACTCTCAGTACTTTTAAAGATTGATTAGCTTGTTTAATGGGATCTCTCAAGGCGGTTATATTATTCAAAATCTCTATCAATCTTCCATTCATTTGAGTAATAATCTCACCTTCAACCATTCTGAATGTATCAAATTTAAGCTTAGCACTAGCATATCTCATTTCCCTGATATTGTTAGTTCCTTAATAAGTAACAACAATAATTTGCCACATTTCATATGGTTTCGGGTATTGAGATACTCTTTTAAATTCATCAGGTCCTAGACCACATATAATTGCATTCATAACCTTCGATTTCATATCATATTTTTCTACAGTGGCTGCACTCAATGTTTCAGGTTTTTCTGGTATTTCATATAGAGTCAAAATATTAGAATATACTCTGTATCCTAGGTTTTTTAGATAGATAATCATTCGAGACTTCCAGCATCCATAGTTTTCTCCATTAAAGTGTGGTGCTCTGACCATAGAAATTCCCTCTCTTATATCAGTCATCTTGCTCTGTGTATAATCACTTTCATCTTGTTAAGGATTTATTAGAATGCTCAACCTCTGGTACCAATTGTTGGATCATATTATACTAAATATACACAAAAGGGGGGTGAATTGTGTCTTTTTAAAATTATTTGCGAGATCATGTTCTGCCCTTTAACTTTAATCAAATGAATTAATGCAGAGGAAATTTAAATAGCAGAGACACAAGATATATAGTGGTTCAGGGAACAGAAGGCCCCTAGTCCACTCTACCAACACTCTACTCCATGTGCTTGGTGATTTTCACTATCTGTTCCTCATTTCCATAGACCGTTTTACAACTGAGTACAGGTAGTTTACACCTTTACAATCTAAGGCAAAACAATTCCTTATGGTTCACTCACAGAACCTACACATCTTAGTATGAGAAGCTGATCACTCGAGAATAGAAAAGAAAGGTATCTCTGTTTTTGAAAAATACTTTCCAGTTGTACTTCACAATTGTAACAGAATGTAATTAACAGTAGATGGGTCGTTGCCTTTAGAAATAATGATCTTCAAATAAGAGTCGTTCTGAGTCGATCTTGTTACAGTAGATATAGAAATATAATTCACAACTTTAGTAGTATCATATTCACAAATGATCTTTGATGTAGAATGAGTGAATCTTCTATCATGATTCTTCTTCAATAAACAGAGCTTTATCATTCTTTTTAATCAGTATATCCCTGTGTGTTTTTTATAGTCTCTGTTTTTATCCTTTTTTATATAAATAAAATATCACATATATATAATAACATCGATCACTTCTCCTGTAAATTTAGATCCACAAAATTAGCCTTCTGACTCGTGATATTCAAACATTTGAATTTACAGAGTAGTCGTAACTTCCCTTGAATTTCTCCAAGAAAAGATCCTTTTAATTCAATCCTTAAATGGATCTGAACTCATCAAATACAAATTGTAAAATCATCTTTAAATCTATCTTGAAATCATCCTAATAAACAACTTGTTGACCGTTGCATAATAATATCGACTTTAAATTCTCCGATGCCAAATGTAAGGTTGAGTTGTACAGTATGCATCCTCTGAACATAATGTAGATAATAAATGTAGGTTTGATGATGTAGCCTTAAAATGTAAGGTTATTAAGGTAGGGTTGATCACAAACGTAGGGTTGATCACAAAATTAGGGTTGGAAACATATGGTCGATCACAAACGTAGGGTTGGCCATCCATACTTTTTCTCTTCAACTTTCAAACGCATGATGAAATATCCATACTTTTATAAGATTTCAAACGAAAGGTACTTGATCCATACTTTTCTAAGAACATATGGTTGTTTACAAAAGTAAAATTGATGAACCATAATTTTGAGAAACAAACGTAACATTTAAAACTTACGTACAGTTTTTCATCCACACTTTTTCAAAAACCCAAATGTAGGGTTCCTTCCTAACGTAGGGTTCCTCTTCCATAATTTTTCAATAACACATAAATTATACATTTAATTTCATCCTTACACTATGTTTCTCCATGTAGGGTATGAAAAGTGTTTCCAGAACATGCTAAAGCAGATCCAGAATATATAGAGCATGAACAGTGTTTCCAGAACACGCTAATACGAATACTTTATTAATTAATCCTCATTGTTCAAGAACTTAAATATTTCGTCCATAAAAATAAAAATATAATGAATAATAAATTCTTACAATAAACATAACAAATAAAATCATTAGAAAATAATTAAGGGTATTTTTGAGCATGAAAATTATCATAAAGAGATAGATTATTTTTTTCAACAAACTCCCCCTTTAAATAAAAACATTATGTATTGTTGAAAACAACACTTTCTCAACATTAATTATAAATGAAACACATATCATAACATATATATTTCTAGGATTTAATCTGGGTTATTCATTTTCTATATCCAATTAGGTTCCTTAATCATACCATAAATATATTCTCAAATCCTTTACAATAAGTCAAAAAGAATTAGTTAATTTCAAAATAATATCCCCTTAGGAGTATTTATCTAGGTGTGCAGTCTCAGACCCACACATTATACACCAATTGAAGATCAAGTTGATACTTGAATATCCCTTTTCAGAGTTATTACCCCTAGGTGCATATGTTTTATATCTACATCTACTTTCCAGTATCTAGATAGAGTTATAATTTCTCAAAAACCACACAATATCTACTTTACCAAAAATTTAGGATTTTATCCTATACATAGACTTATCACTATGTTTTTCACTAATTATCTATCATTCTAATCCCTATAAATAACTAAACTAGTAATAAAAAATAACTAACCTAAGCTTGAAAAATAACTAATCCCTACTCTAATACCATCTATAACAACCTGAGATAAACATATCTTTATTTTTCATCATTTTTATAAGTTAAATATTAAATCTCATGATAACTACATAATCATAATAATTTATGGTTTAGTGTCATTAAGGATCAGGTAAATGAGTAACTTATTTTATGAAACTTGTGAACATTACTCCATAATCGAACCACACTAAACTCCCTTCTTGACTACTCAGAGGTCATAATCATCTTAATAACATGGGGAATGGAAACATATGAAATGGATAACATTAAATTCTTAGTAATGTAAAACTTATCAATGTTTCATCAATTATTAGCTCATAAGTATATGAGAAAAGTTGAGAAATGGAGAAATATCTTATTAAAATGAATATATAACAATAAGAGTTGATTATAAGTTATGATAGCATGACATGTAATCTCAATGAATAAACATGTACCATGGAATAAGAGTATGAGATAATAAAAATGATATATTAATCATGATCATGGGAATATGATGTAAAAAGTTGTAATTTCATGGAAATATAACATAATAAATAAATATGGAACCAAACACAAGAACATGGAATCATGATATTGTGAGTGTATCCAAGAAGTCTTACCATTTATGTTGTGAGTTAATTCAATAAGGTTTACTATTTATGTTTTGAGTGTAATACAATAATGATCACCCTTTCTGTTGTGAGTATAATCCAATATGGGTCACCCTTTATGTTGTGAGTGTAATCCAAGTAGTCTCACCCTTTAATTTGTGATCATATCTAAGAAGGTCCACACTAAATTATATCATGAGATATAAAACCCTAACCAATGAATTAAAGGGATATATAAGACCCCACAAATTAATAATTCATATATATTTACTTCAATTGATAACAATCACTCATCACATAATAAAGAACCTATTGAAAGAAAAATGGGTTTTGTAACATTTCAGGATGGAATCACAAAAATTGATTTCAATAATGTAAATGGTTGATACCAAAAATTAAATCACCCCAAAATATTATTATATAATAACATTTAGATGGTGATTAATGATAAAAAAAATTACAAGTAAATAAATACTTTATAGGTAAGGAGAAAAATGGTAGTGAAACCATGAAAGGGTTTTTAGAGTAAAATAATACTTAAGTTTCCAAAATCTTAAACATGGGATTTATAAATTAAAAATAGTATTTTTAAATTATATAAATATATATTTTATATAAAATAAAGTTTCTAAAAAATTTAAAGACATTATTTTATTATTATAATGACATAAAAGTGAAGGTATTAGTGAAATCAGTATTTTTCATTATTCACCAAGAAAATTATTATTTTAGAAAAATATAAAAGATTAACCCTGAGAAAATTTTGACATAAAAAATTAAAAAATTATGTTCATTTTAAAAAAATTAAATTATAAAATTGATAAATTTATCTTTTAAATTAAAATACAAATAAAATCTTCTTCTATTGAAAAATTACCTTTCAAAAATTTAAGTGTTCTTAATCCTATTTTGTATGAATTTATAATTTATTACAATCTTTTTATTTACTATAGGTTTTATTATTAATAATTTTTTAATAATATTAATCTAATTTGTCGCAAATTATGTTTGTTTGGTGTTGTGTGTGAATAAATCTATCGAACGTGATATTAATTTAGCAAGAAATATATATTCCAAAATCTTAGGGTTTTACAAAGACCAAAGCATAAGAATATCATCAGAACCTAGTGGATGTTTAGAGACAAACTCAAAGAGAAAATTGAAATTTAAAGAAATAAATACATAGTAATTTTCAATGGCTAGTATCATATTGAAGTAGTTGATTTTTAAGATAAATTTTCTCTTGTTGAAAGAATTTAATCCGTAATAATGTTCCTGGCTATTACAACTTATAGGAATATAAAATATATCAAATTGATGTGGTGTTTTCTTTCTTGAATAGAGAGATTAAAGAAGGATTTTATATTGAAAAACTGAAAATAATGGAAATTTATTATACATATTGAATAAAGTTATATATAGGAAAAAATAATACCCCTAGAACCTAGTATTCAATGTTTTATAGCTACCTGAGAGATATAAAGTTCAGAAAAGGGAAATTTGATAGAAATATTTATATTAATTAAATGAGAACAAATACTATTATTTTAATTATTTATGTTGATAAAATATTTTTTTTAGGTGATAAAAAGTTTACTTATGATGATTTCTCAAAAAAATAAACAATCACTTAGAATTTTATATTCTTACAGTAATTAGTTTTATTTGTATTGAAAATTGTGACAAAAAATTAATACTTTATTTTTATTTCCCATGAAAAATATTCCACATAACTATTGAAGAAATTTGTTGCAGATGGTTATAAATTGATTAATACACCCATGATAGTAGATGTAAAGATGATAAAGGATGATAATGGATATAGTTTGAATCATAATAAATTCAGAACATTGATTCGTAGTTTTCTTGATTTCACTACATCAATACTTGATATTGTTTATGCAATAAAATTATGCGCAAGGTATCAAAATGATCCAAAATAATCACACATTGAATATACTAAGAGAATTATCAGATAAATAAATGGAACTTCAAATAAAGGTTTTATTTATAAAATAGGTAAATAAATGTATATTTTTAGGTACACTAATGCTAACTCAGATGGAGATTTTAATGATAGGAATCCTACATCAAGAGGTAATTTTTTAGAGAACTTTTTCTAAGTTGTAATTATAAGAATATAAATACAATGACTTTGATCTCAAGTGAGTATTACTTTATAGCTAATATATATATTTATTTAAAAATAATCTACATAAATGAGGAATTATAAGACTTGAATGTATGAATTGAGAATCCATTGAGAATTACATGTAACAATCAATGTGAAATTTATCAATCCAATAATATATTGCAACACTATAGATATAAAAATAATTACATAAGATATCATTATATAAAATATAAGGTTCTAAATAGAGATGTTTGGTTGTAATATATCCCTATAAGGGATAAAATTGTAGTTATTTTCATAAAGGTTGTTCCAAGGGATATATTTGAAGGCTTGAGGGTGAACATAAATGTTCAACCTTTCTCCCCTTACTTGAGTTATTTTATAATACCCCATATTCCTTTGTTTTCTATCTTAAAATTAGGATAAAGGTATAAAACTCTTTTTTATTACTATTATGAATCCAAAGAAGGTTTTCTTATAAAAAGCGGGTCCCTGGGAGAATTAATTTAGGGGGAGAGCATTAAAGTCACATGACCATAATTTTCTTATCACCAAGGGATCGAGATATCTCAAAAAATGATTTATCTAGTAGTGTGGTGCTATTATATTTATATTTGATAAAGGATATTATTTGATGTTATTTGGTGTGAGTTTTTGGAGTTAACAATAAATGAAAATGGGGAGATTAAAGATCCCATGGAATTTCTCAAGGTGTTTTTTATTTTTTCAACATTAAGTTAGAACAGTTACAAGTTATTGATAATGTTTCTGAGTTGATTTGAGGTAGTTAAAGGTTCTTGATGTTTTTTTGTGGTTGTAAGAGAAGATTTTAGAGAAATTTAGAGTTATAGGTTATTGAATAATTTGATAAAGGACTATATATCTTAGAGTCATTTTTAAACTCACTAGAATATATAAGAGTAACTATGACATTACCCTATATATGTACGAGTCACATGAATTATCTAGTATATGCATAAGCAAAAAAAATTAAATGAAAGGGTTAACAATATCTATATAATAATTACTCTATAATGTTGAAGGATAAATAAGATTCTTTTAATTATATGTAAGATTCTTCATAAGTTATAGATTAAGAATTAGAAAAATTATTGAGTGGAACTGAGATATGTATAGGTATATGGGAGATTCAGATATTTTTTCATAATATTTTGAAATATTTATGATAAAAAGGTCAGAAAATGGTTTATTGATATTCATGTCATAAGTATCATGATACTAATGATTGATTCCTGACTCAAGATGGATTTTATAGAGGAATGAATAAGAATAAATTAAGAGGATCACTACTTGTTTATTCTACTATATTCATATACAAGGATATCAACATCAGTAATTGAGAACAAAACTAGAGTAATTATTAAAAGATTCTATTGATTAGTTTGATTAATAAATATGAAATTTGTGTAAATTTATTTGTGAATCATGGGTAAAACCCCATATTATTATTCAAGAAGGAGAAGATCACAGGGAACAATATTGAAAAAATTAGTTGAGAGAATATTTTTGAATTATTTACATCTATTTATTCTAGAAATTCCATAATTTTGAATTATTTATTAATTGGCATGGTCTACATAAAATATAGAAGAATATAGAAGAGATAAGTTGAGTGAAAGAACATGATTTCATTTTTTGAGAAATAATAAAATAAGAATAACATATTTAATATTGAGTTCAATACTAGTGGTCTATTATATCATTTTGAATTATTCGGGTTCCAATATCTTGAATAATAGGATGCTTGTATACTATTGAATATTCTAAACTATTGAAGAATATATTCTATTTATTTTTTAGCACTATGGATCTTTATATTGGTCTTTATTTTTCTATTTCAAATTCATGGTGTAAACTGGTTGGAGCTAGTATAGAGAAACAACTAGTAAATTGTAAAATAGTTGGAAGACTGGTCTATCATGAGATATATATTCTAATAACTCTTGATTTTAGTGGTTAAATCTGGGTCTCAGAATAATTATAAACCTAACAAGGATTAATAACCTAAATTAGTGTTAAACATTGTAAAAATACATGTGTGTCTTAATTTCTTTATTTCAGTTACTTATGGGTGCAGGTGAGATTTTAAAAAGGTGGATTGATACTTTAACTAGTCACATAGGTTAATTTTGAAGAAGAGATTAAAAATTGAGTATCACTAATTCACCCCCACCCCCTAGTGAAACATCACCACTTACTAAGGAACTTTAGGTTTATCGAGTGATGATAAATGAATCTAGACCCTATGGGGGTAACTATATGATTCTATTGAGACTTGAGTTACAACATCCTATATTCTCCATTGATCCTAAATGATATTTTCATTAAAAGGTAGACCACAGCATGGTGGTTTATACCACATAATGGTCCATCCTTATATACACCATGTCATATTATAAGTAACTATGTTATAGTGGTGGTGCATAGGATTATTGTATTGTATGATAATGTAATTTTTGACCACCATTTTCTACACTAGATATCATTATCAGTTAAAAACATCATATGATGAATATTGTGAGGAGTTTAAACTTTTTACATGCTTTTTAAAATGTTAAATTATTATTATAAATAATGGACCAAATATTTCAAGTAGTTGAAATGTTTAGATCATTTTTTTAAATACACAATTAATGTAAGGTCAAACGTTTAGTTCTTGGGTGCCTACATTAATTATTTTGATCCTCATGTGGTGTGTGGGAATTCTAATGTGTTGAGACTATGATTACAACACCTCAAACTGAGAAAATACCTTATCTATTATTTTTTCTATACTTAAACAAAAGGTCCTAGAAAACTGTGGATAGAATGAAGACCCTTCCTGAGTTTAAAAAAATTTGTATGATTTATAGATTCCCTAAATGGGAGTAATCCATTGATTTCTCCTTATATATCTATTTTAAATTTTTATTTATATTTAAAATTAGTCAATGTAAATTAAATTATTCCTCTTAATTTCATTATTCATTCTAAACATATAGTGATATCTTTTTTTACGGTTTTATTATTGTATTCCATTGCATTTAAGATGAGTTTTTCCCATTTAAAACTCATTATTGTTATCAGAATAGGTCGATCAATGTTTTTATTGATATTAAAATAGATGAAGTAACTATAAAATATGATTTTATAGGTTCCATAGTGTATCCCATGTAAAACTGGTGATTCAGTTCATAAAATAACAATACCAAGACATAAAAAACAATGAAATTTAAAATATTGTTCTTGAGATTTCATATTCTATGCCATAGTCGATGCAAAATGGACATGGAAAATAGATCATCATAGGATTATGCTCTATGTCATGCTTAGCTAAGAAATATATCGTAGTGTCCAACACCATGAGGATAGACCATGTCATAGTGAATATTACCAATCCATTTTAGAAATAATAAAGTTTTGTATGGAATTGGATTTTATAAGATCAAAAAAGTGTAGAAAATATCCCCACTTCATGATATACCTCAAAACACATTTTTCAACATTATTTTAATTTCTAAAACTAAATGACCAAAAATGCATTAGCCAACCCAAAAAACAACTTCAAAAATGGTCAAATCTATGGTATGATCATAAGAAAAAAATTGATTGGTCATTTTGATAATATTAATGGTACATACCAATACAAGAGTTGTGCCTAAGGAAAACCACACTATGGTTAATTCCATTTTGAGGGGAATTTTAAATAAAATTGTATTTTTTTAAAATTATCAAAAACTTTTTCAATCATAGGGGGGATTTAAACATAACCTATATATATATATATTATCTTGGTTTAAAGAGTATTTACATGGTGAATTATTTATAGTGTTTATAAATTATTAAATAAGGTAAAATATAAAAGTGTGTATATTTATTTATGAATAATTCATAAATATAAATATAAAATGTTTATATTAAGACCTTATTATAAAAATTTATTTAAACCATTCAAAAAATGAGTTTTGAAGGATATGATTAATGGTTTAAATAAAATAAAATTTAAAACATTTAATTTATGTAAATTATTTACATAAAATATGAAATATGTATTATTTGATAATAAAAGTGCTCATAACATATATCATATTTTGAAATATGAAGGTTTTCATATTAAAACCATGTAAATGATATTATGAAAAGTTCATATTGGATAAAAATGAATTGTTCATATTTATGTGTGATTAAATTAAAAAGAATATTGTAGTTTATTTATAAATAGCTCATAAATGTTTATATCATGCCTATATTTATGGATTATTCATTTTTTAGAGTTATCCCTAGATTTATTATTTATGAATATAAATTTTATTTTATAAATTATGATATATGATTTAATTTAAATGTGTTAAACTACTTCTTTAAATTATTATACATGAACTTAAGGAGTTATACGGTAAGTATGATAATTGATTTAGTTTTATTCTTATATATATTTGGATTTTGTTGGGTTATGATCAAGAATTAAGAAGTTAATTATAGTTTAAATATATTAAGTGTTAGGATTATGATGGAATTAAAGTCTATCTTGAGTAAGAAATCATAGGAAGAGGGAATTCCAGTTATACTACTATCTAGATATGTGTGAATATAGTGGATTTTAATTATGATTAATGACACAAGATATAATTTTTGTAAAGAGTTTCACATCATTATGGGATGAAAATACTGATTTAGTGGAAGGAATCTGGATTAAAAAACTAAATTGTTAATAGTTTTCATACATATAAATGGAATAATATAAGATGATATCATGAGATTAAATCCCTTTTAAATTTACTAAGTGGTAGATTTCTTATAAAGAAAACACCTGTTAGAGAGCTCGATTATAAAATCGGTTCGGTCGTATTAAATTTTGGTGCCTCTGAATTATCTTGTTTAAATAAATTAAGTAATTCAAGTCCATAATGGGATTAGAATCCCATTTATATTGTTTTTATTGGGTTACACCTATCAAGGAATCCATAATTGGATTAGGATACCAGATAAATATAATTGAGTTTATCCATATAATGGATTGAGAAAGGATTTTTTTCTCAACTATCTGATATTCATAAATGATATGATTGGTATAATAGTCTAACTAAATAGATAAGTATTGGTAAACACTAAGATGACCCAAATATTGGTGAAATATAGATCTTAGGCCACTAATATATATGATAGAATTCAAAAAAAGGGGCATCATTTTTTATGGGAGTGAATTTAATAAAAGTCTATATTAAATGATGGTAAAACATGATACTAATTTGATAAAGGATTCAATTACATATAAATATAATTATCATCATAAAACATTAATTTTATATCAATAATTAAGTAATAGAATCTTAATGGAAGAAATATCCTTGACTTGTTCAAAAACATAAGAATTTTTCTTAATATAGAAACGAAAATTTTATGTGTTAGAGTAATACCTTCCTGAGTAACCATATATTGAATTTTTTTAACAACTAAATCTATATTTCTATGACAATTATAAAAGGATTAATATTAGGTTTCAAAGGCATTATATGTGAAAATTCCTGAAGAAGTTTTTAACATTAACTTATTTACTCAATATGATTAGGTATGTTTATAACTTGGAGAGACTAGAGGTTTTGTTTATAGGAATGATTTTGATATGGAATTAATTATATGATTATTATGGGAAATTTTTCAGAAATATGATTTGATTTAATGAAATTTTTCCTGATCATCTCAATGTTTTTAGAATAAATGAGCATGAAATTTCATGTCTTGACACGAGTGTTGTGTTGACAATGTGAGTGGGTAAAAGTTAAAAAAAATAAGAAAAAATTCTTTTTGGAAACCACAATAATGTTTCTTATAGTATCTAGTAAAATTAATTAAAACCTAAAGGAAATTTCAGTAATTAAGGGTGGTATTTTCATAATATGGAATTCGTTAGGATACTTAAAGGGGTTTATGAAACTCTATGAAGAATATATATCAAATATTAGTATTGTAGAATAAAATTTTCAATTGTGATATGATACCAAATGTATTTCTTATAATTTTTATAAAGGATGGATTTATAAGGATCAATTAACACTTAATCAATGCATTTGAAACAAAAAGAAAACCAAATTCCAAGTATTATAATGTATCAAATGGAAACCATGCTATAAATAAAATGAAGAACATTGTATTTTGTACCTTACATCATAGATTCCTCTACTAATTCCTTCAATAAATATTCTTGATGGAGATCCCTTAGAGGTATTCAAAGTTCTCCTTACTTCATGGTGTATACATGGTTTGATTTTGAATAACTCATAATATGGGAATGATCCCCACAACTCCTACAATATGTTTTTATCTCATAAGAAAAAGAGATAAGGGGGAAGATAACAATAGGTAGGATAAATAGAAAGTATAAATTGACCTATATATATGGTTTTTTTATTTAAATAAGACTTAGGGATACTCCCCAATACCCATGTAATTAATTATAAGTTACCCAATCCATGAGTAAATAAAGTGTGGTTACAATTATTTGTAACCCTTTAGTTATATGCATAAGTCTTAAGTGTATTGATTCTCCATGTGATAATGATAGATTATATGGGAGAGAATCCAAAAATTAACCATTTACGAATCAACTACCTTATTAATTATAGGCAGTTACATGATATCACATATCATTCCTTATAATATCACTTTCTAAAATAATATGATATTCCATAAAAATGAATATGATTCACTTTAGTTCATGTAGGTCATACCCTAAGATGTGCTCATATCATATAATTTGATATGGTCTTTAAAAAATATATCATTTAATCTCCCAAGTTCACTAAAGCCCCATATACTTAGTTCAATATCACCTTATATTGTATCATATAAAATAACTTCTAAAAAAATATCCAAAACTATTTTTATATATATTCCAAAATACTTTTGGAATGTTTTAATAAAATTAAACATGCATTAAATTATATAAAATACCTTGTGAATATCTATTCAAAAATCCTTTTGGATAAACTCTATGTTACAACCACACACTCAATACTCCCTAATAAGAGAGAATTAGGGAGTATTATTTTATTTTATTCCTTTGGATATTGTTCTCATGCTTATAATAACAACTTGAACCTATTAATTTTAATCATGCACTCAATAAATAGATGTTTAAAAACAATATGGGGATATATGTATTTTACTTAGTTCTCTATAAATGGATAATACAAGAGGAATACACTAATAATTTTTCGAGATACTAAAGAGTAATATTATTCACTATATGTGATAAAAAACAAGAATGACACATTGTCGATCCTAAGATCATTTCCACAACTTATCTCTCTACAAACTTCTTTAAGACAAGCTAACTAGAAAAAATGGTAAAAAAAAGGTTGTTTACAATATATATTTATAATAGAAAAACACCATGGCATGTTAGGGTGTTCTAATCGAGTTTCGATTCAAATTTTAGTTTCTGATATTTGATGTATTTTTCTCCCAACAATTTTTCTTCTTTATTATATTTAAAATATTTATTTACATAATCACAACCTTATTCAAATTACATTATAGTAGTATATATCTTTTTTTATTCAATTATTAATTGTTCATGTTCCCCTTTTTTTATATTCTTCTTTTCAACCAAATTATCATAAGAGATAATTTCCTATATTTCAAATATGAAAATCTCCACAAAAAAAGAAGTGATATTTCCTTCTTCAAATCCAAGTTAAAGATGCTCATTTAATTCCATGCTTCACCTTTGAAAAATAATATATTTTATTATGGTATATTGCTAACTTGATATGATCACATTATTAACTTTATTTTCTTTTTTAAAATTGGTAACACATATTGTAAACATCCATGTATATATAAGTTTCATCATGAAGCTTCATATCACATAATAGAATATCATTTTTCACTTAGAGGTAAGGAAAAACCTTTTGTCATCTTCTATTAAATTTTAAATGTCCCTTAAAAAACTTACGCATAAGGTCAAATATATTATTCATATGGATAATAATATTACACACTTCAATAATTTTCCATTTTTCCAACAAATCCCAGTAAAATATATTATGCATCTACAAAAGTATATTACACATATAAAGAGGGTGCAATTCCTTTGTCATATTCCAAAACTTAGAAGGATATTATGTATCATAAGAGTGTCCATTTTCTACATTGTTTATACTTCTCCGATATATCTTATGCATATATTGAAAGATGTTATGTATATTGAAAACCTCTAAGAATTTTCCAAAATTATGTCTTCTAAATATCTTCTATGCCTCTAAGTATATCTTATGTACAATGGGAGATCTTTATAATTTTTCTATATTTCAATATTTCATAGTATATTACAAAAAAATCAAAATATATTACATACATTGGGAAAAATATCTTACATATAAAATAGAAACCATACGGGATACTTCCAAAACTCATTAAATTAATTCTAACCTTACAAAAAATAGATTCTAGACTTGCAACTCATCACCAGACACTTTTCCAAAAATAATTTCTAAATTTCCTAATGACTTTCAATTGATGTGACTCCCAATTGAAAACAAGTCAAAAAATAAAATTTTTGGTTCTAACATCCCCCCCACCTTTTTATTTTTTTTCAATCCTACTATTATAAATTTTTTCGATCATTAATATTATTCCATCCATTTTTTAATGTTCTCTATTTCAATTTTACTTCCCTTGAAGATTCACTCTTCCCCTTTGATAATAAAATTAAAAAGGTTCTCTTTTTCGATTTGATCATATTGGATCCATTAGAAACTATCACATCACTTAAAATTAAGAAAATAGTTGTTAATAATTTTTCTAAGCCTACATGGGTCAATTCTCTTTGTAGGAAACAAGAAATAATGTCAAAAAAATTAATGAAATCTATTTATTTCAACAAAAATCATATTTTTTCTAAGTACCCATGGATTGTGTCACACCATTTAATCTCATACTAGATAGAATATAAGAACCTAAAAAATACACACTACAAGCATGTAAAACATTATATATAATGGGGAGAGGGGTAATTATAATGAATAGGCCCAGGCTAACCCAACACATCGCCTGAACCAATCCACCACCAGGCTAAAGGGTGTTCATGATCACCATAAGTTGGGAACTAGTGTATGGGTATTAATAACACACAATTGAGAATGATTCCACCCTTGTAATAACCATATAAATAAGCAAGTGAAACTACCAAGAATCATGTATGACTTATACAGGAATTGTATATCCATACATCTCAAATATACAGATAAAAAATATAAACAATCCAAATGGTTCATAAACATAATAACCATCTATCCATAACATACAGCTAAATATAATTCAATATAAGTATAAACATTAGTATAGAATATACTAAAAATTTCCATGTGACCCATGACCACTCACCATATCCACATACCCATCAATGGGCCAAGATAAAAATTTAAATATAAATCTAGACCCAAGCACCTAAAATAAAACATATAATATTTATAACACCCATAAACCTATGCATATGTAGGGTTTTAGCTAAACATTCCCAATAGGATCTCACCAGGGAGTCAATGTAAAATCGTTTATAAAATATATCTTAAATGTTAGATTGAAAATATGGTATAAAAAATGTTTTCAATTTTGATAAATCATGTATAAATAAAACAAATAAAATATCATTTCACTTTTATTTTAAAAACCAAAAAACAAGCCCTTCCAAAAATAAGGCATAATTAGTGTAAAATCAATAAATTTAAAACCCAAAAAAATATTTTTCTTAAAATTTAATTCAAACCATGAAAGGAGGTATTTCCCTTCTTTTACCAAAATCATTTCAAAAACTCTATTTAAAACCTAATTCCTATTTCATTTTATAAATCCAACTTTAAAAATTATTTTAGAAATAATTCTAAACTAAAACATATTAATAATTGGAATGAAATACAGATTTCAATAGAACCAAGATAAGAATGAGGAATAATTAAAATTAAAATAATCAAATGATGGTGTCGTGTGGTCAATCAGGGTTATGGGATGTAATAATTCATGGAACGGGATCCCTTAAAAAATCCCTAATAGGAACAAATAATAATGGGCAATTTCTTAGGATCTAAAATGAATGAAATTGGACCTAGTATCATTGGATAACTCTATCTAGGGGACCCCTACTGAAACAAAGACATCCCACTTAGTAACCCTTAGGTTCACTAGGTAAAAAAACCACATATAGAGAGATACTCTCCTAAGTAACTATCTTGAAAGTGCACACAAGACTAATTTAACATGTATCCAATTCATCTATTAACTACTTAGGTTCCCATGATAATTCAAACCATGGGTGAGAAAACAACTTGGCATGGTTCCAATATAAGAGTCAATAGTAAAAAAAATAATTCAAAATAAACCTCATCTCACATATTATATCCTCTCAATAAATATACCCTCATATCACCATGGATTCCTCTTTAAAATCATTAAAAAAATATCAAACACTTGTTATGTCAAAACATTCCCTTTTTAAATCAAAACATGAAAATATATCAAACTAATTTTTTATAAAAAGTGTATAAATATATTTAAATTATTTTTAATAACATTAGATACCATATATGAATTTTTATTTCTTAATAAGTTAATCATAAACATACAATCATTTAATGATAGTAATTATAAGATAATTTTCATAGAAACACCTACCTCGTCTAAGTGGAAACTCTTCATAATGCATCACCTTCAGCGGTGAATACTCAACCGAGAATAGAAATAGTATCTAAAACTATTAAATAACCAAATACCAATGATTAGTTCCAATAAAAACCCCAATTTCTAGTCTTATATCATTAAAGTTCATGGGATAAATGAAATCGATGAGGAAAGTAATGCGGAAGAAGAAAGGATAGGAAAATATGAGAATTACTTGATAGATCTACTTAGAAATAAGGAGAGGATGGGCTTGGAATCATGAAGAGATGGAGGGAATTATCTCCCCACATGCACCTATGGTCTGTTAAAATGATAGTTATAGGATATAAATTCCATAGGCCTCAAAATTCTAGAGGGGAAAACCTAAAAATTTAACTTTTAACAAAACTATGTAGCTTTTATAGTTTAGCTGCATAGTTTGAAAAACTGTGTGCCAACTGTGTAGCTAGAACTAGACCATCACAAAAATTATACACCATCTATTCAAAAATTCTCTATTAAAAACTACAACATTGCCACACAGTCACTCTTATAGTTTCTCTTAACTATATACATGCCATGTTCCAACACTATAAGCACTAAAAGCACCCACATGGTTTCCCCTAGAAGTCACAAAATTTTGGATAAACTATAAAATTAATGTGATAAATAATTGTGTTCTTAAAAAATGAGTTGTAAATTCCACTATACAAGAAACCCAATATTGTTTCCCCTTAACCGTTCATGTTAAATTATGTACATAGGAAAATTTTCTAGAAAACTAAAGATTTAAAACATAAACCACTCAAAATTAATATAAAATAAAAAAACAATGACATATAGGTTTCATATAACTTCCAAACCTTCTTAATCTGAGGGAGGTGGTTGATCACCAATTTTCAACTAGTGCTTCTCAAATGTTAGAGTGATTAAAGGTTTAGTTATAATCTCTACCATTTTTATATTAGTTCCAAAATTATCCATTTTAATCACTACATGGTCTAATTTATCCTTGATAATGTGATAATTGATTTAAATATTTTTTTTTAGAGTTTTATATTTTATTTTTTGTAAGTTTAATTTCACTTTTTTAACACAAAATAACATTATTCACTACTTCACTTCTTAACCAATGTCATCCAACTGTGGATTCATACATAAGAGATGAGTGCATTCCTTATTTACTAAAATATATTCTATTTTTGTTGTACTAAGGGATGTGTTTTCATATTTATTACTCATCTATCCCATGAACTTATAATAAATAATTCACCAAAACTTGTGGATTTTTGAGCAACCAAATATTCAATGTAGTCTATATCGAAAAAATATAATAATTAATGGTATTTTACTATATAAAATAATATATATATATATATATATCTAAGAGTACCTATAATGTGCCTCGTAATAATTTTTACTACTGTGATATTATCTTTCATGTGATTACTTTGTAAATTATTTTTGAAGCATGTTCCATAATAAATATTTAGTCGAGTTACAGTTAGATATAGTAAGCCTCTACTAATCCTTCTATACAAAGTAGGATCTAAAAATTTCTTTTCATCATGTTTCCCAAGATTGGTTCTAACCAAAATAAGATTTATACTAGTTTAGAATCGTTCATATCAAACTTCTTGATCATCTACCTTGCATATTTATATTTAGGGATAAAAGTGAATTTCTATTTTTGAATCACATGAAGGCCTAAAAATTATATGAGTTCATAAATAAAATACATTTCAAACTCTAACCTCATATTTCCAAAAAAAATTCCATGTATTTATGCTCACTTCCACCAAATATTATATCATCCATGTATACAAGTACCATAAATTTTTCTTCTCGGGATATTTTCACATAGAGGTTATGATCAACACCAACACTTTTTAATTCCAACTTCCTTAAATACAAGTTAAACTAAGCATTCCATGCTTGGGGTGCATATTTTAGGTAGTAAAGTTTCTCCAATAATCTATACACTTTAGTTTCATAATTTTCATTTAATAATCCCACTAACTATTTAATATATTCCTTCTCTTAAAGTAAGATATTTTGGAATACCTTTTTATATCCATTTGTAAATTCTTAAAACTTATTTGAATTTTTACTACCAAGAAAAACTTGATTAACTCAATCCATACTACTGGTGTGAATTTTTTTTAATATCAACTCCTTTAATTTTTTATAGCCTTGACACACCATTCATGTCTTATTTTCAATCAATTTTCCATGCTCATCGAGTTTATTCTTAAATAAAAACATTGTTTTGATCACATTGGTATGTTCACGCCTCTCTACAAGATCCTATTTTAGGTTTTTGTTGATTTGATCCAAATCCACATTAATAGATCTATCTCATGACTCATATTTTTACACTTATTCAAATTAATTTGGTTATATTATTTATAATAAATTATTTTTCCCTAGATTCGTTATCCTTTGAGTATGTGTCAATGTAGAATTATCTCAAATTATATTAGATGGTTCAACTTTAATTATATTTTTTATCCTATAAGTTATACATTGAATCCCTTTAGAAACTATTTCACCCTAATATTTGGATTTAAAATATTCATCATTTGAGTAACCATGCACATCTTTAGGATTTATAACTACTTTTTCATTCTTTATATATAGTTCATCAAATATTAAAATTACCAAATTGTTTCCATAATTTTCCTAAATAAATTTAATATATTTACTTTCTACTATATTATTCAACATTTTATTATATTATTGGAGGTATTTAACATTTTTTAGTATCCTAAAAACACTCTTGCATCATCATCATCGTCTTACTTTCCTTGATTCTCTTATTTATTTTGGATATAGCATCTACTTCCAAAGACTTGAAAATTTTTCAGTGAAGGCTTCTGTAACACCCCAGTATTTTAAATTATATTTATTTTAAATAAATTTAATCTCATTGATATATTTAGTTATATGAAATATTTATATTTTTAATAGTATAAAAATATGTTTCATAGTGTATAATACATGCAACACCAATCTTAAATGACACGTGAAATATATTATTTAAATATAACCATTATAACCTAGCTTCTAAATTAGAGGGTTTGAATTTGATTAAATAATTTATGAAATATATATATAAAGGTCCTAATAAATATAAATTTATTGATAAATTATTCATAAATAAGAACTTAACTTTTAATAAATACATTTTATTCAAAAAAAATATGGTTCTTTCAAAAATGATTTTTATTGCATTTTGTGAGAAAATATTATAATTAATTTTTAGATATTTTAAAAAAAAATTGTTATAAAATGAACATAATTTTTGAAATTAAAATATTTATATTAAATTCAGGTGAAATTTTGGGATTTTTCAAAAAATATTGATTTTTTAGTGAATAGTGAAAATACTGATTTTTGGTAAAAATATCATTTCTTTTAATAAATTTAAAAGTACCATTATTATTTTAATATGATATAAAATTAAACTAAGTATAATTTAGTTATATTTTATTCAATTAATTAATTTTATATCATCTTTATATTGGATTTTTATATAAGTTCATTTTTAGAATTCAAAACACATTTTTTCTTAAAACTCTTTTAAAGTGCATAATGTTTCTCCATTTTAACTAGTTAAAATAACCCAAAGTGAGGAATTATTTAAATTAAATTTTTATATTATATATATAAATATTAATTGAAAATTATTTAAATATTATTACTTTTCATATATTTATTACAATATCATCTTATTCCTGAAAAATGCATATCTTGAAAAACAATTTTTCCGACACATCTATGGGAGTAATTTTAAATTAAATTCTGCCACTTATATGAATTGAATTTAATAAAATGTATTCCATGTTTTTTATAATAATAATTAATATTATTTAACATGTTCAACTTAATTGTTATTTATAATTATTATTAAAAATAGAAATAAATTAATTGATGCGATTAAGGTTAAAACAAGGTTTTACGTGTTATATGCACTTATGTTAAAAATAATTTTCCAAACACATAGAATTTTTATTTAATATATTGAATTTAATATTTATAACAATTTTTTACAAATTATATAACTATGGTCATTTTATTTTTATTATTAAATGATAAATTACTTAGCTAAAAAGACTAGTTACCGTAGTGAGAACTAAAATGGTAAAAGTAAATAATCTTATAAGTTAAGGAAAAAAAGTTTAAAACGTGTATTCTTTGTGTGGTGGAGGTGTAGATAAACTATATCATCCATCCAACACTTTAATTATCAATTTTTTCCCACTTTGTGTGAGAGATGATTATCATTATTTAATATTTTTGGGTATTTATAAAAATGTCACTACTCAATTTTAAAAGAGAACTCCCTCTTCTCACTTATTCACACATATCTATCCATTTTTCCTAACCAAAACCTGAAAAGAAAATATCAATAACACCCTTATAATAATTCTAGATCTACCAGTATTCCAAAAATACCATCCCTAGTATCTTTAAGAGGAGATCCAAAGGAGGTTTCTCTAAAAGAAGGTACTCGTATTAACGAAGCTCTATTTTTTTATTTCCTCTTTTAAAACCTTAAATTATGTATTAAAAATTGCAGTATAATAACACGGGCATATATAATATACTGAGATTTTATTATGTTAATTTAATATTTTATATCCAACTCCTCTTCAATCAAATGGGAAACGAAATTGTCTATCTTGTGTGTGATAGACTACTGCCCCGTGAACTGATTTGACTCGTTTTCCATAAACACCTCTCACGGTTGAATATAATGGTGAATTTAATGTATATATATAATATTTATGATATAATTACACTTATTTAATTTTAATATAGTATGTAAATTCCTACATTCTATTCTGTTTAAAATATGATAATGTCACTCATGTGTACGGTGGACTATCGCCTCACGAAGCGATGTAATTCATTTTTCACATACGCTTTACATGAAAGGTAATAAGGAAAAATTTAATAAAAATATTTTATATATATGACATGATATTGATCCTGAAAAATTAATATACCACTAGATTCCTTGCACTTTTACCCTTTAATGAAATGATAGCATCACTCGTGTGTATGTACAGCCTACCGTCTCTACAAAGCGATATGATCCATTCTCCATGTTCAAATTTCAATAATGAATATAAAAATGTATATAATGAAAAATATTATATTTATAGCATTATTATAATTATTTATATAATGTAACTATATAATATTATCAATAACTAGAACTTTAACTTCAAAACATGCAAGAGAAAACAATGCACTTAACACCCAAAACAATAGTAATAATGAATGATTATTAACGAATGGGTGAAAATATATTATAAATGTATCATATTTGATATCATAAATATTAATATCATTTTTGAATAAATTATTAAAATTATTAAAACCATTATATAGTAGTTTAAGGTGCATTCAACTAAGGGGTAGCATGAGGTAAGGTATTTTGTCTCAATTTCCTTCCATTGAGGAAAATTGGAATTTTATGAGACTAATTTATTTTGTATAGTGTGTATACATCCATTTTTATATATAATATCATGAATAATTCATAATTTATTTTATTTTATTTTTAAATTTAAATTATTTCATCCAATGGGATTTGACTTGAAAATTACCAATTGGTAAGGAATTTCGTAACTCAATTTTTTTCATTGGTTTATATTACTTCTTTGTTCTCCTTGATATTCTTAGATTATGTATGTAATTAATTTTTATTATCTTATGTTTTATTTACAATTGTTTTATGTGGATTTACATTTTATAAACATAATTTATTCATTGATTAATTCTCACTTCAACATTATGATCATTGTAAGGGTTTATCACCTCAAATTGTCTTATTTGGGTCATATGTCATGTTATAAACCTATCTTCATTTATAAGTTGTATCTACTACCAATTTGATATGTTATCTCATGAATCTATTTATATTAATGGTATTTAATTTCTCATTTTATGTTACTCCTTCCATGGGGTTTACAATTCAAAAGTTTCCAAAGTGGTATGAGATTTATATTTCAATCACATTTTGATAGGTATTTTTTATACTTAGATTTAAATTGAAGGAAATTATTTGATAATTTTATAAAAAAAACCCTTAAATTTATTCTCATATGGTTATTCATGATTTTTTAAAGTAATAGTACAATTTTCCACTCTTTGGTACTTTAAATTATTGAGAAAATGTTTCTAATAAAATCCAACTTCATTTCTATCTTTGATCGAAATTTTTTTCTTCCAAATACAGGTTTTATAAAACAAATACAATTTTTTTTACTATGATTATTTAAATTAATTTTTACACATAATTTCATTTTTTTCAAGATGTTATAAAATTAATGTTCATATCATTTTCTGAACAATGTACTTTTTGACTTTTCTTACAAAAAAATTGAAAGGAATATTTGTTTTAAACATACTAAGCATGAAAAAAACCTTACACCATCATTACCACTCATTTAATTGAATATAATTTGAAATTTTAAATGGTTATTTTTAAAGAAAATGGGTTTTCTAGTATTTTATAAATTTTTAGTTTTTAAAATTGATTTTCAAAGCGAAAAGATTATTTTCCTAAAGATTTTTTTTTAAAAAATGTTTATGATATTTCTATTCATCAATGAAAAAACCCTTTATTTTAAAAACACTACACTGGAGATATGTTGTAATAATACCATATATAATATTTCTCTAAATGTTTTATGATCAGTTAGACCTTGGAAAGTATTGACATTCTATTTCTTGATTGATTTTTGTAATCATTAGATTTACCTTGAAATGTTCACATTCTTATGATCATTGTACATTACATTTACCCTGAATATACATATTATTTATCATTTATTTACTTATTAATTAAACCATATATCATTTATATATATATATATATATTCTATTTTACTTTGAAAGTTATATTATTGACTGTGGAAATTATATTATTAATATGTATTCCTTACTCAATACAAAAATGTATTGATAAGTAAGATAGTTCATGAATTTTATCGATCATTAGATATATGAGAAATGTGTTGGACATGTAGTTATGGGTGGGACCTGGTTATAGATATCCCCTTGATGTATTAGTACTCTCGTTATATTAATCAGTTGGCTATCATTATTTAAATGGGTTTTTGGTGTATACCTACCCATCAGTTGAACCGTCCTAGAAAAAGGTCTTAATGGTAAAGGTGTCATGATTTCAGGGATCATAAAATCCAATATTAATCATTTCATTCATTAAGAATTTAGTTATTACTATCCATGAGATTATTGCATTAATATTATCCAAGGATGCATTTTTTGATCAAGTTTTTGACTAAATGGCATGTGTGTTCAGTTATTTACCTTACCATATTGATTATACCTTATCTAATAATGGTAGTCAAATTATTGATTAAATGGAATGTATGTTCAAATATTTACCTTGCTATATTGATTATACCTTATGATTATTCTTTTTATTCATGATATATTCTGCATGATATAACTCATACTGAGAATCTGAGCTCACTCTTATTTTTTAACTTTCCCTAGTATATGAAGATGTAATCTTTGAATGAATTCAAGGGTGTAGAATTTTTTTACTTTCACTGTGTTGTATTTCAAGTTTTAAAATGTAATTAAAGACTCAAATATGTATCTAGTTTACCAAAACAACTAAACTATCAGTCTTTTGGGATATGATCACCTGTATCTTATTCCAAAGTAGTAAATTAACCACTAGATATAGGCTACTAGGGTTTAGGTCTTTACATATTCCTTCTTTACCACATTTCATAGGGTGTCCTCTCCTCTTTAAGGTTTAGTAGTGCCTAATTTTTAGTGTACATTGAAAAAAAATGGATCCTTCAAATAGTGGTGAGAGACTCTAATGTCAATGAGAGAAGTATTTTCCATGTTTTTTACCATTTGGTTTCATCATTCTACAAATTCATTTAATTAGTTATTCCTTGATAAATATTCCTATTTCTTAATGAAATGAGTTTTGATATAGTTTTCCAGCTCAATAGATGTGAACTTGGTTCCATTATTAGATCACAATAATACGATTATGTGAATGGTATCATTTTGGACTCTCCTTTAATACCACTTCATGTACTCCATAACTTATTTATTACTTTGTATGAACATGATATAGGATATTCTATTTTGATCATCCATAAAAAGTATGAAAGTTATCTTTCCATGTGTTGGGTCAATTCATTAAACCACATTTTTTAGTGTGGACCAGATAAAGAAAATTGGATTCTCTTTCATTCTTGTTTTGATAAGGGTTTTGGACCATATTTAATCATATGAATTCATTACACATTCATTCATGATCTCAATTTAGGTTTATAATATCCACCATAACTTTTATAATAGAAATATTAGCCATTATTTTTTAATTAATGTGTCCTAGCCTCTAGTGACACAAAATATTCTCTGATTCCACTATAGAAAGATGTGTGTTTTATTTACTATCCACTTGGTAAAGGTTTCCATTTTTTCAACCATAATTTCATGGTATTGTTAATGTACTTTACTTTAATCATGAATCCCTTTCGGTTAAACATAACCTCGAGTTAGTGATCTAACTCACTCTCAAAATATTATATTGTAAACCATCCACGCAGAGTACTTATGTATTCTGTATATCATTGATGACTAGTCAAGTTTTTTCACTTCATTTTATTTTCAAATCCCCATTGTTTCCAAACTAAACAATTCCATCAACTATTCCCTTCAGGTTCTTAGGAGGTTCATATTTCCAGTCATGTGGGATGAACAAAAACTATAAAGGATCCATACACTACTATTATTCATTTAATTGAGAATAATTTTAGCTAGAATTGACTTATCGATCTTATTCATACCCTTCCAAGAGATACCCAATCGAGTCTGGTCATATGATGGCTTCATATATTACTTGTTAGTATAGGTAGTGTAACAACACTCTCCTTACTCTTCCAATTAGGGGCATATGTTTTCAAAACTAATCATGTGGGGTTTATTTGTATTCAACCATATTTGGATTCCATGGTGAGAATTTATATTTCTTATTTTCAAATAATCAATAGATTTATGCCCAAAATTAAAACATTGAAAGAAATATCCAAAGAAATAATTTATTCCATGAGATGATAGATATGGTCTCATTCTTATTTACTAACTTTTGTGTTCTCCGATTTCCAAATTACTCTTCCCCTATCTATATAAAAACTTGGTGTGTCCAAGATATCCACAAAACTAACACTTCATTAAGGGAAATATATTATCACTTTCTCTACTCCACATGTCTCCAACATTTGAATAGCTCCTTGGTTTTTTATTAACCCTTGAATACTGAATTATTTCTATAAGCATATTCTTATCTATATTCTATTCTTACACAGCTCTTATTTATAATTTCTCATTATCACATCCAAATCCACCATAAGATCCTATGTTTTTTTTAGAATGAAATTTTTAGAAGAAATTTGATTTTTTGTTTTTGGATGCTTGTAATGGGTAAAATGGTAATTTTATCCTATCATATGATCTCGAATAATTTTTTTGGCAACAATTTTTGTCTCAGAATAGGGTTTTTACCCTAGGATATAAGTTTGGTGGAAATCTGAGTCGTTCGGATTTTAGAGGAATAATTAATATTTAATATTTAATTTAATAAATATTAATTTATTCGCACAGGTTCATTTGGTATTATATTTTTAATGGATAATTGGATTTATATTTGATCTCCTTCATTGATTCCATAATGGGGAGTTTTTTCTAGGCGGTTCATAAACTCGAGTTGGTCGTCAGGGTCGGGTCGGGCCCCTTTTTCTTTTCTTTTTCTTTTTCTTCCTTTTCTTCCTTTTCTTTTTATTTTATTTTTTTTGTTTTGGCTTCTCATATATGCCCCTACGGCTTACCCTTCACATGATCTAGAGAGATAGGAGGTGGGACTGAGAAATATAAAGATGGAGGGAGATAGGGAGGTACTATCACGGAGCTCGGGACACACCGAATCGATGTGCAGAAACCGTAGACCATGGAAATGGGTGAAGCTTTAAAGGATTCTTCCAAAAGGTATGTTGTTTTTAAGTTTCACTGTAAATCCCAATATTTTAATCTTTTTTAAGTTTTAAATCCCTTATATGCTTGCTTAGGAACCCTATAGGGATGATCTACTACTTTTTGGTTGAAACGATGTTTTTGGGGTGATTCAAGGGTTTTTTATTTGGGAAAACCAATGTACACAACTATGGTTCAAAGAACACATGCCATTTTTTCTTCCGATTTGGGGAAGAATAAGTCTTCTATGTATACTTTTTATTATAGGGTGTACATTCCATGTGCTTGTACTCATCTGTGTAGCTGAGTACCCATCTAGGCTACCCATGTACTGGTACATGGTTGTGTAGAGTACACGGCCAGACCCCATGTGGGCTGCACCCTATGTAGAAGTACATGGCTAGGCCAAATATATGGTCATGATGGTTGATGATCATGGGTAGGTACCCTATGTAGGGTATACGTTGTGTACCCACCATATACGCTATGCACTTGGGAATTTACATGCCCAGTCTGGTGGAAGTAAACTCTCATGTGAGGGTTTGGGAGTACACATTGTGTACTTGGGGAGACACGTCGTGTACTTCCCCCTTGTAACCCTTTTTTGGTTTTTTTATATCTTTTCTCCTAGGATTCGAAATTGGACCCATAATTAGTCCTTTATAAGTATATTTTCATTTAGATCACGATGGTAAGGCCCATTATCTATTTTGAGGATTCTTATGAGGATTTTCAAGATTCTATAAAATGAAGAGGTTCTTCCTCTAGTAATTGAATTTAGTCCTCTCCTGAGGTGGACTTAAATTGATAATTATAGTTTGGGTGTTCATACCAACCCATTTGAGACCATGATCTGATATTGTCTATGAGATATCTCTCTTGGATAACGCCTTCATAGTTTTCCTTTGAGGAAGTATCCCTTGTGAGATGTGCCCTTTTTGCCTAAGAGGCTGTGAGATCGGTTGTTTTCAATGACTCCCTATAGGATTCCTCTACTTATTTTTCAACCTATAGGATCCCTTGTATGATGAATCTCTCTTCTTTTTATTACCAAGGATCCCTTATGGGATGCCTTTACTTACAAGATAACCTAGGGAATCCCTTGTATAAACCTTATACCTATAAGACATTTTTCGGATCCCATGCTGGATGTATCTTCCTTCATACCATGTTTTGATGGTCCCATGTAGGATGCCTATTTATGTGTACCATTCTGAGGATCACTTATAGTATGCCTCTGTTGACTTGTTATTCAAGGATCCCATATAGGATTCCTCCTTTTACCCTTTTAGCTAAGGATCCCAAGACGTATTCCATCACTTTTTTAGACCTTTAGGATCCCAAGTAAGATGTCTCTCTTCTATATGACTTGAGGTACCCATTTGGTTCCTCGATGTTTGACCAAACTTGGGCTAGTACATCGGGTTATGGTATATATGGTAGTGGGTGTCACCTTAGAACTCGTGTTAAACTTATAAGGAATGGGGTTGTAGAAGTAGTGGTGGATTTAATTATTCATCCACCCACACTCATTTTTTTATACTTTCAGTTATTTATTAAATATGAAGTAATGTTAGCTATAGGTGCTTCTTGGTTGGTGGCTGTTGAGCCTAACGTGAGGCACCTTTATTTCTATTTGGGATGCTCAGAAATTGTTCCTATGATCTGAATTTTGATCCATGTTATTTTATTATGTTTACTAGTATACCCATAGGAACTACCCGAGATTTGGATGTAGATCCATATATTTGATTATTATATTTTTGGGATATCCAGAGGTGTTTCCTTGTATCCGTCTATTGATCCTTCTACTATGATATAGAAACTTAATGTCCCAAATAATGATACTCATGGATGATTGTTCTCTCCTGAGAGATGAGGATGATTCCTCTCTCCTCAGTTTTATATGTGAGAAGGATGATTCTACTTTCCTCTATTTGATATTTGATGAGTATGATCACAATCACTTAGATATGATTATACTCTTTGATGATTATGTTCTCCCGATGGATAAGGATAATTACATTCTCCCTAATCGGTAACTTGACAGCAGTGTTGAGCATGGAATCTCACACCATTGGATACCTAGAATTATTACACTCTTCTAGATTATAGGGATGGTTCTGATCACACTTATTAGAGACTCTTAGGGTGGGAATGGTATCTCACCAGTGAGTTGTCCTTACATATTGCCTAAGGGTCTGACCCTTAGGGATTATCTAAGTTCCAAATTTCATGACTGCATACGGATCGGGACCCAGGGCTCAAAAAATAGACTATATTTACATGTCCTGATAACCATGGAGTCTAAATCAGTGTCCATTTATAGTATTTCTAGATTTAATTCCTTATAAAACTTCTTTATAGTTATTGGATATGAGTATGGGCGAACCTAGGTGTATGATGAGTATCCCCCTATGGTGATGTATCTTGTTCAGAGATATTTATGATGTTGGATAAAGCATATACATGTTGATTAGGATTACAGACCTAGAGATCAGCTTAATGATACATAACATGAGTGACATGATGTCCTGCTCAATTCCCTTGCACAATATTTCCAGGCAATCTGGATTACGGACCCAAGGATCGAATTCTGGTTGGTTTTATATTATTTATTCACTTACTTATGAATATTAATATTTATGTATATATTTATAGGTATGGTACAATACATGTATATGTATATAGATATGGATATCCATGGTGGCACTTTACTAGTTGGATAGGATTACGAACCCGGTTTTCAATTGTGCTTTAACATATTGGTTTTACTGATCTTTTAAGTTGTGTCTCAACTAGGATAAGAAGTTTTATTTTGAATACACTTAGAGTAGCACACTTTTATAGGTTCATTATTTGGGTGTCTTACTGAGATTATTTCTCACCTCAGTTTACATGTTAACCATATGTCAGTGTTTCAGGTTGATCACAATTGTATGGTGGATAGGGTCGAGGACTAGTGTTATATGTTTGAGCAGAGCTACTCATGTGGATTCTTCTATTTGGAATGGTGCAGTTTTATAGTGTCTGGAGACCAAGTTAATAGTAGATCCTAATGCTTTTATTTTAGTTTATTTTGAACTCATATGTCTGTATGGTTGGCCTAGTGTGTGACCATTTTTGTATTTATGGAATGGTTTTTTGGGCTTTTATAGGATTTTCATTTATTATTACATCGTATTCTATTTCAGTTTATTTACTTATTATGAACTCTTTGTATTTTCTATTATGTGTGATGATTTTCTATTTCCATTGTTTTCTCAATCAAATATGAGGGAATAGTCTCCCCAATATCACAACCTAGGCCCTCACTACTAGTTAGTAGCCAATGAAGTATGGAGAGGCACACTTGAGGTCTCGTAACCAATCGGATCGAAGAACCGTTTTAGTGGAATCTGGATTAGGATGTTACAAATTTGTATTAGAGATATTATTTTCTTGTTATTTACTATTTGTAATATGGTATAAAGGGGTATTAGGAATGTGTCAGAACCCATGATGGATATCAGATCGGTATGTCGATAACACTTATTCTGGTAAGAAGTCTTTGTTTCTAGGGGTATGGGATTGTTTTTTTGATCTGCGATGTTACAGTTGTTTACAATTTTCACCTTGACCAATGATAATTTTGTGTAGATGTTATGATTTATTGTATATATTTGGATCTTAGCCCATTGAAAAGAGGTTATGGATGGATTTTTGAATCTTGACCAACAATGGAAAGAGTCCTATCATGCATCATATTTGAAAATTAGGATACAGATCATATAGGCCTTCTAGTGTGTGGTTTTAATGATGAATAAGGCCTATTTAATTGGGAATAATTACATATATATATATATCATTTTAATGGTATGTTATGTGGATCTACGTTCAGGCATCGGTGTTGAAGATGATGACTCAATCCTCATACATGGGAGGTGCAGTGGCCCTAGTAGGTCAATATGGAATGTGATTCCATTCTGTTTTACCCCTTGTAGGGTGTTGCTTCTTAGGTCATGGTTACCTAGTTGGATCAATGAGTATGATGCTGATAGGTACCAAGAATTTTCTCATTAACTAGACATTGAGGGGTTATTACCGTATATAGATTCCTGGTAAGTGTCAGTGTAGTGTCTCTTCTGCATTGGTATTGTGACCTCAGGTAGAAGTTCCTTATGTGGATGCTCAGTGAGGATCAAGACCTTGTAGTCCATGCTTTCAGTTTTGACCCTTGTAGGTCACTGTGATATTTACCTTCTTTAGATATGTTTAATATTTTGGGCTAGGTGGTTTGACCTTGTGACCTAATTATGAGACTTGATCTATAGGGATAGGTGGGATATGTAGAGGTACTTATTTTGACTCATACCATTTTAGGTTGAAATTATTTTTGATCGGAAGAAACCCATTAGAGTGGTTTTCCATGTTTTATGATTCCTTTTTAGGTAGTGATCTTGGTTATATGCTCATTTTAAAATAGAGGCATGGTTAGTGCTCAGGTTTTGTGTTATAGGCATGTTGATGCCTTTAACTTTTGATAAACACCTTGGGTACTTTGGTGTCAAGATTGGATTTGATGGGAAGGACTATTCGGGTAACTATCCTAGTCTACTAGTGTTTTAGTTGTTTTTAATGTAGTCAAAGATGGGTAAACACTCATGAATGGAATGATGTCGGGTGACGGGCGGTCATGGAATAAATTATGGCATGGGTGATGTGACCGGTTTTGTAGAGGAGTTCCAAGTGATATTTTAGATAGTTAAAACTAATGTTCCATGTAGCATGGATAGTTTAGTCTCATGTTGGATGAATCACTAGAGTTTGATTCGGGTGATAAAGGTACAAACTAGCTGCATGTGGTACCGTTCAGTTGAAAATTAGTGAGTGGACTAGTGCGAGCTGAGGACTAATGTTTTCATGACTTTTCATGGTCTTTTTTTCCCGAGAGTTTTGGTTAATGTGTAAAATGTCCATCCATAGTATAGGTGATGTTGGGAATGAATGGGGTAATGTAATACGGTTGACCCATGGTTGAATCTTGGTCAGGTTTGGATAGGATGTGAGTGTGGCTCAGAGGGAGTTGTACATACCCTTCTATAGAATGTTAGTGTACTTCTAGTTAGAGATGATCATGATCTATATTGAAATCATATTTAGTATGCCAAGAGAGATTTATACCTACATAGAGCTTCTTTTCTTTTTAAATGAATTTTCGGGTTATGAAGAGGAACCTATTGAGGTTGCACTAAAGGAGCAGTGTAAGGTAATCCATATAGTGTGGAGTGAACCGTTTGATGTTTGAGGGTTGTGACTCTCATTTTCCAATTAAATACATAATTTTAGATGGCTATTGATCTCAGATCTTGGTTTTGAGATGATAATAAGAGTATCCCTATGATAGGGAGTACCAGATTGGTCGTAGTTAAACGTCTTCTATGTAGAAGATGATTTTTAATGCTATGAGGTTGATTGTTGTATAGTCCAGATAGCTTGTTTTGAAGATGATCAGGTTGAGATAATAATTTATTTTCTTACAAACAAGGTTTCTCAAGGATGAGAAGGTTTATGGTGGATAGATTGTAAGGTCCCGTTTTTTTAACTTAATTTTTGAGCAAAAATTTGAGTTTTTTATTTCAGATGCTTGTAAGGGGTAAAATGGTATTTTTTCTGAGCAAATGATCTCAAATAATTTTTTTGACAACTTCGTCATTCCCTAAATATTGTTTTTTCCCTAGGATATGAGTTTGGTGGAAATCCAATCCACTTGAATTTTAGAGGAATAATTAATATTTAATATTTAATTAAATAAATATTAATTTATTCATGCAAGCTCGTTCATCCTTTTATTATGAATAGAGTGTAGGATTGAGATTCCATCTTCGTTTTTGATCCCATAATTGGGATTTTTTCCTAGGTGGGGTATAAACTCAAGTTGGGTGTTGGGACCGGCCCGAGCCCCATTTTCTTTTCTTTTTCTTTTTCTTTTTCTTTTTCTTCCTTTTCTTTCCTTTCTTTTTCTTTTCTTTATTTTCATCCTAGATTCTCACATATTCCATTAGGTATTTCCCTTCATGTGACCAAGATAGAAAGATTAGAGGCAGAGAGAGAAAGAGAAAGAGAGAGGGAGAGATGGAGGTACCATCATGGAGCTCGGGCCGCACCGAATCGACATGCAACAACTATAGACCGTGGAAATGGGAAAGCTTCAGCACATTCTTCCCAAAGGTAGTTTTTTTAACTTTTGTTTTAAATACCTATATTTTAATATTTTTCAAATTTTAAATCCCTTATATTATTTCTTAGGACCCCTAGAGGTATGATCTACTTCTTTTCGGGTGAAAATAGGGGTTTTGAGGAGATTATAGGGTTTTTCGTTCGGGAAAACCCATGTACATGGTGTATGGTTTTGGGAACACACACCGTGTGTTCTTATGGTTTGGGGATGAAGGATTTTTCAAAGTAAACATTATATACTAGTGTGTACATTCCATGTACTGGTACTCATCCATGTAGATCAGTACCCAGCCTAGATACCTATGTAGGGGTACATGCACTACTATAAATAAGGCCATTAGCGACCGCCATTGGCGGTCGCTAAAGGTCTGTAGCGGCCGCGCAGCGACCGCCATTGGCGGTCGCTGTTGCCTCGTCGCTAGAGGCCTTTAGCGACCGCCAATGGCGGTCGCTATAGAAGGCCGGCAGATTGGCCTTCAGCGACCGCCAGGCGGTCGCCGAAGGGCCTCTGCAGGGCACCCTATAGCGACCGCCTCTGGCGGTCGCTATTCGAAAAAAAAAAAATTTAAAATTTTTTTATTGAATTCAATATAAATATATATATATATATACATGTAAAAATATTCATATATATACTATTAAATACAATATTTTAAATATATATATATATATATAATATATTTTAAATGTTTTAATATATATTTAATATATATATATATATATAATATATTTTAAATGTTTTAATATATATTTAATATATATATAATATCAAATAATTGTGCTATAATAATTTAAAAACATCGATTCAAGAAATAATCTCATTTCAGGTCGTTCGGAGCACGTTTGCTCCGAATTGGACCGCCGCACGCCGTTTTGGTGTTTAATGTCGCCGGAAATGCGTTTCCGGCCGCCGCGGTCACACGGCACCTCCGAATGAGGTGCCTTCTGGCCGACCATTTCACAATTCACGCCCCGGATGTTGTCGTACGGTTTCGTGGCATTCGGAAGTCGTTCGGGTGGTTTTGACCCCCCAACGCGCCATTTCAGTGCGCGCCGCGCTGCTGAAAACGGCACAATCGGACGTGTCGTGAGCACCGCACGTCCTATGGACGTGCGGCCTCCTCCTGCATCTCAGGAATAATATTTCTATCGTTCCTGTGCGGTTTCAGGTCGTTCGGAGCACGTTTGCTCCGAATGGGACCGCCGCACGCCGTTTTGGTGTTTTATGGCACCGGAAACGCGTTTCCGGACGCCGCAGCCACACGGCACCTCCGAATGAGGTGTCGTCTAGCCGACCATTTCACAATTCACGCCTCGGATGTTTTCGTATGGTTTTGTGGCATTCGGAGGTCGTTCGGATGGTTTTGACCCCCCAACGCGCCATTTCAGCGCGCGCCGCGCTGCTGAAAACGGCACAATCGGACGTGTCGCGCGCACCGCACGTCCGATGGACGTGCGGCCTCCTCCTGCATCTCAGGAATAATATTTCTATCGTTCCCATGCGGTTTCAGGTCGTTCGGAGCACGTTTGCTCCGAATGGGACCGCTGCACGCCGTTTTGGTGTTTTATGGCGCCGGAAACGCGTTTCCGGCCGCCGCGGCCACACGGCACCTCCGAATGAGGTGCCGTCTAGCCGACCATTTCACAATTCACGCCCCGGATGTTGTCGTACGGTTTTGTGGCATTCGGAGGTCGTTCGGGTGGTTTTGATCCCCCAACGCGCCATTTCAGCGCGCGCCGCGCTGCTGAAAACGGCACAATCGGACGTGTCGTGCGCACCGCACGTCCGATGGACGTGCGGCCTCCTCCTGCATCTCAGGAATAATATTTTTATCGTTCCCGTGCGGTTTCAGGTCGTTCGGAGCACGTTTGCTCCGAATGGGACCGCCGCACGCCGTTTTGGTGTTTTATGGCGCCGGAAACGTGTTTCTGGCCGTCGCGGCCACACGGCACCTCCGAATGAGGTTCCGTCTGGCCGACCATTTCACAATTCACTCCCCGGATGTTGTCGTATGGTTTCGTGGAATTCGGAGGTCGTTCGGGTGGTTTTGACCCCCCAACGCGCCATTTCAGCGCGCGCCGCGCTGCTGAAAACGGCACAATCGGACGTGCCGCGCGCACCGCACGTCCGATGGACGTGCAGCCTCCTCCTGCATCTCAGGAATAATATTTCTATCGTTCTCGTGCGGTTTCAGGTCGTTCGGAGCACGTTTGCTCCGAATGGGACCGCCGCACGCCGTTTTGGTGTTTTGTGGCGCCGGAAACGCGTTTCCGGCCGCCGCGATCACACGGCACCTCCGAATGAGGTGCCGTCTGGCCGACCATTTCACAATTCACGCCCCGGATGTTGTAGTACGGTTTCGTGGCATTTGGAGGTCGTTCGGGTGGTTTTGACCCCCCAACGCGCCATTTCAACGCGCGTCGCGCTGCTGAAAACGCCACAATCGGACGTGCCGCGCGAACCGCACGTCCGATGGACGTGCGGCCTCCTCCTGCATCTCAAGAATAATATTTCTATCGTTCCCGTGTGGTTTCAGGTCGTTCGGAGCACGTTTGCTCCGAATTGGACCGCCGCACGCCGTTTTGGTGTTTTATGGCGCCGGAAACGCGTTTCCGGCCGCCGCGGTCACACGGCACCTCCGAATGAGGTGCCGTCTGGCCGACCATTTCACAATTCACGCCCCGGATGTTGTCGTACGGTTTCGTGGCATTCGGAGGTCGTTCGGGTGGTTTTGACCCCCCAACGCGCCATTTCAGCGCGCGTCGCGCTGCTAAAAACGGCACAATCGGACGTGCCGCACGCACCGCACGTCCGATGGACGTGCGGCCTCCTCCTTCATCTCAGGAATAATATTTATATCGTTCTTGTGCGGTTTTAGGTCGTTCGGAGCACGTTTGCTCCGAATGGGACCGCCGCACGTCGTTTTGGTGTTTTATGGCACCGGAAACGCGTTTCCGGCCGCCGCGGTCACACGGCACCTCTGAATGAGGTGCCGTCTAGCCGACCATTTCAAAATTCACGCCCCGGATGTTGTCGTACGGTTTCGTGGAATTCGGAGGTCGTTCGGGTGGTTTTGACCCCCCAACGCGCCATTTCAGCGCGCGCCGCGCTGCTGAAAACGCCACAATCGGACGTGCCGCGCGAACCGCACGTCCGATGGACGTCCGGCCTCCTCCTGCATCTCAGGAATAATATTTCTATCGTTCCTGTGCGGTTTCAGGTCGTTCGGAGCACGTTTGCTCCGAATTGGACCGCCGCACGCCGTTTTGGTGTTTTATGGCGCCAAAAACGCGTTTCCGGCCGCCGCGGTCACACGGCACCTCCGAATGAGGTGCCGTCTGGCCGACCATTTCACAATTCACGCCCCGGATGTTTTCGTACGGTTTCGTGTCATTCGGAGGTCATTCGGGTGGTTTTGACCCCCCAACGCGCCATTTCAGCGCGCGCCGCGCTGCTGAAAACGGCACAATCGGACGTGCCGCGCGCACCGCACGTCCGATGGACGTGCGGCCTCCTCCTGCATCTCAGGAATAATATTTCTATCGTTCCCGTGCGGTTTCAGGTCGTTCGGAGCACGTTTTCTCCGAATTGGACCGCCGCACGCCGTTTTGGTGTTTATTGGCGCCGGAAACGCGTTTCCGGCCGCCGCGGTCACACGGCAACAAGGGCAAGTAAATTCTCCTTTCATACTCCAGCCTGATAAATTTGCATAAGCTGGGAAGTCATTGATTGTCCACAATAAAGCTGCATGCAGTTTGAACATTTCATTCGTTTCGCAGTCATAAGTCATCACACCATCGCCCCAAAATTCATTCAACTCATCAATCAATGGCTGAAGGTAAACATCAATCTTATCCCCCGGACTTTTAGGTCCATCAATAAGAGTGGAAAGTAATATAAATTGTTGCTTCATACAAAGCCACGGAGGAAGATTATATGGAACCAACACCACGGGCCATGTGCTATGAGTTGCACCAACCATAGACTTGAATGAATTGAAAACATCTGCTGCCAATCCCAATCGGACATTACGAACATCTTTAGAAAAGTCGGGATGTCTCTTATCAAAATCCTTCCATGCATGAGAGTCTGCCGGGTGGGTTAACATGTCACTTTCATGAACTCTTTCTGCATGCCATCTCATTAAATTAGAAACTTTAGATGACATAAAAAATATTTTCAACCTCGGTTTAAGGGGAAAGTAACGCATTTGCTTTACAGCAATCGGTTTCCCCTGTATCGCAATCTGACTTTGATGAGTCTTATTTCCCCTGTTCTCTTTCCACCTGGAAGCACCACAAACCGTACAAATATCCAAATGAGCAGTTTCATTTCTAAACAACATACAGTTGTTTGCACATGCATCTATAGTCTCATATGTAAAACCTAAGTTCTCTGTCAACTTACGAGCATAGTAATACGACTCAGGAATCTTAGCGTCGACAGGAAGAACTTTTTTCAATAAAACCAAAAGCATGTCGAATGATGTGTCTGACCAATTATTCAAAGTCTTCAAATGCAACAACTCCACGATAAACGACAGTTTATTGTAAGAAGTACATCCAGGATATAATTCTGTTTTCGCATCATCAAGTACTTCATAAAACCTCCTCGAATCACGATCTGCACCAGAGCGAAGATTTATCTCACCGGTCTCAATATTCTGGATGTTAATGCCTTCAGGATAAAACCCACGTACCATTTCAGTAAGCATTTCATGCATTGGATCAGTCATCCTTGCATCAACATCCATCTGAGCTGCATCTGTATTTTGACAACGAACATATTCTTCTCCATGATGAGTCCAACTCTTATAATTTTTCAGAAATCCATTAAAGAAAAGGTGCTCCCTCACAGTATCTCGTGTGAATTGATATCTGTTAGCACATTTTCTACATGGACAACTAATATAGTCACTTTCAAATCCTCTCGTGAAGTCAATAAAATGCATAATGCCATTGAAATATTCTCTAGACGTTCGATTTGGAAGATAAATCCAACTCTTATCCATAATAATATCTGTATAACAAACATTTACACAATACTTATTACATTTACATTTTTCAAATCAACTATATTCAAAATAAATATTAACAATTTATTTATGAACCATTGATAAAATAATAATGTAACTGAAAGCTCATGTTACCTGATTGAGCTACAAACCTGAAAGGAAGGGGAGCCGAAGGCAGTGCTGCGAGGGAGAGGAGGCAGCGAAGGGGAGCCGGAGCCAAAGGCGGTGCGGCAAGGGAGGGGACGGGCGGCGGCGGCGGCGGGGAGCTGGAGGAGAGGAGGCGGTGAGGGGACGGGGGACGGGCAGCGAGGGGGGGGGGGTGTCCGGGGTCGGGGGGGGCTGTCCGAGGTGCGGGGAGGGGTGTCGGGGGCCTGTCAGGGGTGCGGGCAGGGGTGTTCGGGGTGCGGGGGTGTCCGGGGTGCGGGGGAGGGGGGCTGTCTGGGGTGCAGGGGGGCTGTCGGGGGTGCGGGGTGGGGTGTCCGGGGTGCGGGGGGCCTGTCCGGGGTGCGGGGGGGGGGGGGGGGGGGGGGCTGTCCGGGGTGCGGGGGGGCTGTCCGGGTTCGGAGGGGGGTGTCCGAGTGCAGGGGGGGCTGTCCGGGGTGCGGGGAGGCGTCCGGGGTGCAGGGGGCAGTCCGGAGTGCGCGGGGGGGGGGGGGGGGGGGCTGTCCGGGGTGCGGGGAGGCGTCCGGGGTGCGGGGGGCGGTCCGGAGTGCGTGGGGGGGTGCTGTCCGGGGTGCGGGGAGGCGTCCGGGGTGCGGGGGGCGGTCCGGAGTGCGCGCCGGGGGCTGTCCGGGGTGCGGGTGCCGTCCGGGGTGGGGAGGGGAGGGCCGAGAGGCCGGAGGGCGGCGGTCGGAGGCCGGAGGGCGGAGGGCGGCGGCCGGAGGCCGGATGGCAGGCGGCGGGGGAGGCCGGGCGGCGGGGGAGGGCGGGCGGCGGGGGAGGCCGGGCGGCGGGGGAGGCCGGGCGGCGGGGGAGGCCGGGCGGCGGGGGAGGCCGGGCGGCGGGGGAGGCCGGGCGGCGAGGGAGGCCGGGCGGCGAGGGAGGCCGGGCGGTGGGGGAGGGGAGGGCGGCGAGGGAGGGAGGGGGTTAGGGCGAGGGAGATCGAGGGCGCGGGGGGGGGGGGGGGGGGGCGCAGAAACCCCCCGAATTTTTTTAGGCAGGTTAGCGACCGCCATTGGAGGTCGCTAATGGTGATCTATAGCGACCACCAATGGCGGTCGCCTGAGTCTGGGGGGCTCCAATGCCCCCTTTTCTAGTAGTGATGGTTGTTTAGAGTACACAGCCAAACCCCATGTGGGTCTCACACCATGTAGAATTACATATCCAGGACAAATCCATGGCCAAGATGGTTGTGGGACACGGTTAGGTACCCCATGTAGGGTACACACCATATACCTTCCATAAACACCATGTACTTGGGCATTTACAACCTCAATTCAATGGAAGTACATGCCCGTGTGGGGCTTTGGGAGTACACGCCATGTACTTGGGGAGATATTCCATGTACTACCCCCATGTAACCCTTTTTGGGTTTTTCATATATTTTCACCTAGGAGTCAAGATTGGACCCATAAGTATTCCATTCGGAGTATCTTTTTTCATAGATCATGATGGTAATACCCATGAGGTGTTTGGAGGACTCCTGTGAGGATTTTTAATATTTTGTCTAAATGGAGAGGTTCTTCCTCCAGTAATTGAATTCATTCATATCATTAGGGGGACTTAAAGTGATAATAATAGGTTGGGTGTTTGGACTAACCTAGTTGAGACCATGATATGATATGGTTAATTATTTATCTCTCTTGTATGATACCTTCTTAGTTTTCCTTTCAGGATGTATCCCTTACAAGACATGCCCTTCTAGCCTAAGAGGCTATGAGACCATTTTTTTTAGAGGATCCCATATCGGATTCCTCTGATTGTTTTTCAAACTAGAGGATCCATTATAGGATGCATCAATATTCTTGTTATTACAAAGGATCCCATGTGGGATGTATTTGCTTATAATATGGCCTAGGGAATCCCTTGTAGAAAACTTATACCTATAATTTAATCTGAGGATCCCATGTAGGATGTCTCTTCCTTTATACCATGTTAGGGGGATCCCATGTAGGATTCCTCTTTCGGTGTGTTGTTATGAGGATCCCTTGTAGAATTCCTTTGTTGACTTGTCATTTGAAGATCCCATATATGATTCCTCCACTTAGCTTTTCATCTAAGTATCCCAAGTACAATGCCTTCACTTGTGTAGACCTTGAGGATCCCAAGTAGGATTCTCTCTTTTGTATGACTTGAGGGACCTAGTGGGTTCCCTAATGTTTGACCTACCCTGAGCTACTACATCGGTTTTAGGTAGAGATGGTAGAGGTTGTCACCTTAGAACCCATGAAAAACTTGTAATCCAAGGATTTGTGGAAGTAGTGGTGGGTTTAGGTGTTCATACATCCTCACTCATTTGTTTATACTTTCACGCATTTATTGGGGATGAACTGATGTTATCCATAGGTGATTCCTAGTTAGTGGTTTTTGAGTCTTACCTGAGGAATATTTATTTATCTTTGGGATGCACAGACATTCTTCCTAGGATCTAGGTTCTGATTCATGTTATTTTGTTTTCTTTAATGGTATACCCAGATTTACTACCTGGGATTTGGATTTTGGGCCATGTATTTTATTATTATATTTTTGTGATGTCCATGGGTGTTTCATATTATTTGGATGTCAATCCTTTTACTATGATATATAGACATGGAGTCCCTAGGAATGATACTCATGGATGATTCCTCTCTTATGTGTGACTAGTATGATTCCACTCTCCTCAGTTTGATATATTATGAGGATGATTATGCTCTCCTCTTTCTGATATTTGAAGAGGATGATTATTCTCTCCTCGGTGTGATTATACTCATCAATGATTATGCTCTCCCAAGGGATAGGGATGATTATGTTCTCCCTAGTTAGTTTCTTGATCATGATATTGAGCATGGTGTCTCACATAATTGGAAACCCAGAATGATTATACTCTCCCATATTAGAGAATCTAGGGGTAAGTGTGATGCCTCACCAATGAGTTCTCTTTACAGATCTCCTAAGGGTTAGACCCTTAGGGATTATTTAAGTTATGAATGTTGTGACCACCTATGGATTAGGACCAAGGGATCAAACATTGGACTGTATGTACTTGACCTAAGTAGCATGGTTTCTAGCTCAGTGGCCATTTATAGTATATCTAGATGTACTTCCCTATAATCCTTATTTATAGTGATTGGAAGCATGTACTAGTGAACAGAGGTGTAAGATGAGTATACCCCTTGTGGTGACCTATCCTTCTCAGAGATATTTTTGGTGTTGGACAAATTAGGTATATGTTGATTAAGATTACAGACCTAGAGATTGACTTAATGATACATAGTTTGAGTGACACGATGTTCAACTCAATTCCCTTGCAAAATATGTCCAGCAATCAGGATTATGGACCCAAAGATTCACTACTAGTTGGTTTTTTGTTATTTATTCACTTAATCATGAATATTCACTTTTATGTATATATTTATAGGTATGGTACTATACATTTATACATATATAGATTTGGATATACATGGTGGAACTTTCCTAGTATAATGGGATTACGAACCCATATTTTGACTATGGTTTCACATTTTGGTTTTACTGATCTTTTCAGTTGTATCTTAGTTAGGCTAAGTAGTTTTATTTTGCATACACTTATAGAAGAGAACTTTTATAGGTTTGTAATTGGGGTGGACTAATGAGATTATTTATCACCCCTACACATGCACCTCGGTGTATGTGTAGACCTTATGTCTGATTTTCAGGTTGATCACAGTTTTATGGTGGATAGGGATGAGGCCCAGTGTTGCATGTTTCAGTGGAGATACTCATATGGGTTTTTCTATTTGATCTGGTGTAGTTCAACAGTTTCTGGAGACCGGTTATATGGTATGGATCAGAGTTAGTAGAAGATACCTATGCTTTTATTTTAGTTTCTTTTTCACTCATGTGTCTGTATGGTCGCCCTAGTGGGTGACTAGTGTTGTATGTATGGAATAGCTATTCAATATTTTATATCATTTTCATTTATTATTTTAGTATGTTCTATTTCAATTTATTTATTGATTCTACACTTTTTTTATTAAATACTATGTATAATACTTAGATATTTATACTATTTTCTCACTCTAATATGAGGGAATAGTCTCCCCACTATCACACTCTAGGCCCTTACTGCTATTTGGTAGGCTCTGGTATACAGGTATGTGTGCTTGAGGCCTCATTTCCAATTTTCTTGGAGCACTGTTTTAGTGTAATATGGGTTGGAATGTTACAAAGTGGTGTCAAAGCTATTTTTCCTCATCTTTACTATTTGGGATATAGTAGACATGAGTATTAAGAATGTGTTGGAACCCATGATGGATATCAGACTAGTGCATTGAGAACACTTATTCTGGTAAGAAATTATGGTTTCCATGGGTATGGAATTGTTTCTTTTATCTGCGATGTTACAGTTGTATATGATTTTCACCTTGAGCGATGCAAATTTTTTGTGGATGTTATGATTTATTGTGGATCTCTGGATCTTGGCCCATTAGAAAGAGGTTGGGTATGGATTTTTTACTCTTAGTTGGAAATGGAAAGAGTCATATCATGCATCATATTTGGCATGTAGTATTCACATAATATAGGCCTTCGAGTGTGTGATTTTACTGATGAATGAGGCATATTTAATTGGGAATACTCACATATATATATTTCTTTTTGATGGAAGGTTATGTGTATCTACATTAAGTTGTTTTTGTTGAGGCTGATGACTCAATCCTCATGTATGGGAGGTGTAGTGACCCTAGTAGGTAAATAAGACACATCATTTCCTTCTATTATACCCTTTTTAGGTTGTTGTTTCTCAATTCATGGTTACCTAGTTAGATCACTCAGTACGATGTTGATAAGTACCAAGACTTATCTCTTGAAGTGGACCTCGAGGGGGTATTACCGTATACAGATACCCATTGAGTGTCAGTTCAGTGTATCTTATATGTTAGTATCATGAACTCTAGGGATTATTTCCTTACGAGGATTCTCGGTGAGGATCATACCCTTATAGTACATGTTTTCACTTTTGACCCTAGTTGGTAATTGTGATATTTACCTTCTTTAGAGTGTTTTAATATTTTGGTCTTCTAACCCACTTGTGAGACTTCATCTGTAGGGCTAGGTGGGAGACCTAAAGGTCCTTAGTTTGAATCAGACCCTTGTAGTTTGATGTTATTTTTTATCAAGGGAAACCTATTAGAGAGGTTGGTCATGTTGTTGAATGATGTTTTAGGAAGTGATCTTGATTATATGATCGTTTTGAAATTGAGGCGTGGTTAGTGCTTGGGTTTTGCATTATAAGCATGTTGATACCTTCATATTTTTTAAAATAACATGGGTGCTTTAGTGTCAAGGTTGGCTTTTACGGACAGGACTATTTGGGTGCTTGGCCCAATTCACCAGTGTTTTTGTTGTTGCTAATATAGTCAGAGCACGGGTAGACGCTTGTGATTGGAATGACACACGGTGATGGGTGTCATAGAATAAATCATGGCATTGGTGAGGTGAATGATTTTGAAGAGGAGTTACAAGGGAGATTATAGCTAGTTAACAATGACGTTTCATGTAGCACAGTCATCTTAGTCATGTGTTGGATGACTCGTTGGAGTATGAGTCGGGTGATAAAGGTACACACTGGTTGTGTGTGGTGTCGTTTAGTTTAAAATCAGTGAGTGCCCGAGTATGATCTGAGGATCAATGTTTTCATGACTTGTCGTGGGATTTGTTTCTTGCGAGTTACGGTTAATGTGGAGAATTTCACTCTATATTATAGGTGAAATTGGGAATGAATTGGTTACCATAATATGATTGACACATGGCTGAATCCTGGTCAGTTTTGGACAGGATGTGATCATGCCTTGGAAAGAGCTGTACAGGACATTTTGTAGAATCTTAGTGTACTCTTAATTAGATGTGATCATACTCTATATTGTTATCATCTTGAGTATAAAAAGAGAGTTCCAGCCCTATGTCAAGCTTCATTTATTTTTAAATGTCTTTCCTCGTTAGGAAGAGGAACATGTTGAGGTTGCGCTCAAGGAACAATGTAAGGTAATCCATTTAGTGGGGAGTGCACCATTATCTATTTGAAGGTGGTGAATAAAGTTTTATATTTAAATTTAGTGTTTATAAGGTATTTTGAGCTCATATATTTGTTTTTAGATGATGATAAGGGTGTCCCTATGGTGGGGAGTACCAGATCAGTCATAGTTATACAAATTCTCTGTAGAAGATAGTTGTTGATGATATGAGACAGGTCATTGTATAGTCCAGATAGCTTGTTGTGTAGATTCTTGAGTTGAGAGCATGGATTCTTGTCTTACCACCAAATATTTTCAAGGATGAGAAGGTTTATAGTGTGTATATTGTAATGTCCCATGTTTTTTCAGACTGAATTTTTGAGCATAAACTTGAATTTTTTCTTTCAGATGACTATAAGGGGTAAAATGGTAATTTTTCCCTAGCTTGTGATCTTGGATAATTTTTATTACCAATCCATTGGTCCCAAAATAGGGTTTTTACGCTAGTGTACAAGTTTGGTAAAAATATTAGCTATTTAAATTTTAGCAGAATAATCAATATTTAATATTTAATTAAATAAATATTAATTTATTCGCACAGGTTCGTTCAGCCATATATTTTGAAAGGAGAATCAGATTGAGATTTTTTTCCACTGTTGAGTCTAAAATGGTGAGTTCTTTTTAGTTAGGGCATAAACTCAAGTTTGGAATTGGGTCTGACCTGGGCCCCTTTTTCTTTTCATTTTCTTTTTATTCCTTTTATTTATTTTCTTTTTGTTTTCTTTCTTTTCCTCCTGGATTCTCACATATTCCCATGCGTCTTCCCCTTTATGTGACGGAGATACATAGATATAGGATAGTGAGAGGGAGAAATATAATGAGAGAGGGAGAGATGGAGGTATCTTTTTAGAGCTCAAGATGCGTCGGATTGACGTACGGAAACCGTGGACCGCAAAAATGGGTGAAGCTTCAGAAAATACCACCCAAAGGTAGTACATTTTTATGTTTAACCATAAATCCCCATAGTTTAATCATTTTCAATTTTTAAATCCATTATATTTTTTCTTAGGACCCCTACAGGGTTGATCTAATGCTTTTGGGGTAAAAACAAGGTTTTTGGGGCGATTTAAAGTTTTTCCATTCGGGAAAACCCATCTACACGACGTTTGGTTTAGGGAACACATGTTGTGTATTATTTTAGTTTGGGTAAGAATAGGTTTTTTAAGTACACACTATGTACTAGGGTGTACATTTCATATATTGGTACTTTGTCATGTAGCTGAGTACCCATCCAAGATACCCGTGTAGGGGTACATAGTTGTGTAGAGTACACAACCAGAACCTGTGTGGGTCTCATGCCATATAGAAGTACATGGCCATGAAAAATACATGGCCAGTACAGTTGAGTGACATGTATAGGTACACCATGTAGGTTACACACTATGTACCCACCTTAAACACCGTTTACTTGGGTGTTTACATGCCCAGATCGGCAGAAGTACACGCCCATATGGGGATTTGGGAGTACATGTCATGTACTCAGGGAAACACACCCTGTACTTCCCCCTTGTAACCCATTTGGTTTTTTTCATATATTTTCACCCATGAGTTGGAATTGGACCCATAAGTATTCCATTCTGAATATATTTTCATGTAGATTATGATGGTAAGAGCGGTGAGGTTTTTTTTAAGACTCGTGTAAGGATTTTCAATATTCTATATAAATAGAGAGGTTCTTACTCTAATAATTGAATTAATCCATATCCTAAGGGGTACTTGAAGTGATAATGATAGTTTGGGTGTTTGGACCAACCTAGTTGAGACCCTAATCTAATAGGGTCTATGAGTTATCTATCTTAGTTGATACCTTTCTAGTTTTCCTTTGAGGATGTCTCCCTTGTTATATGAGCCCTTCTAGCCTAAGAGGTTTTGAGATGATTTGTTTTAAAGGATCCCATATATTATTCCTCTAATTATGTTTCAACCTAGAGGATCCTTTATAAGATTCCTATATATTCTTGTTGTTACCAAGTATCCCCTAAGGGATTCCTTTTCTTGTAAGATGACCTAGGGAATCCCTTATAAGAACCCTATACCTATAATCTAGTATGAGGGTCCCATATTGGATGACTCTACCTTCATACCATGTTATGATGGTACCATGTATGATGCCTCATCCTATATACCATTTTGAGGATCCTTTTTATGATGCATCTATGGAATTATTGTTCTAGGATCCCATGTAGGATTTCTCCTTTAACCTTTTAAGCTAAATATCCCAAGTGGGATGCCTTTTCTTTTATAGACCTTGAGGATCCCAAGTAGGATTCCTCTATTTTTTATAACTTGAGGGACCCAGTGGGTGCCCCAATGTTTGACTGGCCCTGAGCTAGTGTGTCGGTTTTTGGTAGATATAGTAGTGTGTGTCACATTAGAACCCATACAAAACTTGTAAGTCACAGGGGTTATGGAGTAGTGGTGGGTTTAGGTGTTCATCCACCATCACTAATTTTTTTATAATTTCACTTTTTTATTGTGTATGAATCGATTTTAGACATATCTTCTTTCTAGTTGGTGTTTTCTGATCCTAACTTAGGGAATATTTCTTTCTCTTTGGGATTCTTGAATGTTCTTCTAGGGATCCAACTTCTAATACATGTTATTTTCTTTTATTTACTGGAATACCTTGAGGTACTACCTAGGATTTTACTATTGATCCATATATTTGATTATTATATTATTGTGATTTCTAGAGGTGTTTCTTAGTATCCATCTATTGATACTTCTACTATGATATATAGACATGGCATCTTTGGTAATGATACATGTGGATGATTCCACTCTCCCAAGTAAAAAAGATGATTCCACTCTCCTTGGTATGATATATTATGAGGATGATTCTTCTCTACTCTATTTGATATTTGATGAGGATGATTATTCTCTCCTCGATCTGATTATATTCATGGATGATTATGCTCTCCTAAGGGATAGGGATAATTACGCTCTACCTGGTTGGTTACTTGACCACATTGTTGAGTATAGTTTCTCACATTATTGGATACGCAAAATGATTATTCTCTTCTAGATGATAGTGATGATTCTTCTCTACCTTATTAAAGACTCTAGGGGTGGCCATGGTGTCTCACCATTGAGTTCTCCTTATAGATCGCCTATGTTTCAATCCCATAGGGATTATGTGAGTTCTAAATGTTGTGACTGCCTACAGACTAGTACCTAGGTATTTTACATAAGAGTGGATTTACATGGCCTGAGAAGCATGGTGTCTATCTCAATGACCATTTATAGTATGTCCATATGTACTTACCTAGAATCCTTATTTACAGTTATTGGAGGTGGGTATAGGTGAACCCAGGGTGAGTACCCCCCCCCCCCATGGTGACCTATCTTGCTCAAATGTATTTCCAGAATTTGATGAATGAGGTATATATAGATTGAGATTATGGACCCAGAGATTGACTTAATGATACATAGATAGAGTGGCACTATGTCTAGCTCAATTCCCTTACATAGGATGTTCAGGCGATCAGGATTACGAACCCAAGGATCGACTGCTGGTTGGTTTTATGTTATTTATTTACTTACTCATGAATATTCATATTTATGTATATATGTATAGGTATGGGACTATATATGTATATGTATATAGATATAGACATCCATGGTGGAGCATGACTATTTGGACAAGATTACGAAATCGGGGTTTGATTGTGGTTTCACGTTTTGGTTTTACTGATCTTTTTAGTTGTGTCTCAACTAGGATGAGAAGATTAATTTTTCATACATGTATAGCAACACATTTTTATAGGTTCATCATTGAGGTGTCCTACTGAGATTATTTATCACCATTGAACATGCACCTTGGTGTACGTGTAGACCTTATGTCTTCTTTTCAGGTTGATCATAGTTTCATGGTGGATAGGGTTGAGTCCTGGTGTTCCCTGTTCGGGTGGAGAAGCTTGTGTGTGTTCTTCTATTCAGAATGGTTCAGTTCGATAGTGTTTGGAGACTTGGTACATGGTATGGATTTGAGTTATTAGTAAATCTATGTGATTTTATTTTAGTTTCTTTTGTACTCCTGTGTCTTTATAGTTGGCCCTGTGGGTGAATAGTGTTGTATGTATGGCATAGTTGTTTGGAATTTTATTGAATTTTGATTTATTATTACATCGTGTTATATTTCAATATATTTAGTACTTTTATACACTTTTTATATACTATTGTGTATGTTACTTAGCTATTTATTCTATTTTCTCACTCTGATATGAGTGCATGGTATCCCCAATGTCACACCCTAGGACCTCACTGCTAGTCAAAAGCCTCCAGCATATGGGGAGGAATGCTTGACACCTCGTATCCAACTAGCTCAAAGAACCATTTTAGTGGAATCTAGGTTGGGACATTACATCCACTCTTACCCATGTACTTGGGACTTTTTTAATCCATAATTCTATCAACACCTTTATAATCCTCCTTTAGATATTTCTAAAAATTCAACATATATGAATTTTCTAAATTGCTTCTTCTTCTTTGGATCACTTTAATTAATTTTTTATTCAATTTTACTTCTCAAGGAAACCACTTATTCATCTTGAGCTTCATACATAATTGATTTATCCTTTAAATGAGAATTAAGGTCATCAATCACCATACCTTGATATTTTTTACTTCTCCTAATCCTTCTTAAATAACTAATTTATCATTTAATTATTTTTCTAGTTGATCAATATCTTATTAAAAATAATCCAAATATTCATAAGATTCCTTAATTAATCTACCAATCACTTGATTTTCTTTCATTTAAATATCAATATCTTCAAGATCCCCCTAAAGATCCACCTTGATATAAAAAAACACCTTATGGTTGATTGTATTCCTCTTTTACAAGTTTTTCCTCTTCAACTATATTCATCATTTCATCTTATTTATCTAACTCAAATTCTATTCTAACTTTAAATAATTCCCATCATCATTTTCTTCTTTTTTCACTAGGATTCTCATTTGAAACTTATTTCTAGATAAACTTCCCTATTTAATGTCTCTTTTGGTAGGGAATTTGCTTCATGGATTCTATGTATTTTATACTTCTTAATCATCATCATCTAATTTACTTGGACACCATTCCATAATATGTCCAAATTTACCACATTTAAAAAATAGCAAGGGTATCTTATCTTCAATCATACACTTTTATATCATGAATTTTCTTACAAAAAGTGATATAAACTCATCACATACATCTTTTTCCTCATATCCACCTTCATTAATGTCAATATTCTCTATAGATTTTAAATTTTTAACCTTATCTAAGTTGTTTGATATTCCTTCTAAATTCAAATTCATTTCATATATAACCAATATGTTTTATAAATCACCCAAAGATAATTCTACCAAATTTATTTATTTAAGGGATAATAATTTTGGATTATAAATAGGTGGAAATATTCATAGGTCCTTCACTATATCAACATTTTTTATTTCTTCTCTAAGTACCCAAATGGCTCCTAAAACCTCAGTGATTCGGTTGAATAAACCATAAATATTCAAATTAGGGTATATTTTTATATCATCAAATTTATTATGTGTAACTTGAATCTTAGACTCATTTTCCTTGTTTACCTCAAACATGGATAAATCAAAATCACCACTTACATGTTTCCAATGAACAATAGTAGAGAATACTTTAAGACTAAGAGTCCTTAAGTGTGATCTTATTCTATTCTTCTAGATCTGGTAATTACAGCCATCAAACAAGGTCAATCCTTTTGTATTCAATTTTATTTCTATTATAATACACTTTAGATGATAGATTCAATACTCAGAACTCAGTGCACTAATAGAACTTTTTACAACCAAAAAATTGATGTTCCCTGAGAGGGGGTGAATTGAGGAGAATTATTTTCTCATATTCTTTTGAATATTGTTCTCCTTCTATCAAAAACAACCCATATCTATCAATATTAAATTATTCACTCAAAAAATATGTGCTAAAAATATATAGAGACAATATGATTTTACTTTGTTCACTAAAAAGGGTTAACCCAAGGAGCATACATCGATTTTGTGTTAACATTCTAGGGAGTAACACTATCCACTATATGTGCTGCAAAAAATTCAAAAAAGCACACTATTTATCCTATGATCACTTTCTTAAATTTTATATCTGAAAAAAATAATTGATAAGGTAACTAGAGAAAATGGTGACCCAAATTTCTTTACAATATTTATTCACAACTAGAAAAACATTAGGTCATGTTGGGGTTTTTTCATCAAATCGTGGTTCCTCATTAAATTCCTGGTCTTCGACATATTTTTCACCTAGTTATTTACCTTATTCATTATCTTCCATATCTTTAGTGACTTCCCTTATTTATAACCTTAATATAATTCCTTCATATCATTCTCTCTCTTTTTAGGTTCAATTTTCATTGCTTAATGTTCCCCATTTTTTATATAATCTTCTTTTTCACCTGATTATCTCAAGATAAAATTTATCATTTTTCAAATATAAAAACTACCATAGAAACTCACAATGGGGTTTCCTTATTAAAATTCAAGTCAAGTATGATAATTTAATTCTAGAATTTCATCTTTTGAAATAATACATTTTAATATGGAATGTTATTAGATTAATGTGGCCAAATTATAAACCATAATTTTTTTATAATTAATAACACACATTATAAACATCCATGCATTTAGTAATCATATTTTGAAGTTCTAGGTCATGGAATATAAAATAATTTCATTCTCCCATAGTCAATTTAAAAATCATACATTTTCTTCCATAAAATCTTATGCATCCCAAATTTTTTTTAAAGATATCAAATATAATTCGCATGATGAGAAGAATCTTACATGCTTCAGGCATTTTCCATTTTTTAGAGAAATATAGGTAAACTATATTATGCATCTTCTCATGTATATTATGCATATATATAGGGTGCATTTAATTTTTTTTTATTCTACCAATCCATTGAATATTCTATAACCCAAAAGTTTCTTACCTTTGTTTCATTATAGCTACTTCCCCAATATATCTTATGCATTTATTGAAAGATATTACATATATAGGGAACCTCCAAGAATTTTCCAAAACTATTACTTTTGAATATATCACACACCTATTGGTATATCTTTCAGAAATATGAGATCTTTAAGACTTTGATATATTAAAATATTTCAGAAGATATTTCTTAATATCCAAATATTATATATATATATATAGGAAAACTCAAGGAATTTTCCATATTTCACTACCACTTATCAAAATATATTATAAAACCATAGAGACCGCCCATACTTTTGATAATTTTTATAAACCCAAAAAATATTTTATCTATAAAATAGAAACCTTCCATAATGCTTCCAAACTCTTCAAATTAATTCTAGCCTTCCAAAAAATCATTTAGACTTCCAAATCATCCTTAACAACCTTTACAAAATCAATCCACCTTTATAAAAATAATTTCTATATTTATAAATTATATAATCTAGTTTAAGTAACTCATGGTTGACAAAAAAACCAACAACCCAAGATATGGTTCCAACACTCTAAAAACGTTTAGATCAGATCTCTTTGTAAAAATCAAGCCACATTTAGTTAACCCAAAAGTGTGACCCCATGATACTTTGTAGTGTTCATATAAAATATGAATTATTTAATCCATAAAAGTAATAAATAATAATCCTCTAGTAAATCATCCATACTTCCCATGACGCAAAAGTATCTAGCATGATCTCCATCAAACACATGTCTCCTTATATATGTTTTTTCCATCTATATCATATACAAGAATGCATTCTCATATGATCCATTTGTCTAGGACATTGAGTAACCATGAGACACAGAGTATGTAAATACCACATAACTACTCATATGATCTCGATTCTCCAAGTATAAACTAACTAATTTTTAAATACATCACACATAATTCACCTTTATAGATGATCACATCACATGCCCCTCACCTAAATAGATAAGTGCATAATATGTATTATATAGGTACAATCATGAACTTACTCAATTTATCTCAATTAAGGTAATATATGTCATACTTTTCATAGGAGAATATAAATCCAATATTGTTTAATCTCTAACCAATGACTTGATCAGAAACATACCCAGACACCCCCTTATTTTCTAAACTTCGATACTTACATAAGAAAGGTATCAAATTATAAAGGTTCTTATGCATGTTATCTTGAAAAATTCTAGTATTAGGGACTCCAAATATGAACCATGAATCCCTAGTATACTAGATACATATTATATAACACTTCATGTGGTATACTTTGTGGGTCATCAAGTGCACAATACCCATTTTGTGACTAATGAGTATATTCCATATCCCAATACAAGAATCTTACCCACACTAACCTTATCATTTCATCATATCCAATAATACTCTATGAAAAACATCATTTAGGTAATAATCAAAATTTTACTTTGAGAGGTCAATTATCATTTCACATTAAGATATATATACAACCAATGTGAAAGAATGATAAATTGGAGACTACCATTTTATAACATGATGCATTTTATATTCTTACGCTCTTTTAGGAATATTAAAAAAAAACCCCAAAAACCATCTATCTTGTCGTATAATATATTATATACTTTTAGATTGTCCTTATATTCACTAAAATTTTACATAACTAGAAAATGGTCCTACGACCAAGGTTTTATAGCCACATTCGTTGGAACTGTAGTAGTAGGGAATCCTATTACCATAGTTAGAGTAAAAATATGGTTGTGGGGATATCAGTTTCAGCCTATAGACATGGTATAAATATATCATGGTTGTAGTCCATCTTACGTCTATATTTATGTGACTCTATAGTGGTTGGTGGATGTGAGAACCACTAAAATTACATGAGAAATAAGAGAGAGGGGGCTATGACCATAGTTTTATAAGAACTATTCTGGTATAAAGGACTTATATGGCTATGGCCACTATTTTCTAGAAACCATGTCCATATAGCACAAACAAAACACCTATGTCCATAATTTTCCAAAACTGTGGTAGTTGAGATGACTTATGGCCATGGTTTTGGAAAATTGTGCTCATAGATCTTCAACAAAATATAATTTTTATTTTTAAAAAATATTAACAATTTTAATTATATATATATATATATGTATTTATATATGTGTATATATATATATATATATATTTGTGTGTGTGTGTCTGTAAATACATGTAGTAGATCATAGTGTAGTGGTAAATTCTTGGAAGGATTCTATAAGAGATCACTGTATCAAAACTCACTGGATTTATTTAATTTTTCATAGTCTACAACCATATTTAAGTAAAAAATGTCAATAGGTTCCATTTTAATATAGTGTGTAGCCTATGCCCATGATCCATATAGACTGTATCCATTGATCATTGAATTATGTGGTCTGGATTTTTTTATATCTCGGACCCTATTGCAATAGTGATATTGTCCACGATTCATATAAATTGGGGCCTTATGTTATTGTTATGGTTTTTTTCCTATTTCCATGGTTTTAAATCATGGAAATAGGCCCATTTTATAGTTGTTTTAGGGTTTTATTAAAATAATTACATCACTTTTTAATTACTTATATGATCACCTAATAAAACCCTTCAACTTAAATCCTTAGTAAGTAACATATATGGGGAAATATGGTTTGAATAATGGTGATACTTAAGATCTGTATTCACAATTTTCATCTACTTGAACAATAATTAAAAATACTTACCTCTAAAAAATCAAATTTTATGATGTTAACAACTTCTATTGTCTATTTATAACTCTTTATAATTTCATTATCATCATCATTATTTGACTTTTCCATAAAAATTACTTTGAAATTATTTAGGTAAAAATATGTAACTCTTTACATTTTATTTTCCAACACAACCTAAACTATGTTATGATAAAGTAATATTCACCTCATTAAGGTAACTAAATATAAGTCTTTATATTTATTTTTATAGGCATAACCTAAAAAAATTAGGATATTAAGTGATATACACTTTGTATTTTGACTAAAATAATTTTATATTTTCTGTCTTTGAACTTCAATAAGACCAACCATACTCCTGCTAACCTCTAAGACATTATATTCTCTTCACAGTATCATGATAAGATACACAAACACCTTTTATGTTAGGAAATAACATATATATCATTTATTGGTAATATTTAAAAATTAAGTTTTCGTATCGATATATTATATGGTATTCTATGTGTTTAAAGAATTATTCAGAAATGAAGATTTTATTCATTAAAATATGACATTGTTGGGTGGTGGTATCAAATCACACTTGTTTTAACAAACATCTAGATAAACTCTTTTATCCAAGATAAAAAAAATATCTTTATATTTCTCTCAAATATGTTATAGAATCTGATGAATCATAAACCATTTTTATTGAATCCATCATCTCATATTGTTCATAATAACTCATTGTTTACAAATAACTTCTTTTTCCATATTGTTTAATGCCAAGGGACTTGAATTGTATTTTTTCAATAAAGGGTCAATATTTGTTGGAGATTATAGGAGGATATAAATATTAGAAGCATAGAGAAATACTATTCTCCATATCCATTTTTGATGATTTATTGAACTATTATTTAATGTAAAATCCATGGGATTAAGAGAGAACATTCCATACAACAAGTGAAAAACCATGAAAATGTTTATTTGTGTAAAGAGAATAAGAAGAATGTAAATATCCATGCATAATTATATCATTTAATGTGGAATAATAATTCCATGGAAAAATATCAATGTTTTTCATGAAGGAGATTTGATTAAGGCTTGGAATTATATTTCTACTTAGAAGTCTAAGTATTATATGAATGGGCCTTATATGAAAAATTGGGGATGGAAAAATAAGCCCAATATACCAACTTAGTCACAAATATGAGAGGAGGCCTCTACTATATGGGAGAGCCATACCAAAAGGGATTACATGGAAATAAGTGTGATTGGGCTGCTTAGGGACTATAGAAGCATGCTCATATTAAATAGCACATGGGGTAAGGCAGGTGGGCTGGCATGTGGAGGTGTGACTAGTGAGGTATGTGTGTGTATAGTATGTCTGGGTGTCAACCTCAGTGTCATGGTTTGAATCACTAATAGAATGAATTGTTATAAAATTAATATATTTACCATTCTCAAGTTTAATGTGGGATAGGAGATAAGAGGAGCACTATTCCTCCACTTAAAATTTAAAGACATAAGTGTCACCATCAGATGTGTTTTATCAGGACAGTTTGATCACTTCGATCGATCTTCTTCAACCTCCTGATGCTCAGAGGCTATTGTTCACCATAGAATATGTTCAAACCTCCATCCATGGAGCCTGAGGTTTACATGATTGTTCTTTGTTGACACTTTAAACAACCCAACCCCTCTTATCACCTTCAAGGTTCCCAATGATGATCATAAGAAAAACACACATCATATGAGCCTAAGTGTCTATAATGATGCATAAATAATCCTCCCTTACTAAGACAAGGTTCAAACCACGTAATAGATAAAAACCACACCCAAGTGTGCCACTCTAAGTGGGAATCAATCAGCTACAAAAGCACAAAGCATAACATAAATTTTCCACCCCTAGTAACTTGGTATGTCCCCCATGCATGGGGTTGTAGGCACAAAAACATGAGTTCTTTACCCAATTGTGACTACATTCTCATCTTCATTCAACCATATCCCAAATAGTAATACCAAAAAAATACACTTTGATACCAATTGTATCATAAGATGGAAATTTATGATAATTGAAGGTGAGAAAATATATTAGTGATTTAAACTAATATCTGACAATTTAGACTTAAAACAGAGCAAGACCAACATGCACATGAAATAATTAAGAAAGATCAGTTAAAAACCTATTCACAAGAGGTTATAAATACCATTGAATAACTGTAGGTATGCTAGTATAAAAGAAATAAAATCTTTTTGATACATATCTCAACTAACATGAGAAATTATAAATAAAACTCTTGGTATGATAGTATAATTATCTTGTAGGGATACTTCCCACAGTAAACATTTGTGATCAAGATTTATGCGAATTTTCTATCAATAATTTTGGGAGATTATTTGTACTTGAAATTGTGTTTATTTACTTTTATAGAATATGTGTCATAGATCATCCCAAACATATCAAGGATGTAGTCACCCACATCAATTTTTAAACTTGTAAAAATCCTCATGTACTTCTTAGTTATTTCATTTATTTTAATACAGGATAGGTGAGACTTTAAATAATAAAGGATCGATATCTTAACCAATCACAGAGGTTGATTTGGAAATAAGAAATTGTGAAAAGTACATCACTGATTCACCCATCCCCCTCTCAATGATATATTTTAACCTTGTATCTCCATATATAATATTAATAATATGAAAATTATCATCCTTTAATAAAACACCTCTAAGATTTATAAATTATTTTTCATTAAAATCCATGATTTAGAAACTCTTTTCTTCTTAATTTAAATGAAAAATATAATCTCCATCAATTCTTTTCTTATTATTGAACTATAATATAATTATTTCATTTTAAAATCATACATTTGGTATCATATACAATTTAAAATCACATAATTTATTTTTATAACACTGAATCTAGTCATTGTCTCTCCATGGAATTTCCAAAAATCCTTTAAGTGTCCTAGACAATTTCTATCCTATAGAAACATTTCCCTTTAATTCTAAATCATCCTTTAGGTTTAAATAACCTTGATTGGAACTTGTAAAGAAAAATTATTGAACTTTACAACTAACTTTTCTTCTTCCAATTCAAACGTTTACCCAATTTTACTTTTGATATATCACCAAAATCTAGAAATCACATGCTTAATTCATCTATCCTAAAAAATTTGATAAAATATGGTAAATTTTTCTCAAAAGAATTCAAATTTTCATAAATTTTCAAATTATTATTCCAGAATTAATTCATATCCAAAACAATCATTAAAAGAACCCTTTAGTATCTCTAAGTCATTATCACACTCAATAACATTGATTTTATGAGTATATACTAAAGTTACTTGAGTAATTTTTCATCTTTATGAATTTAAAACCTCAAGTAAATAATGTTATGCCTCACATAAGAATCTAGAGTCACTTTTTAAAAAAATAAACTTTTGGTTGCTCATAAATGGACTACTCTAACACATAGAATTTCTTCTTATATAAAAACAATCCTTCAGTTTTATCCCAGTATAATAAGGTTATTACATTAATCTTCTTCTTTTTAATATTAATCTAAAGGTATGGTTTGATAAAGATGATTCCACCTATCTACAATAGATGATTTTATCATATTATTATCATGTTTTACATTCATTTAATAATGAATTATATTAAATATGATCCCATTAAAATGAATACCCCTTTTAAATTCATCATATTTATTCATGAGCCAAGATAAATATTTCATCATGAATTATATTAGTTAATAATATAAATAATCTATTACTATATATGGTAGACAATCATTCAATCATATCATATATTACTCTTGAATATTGAGTGGAAAACTCTTTTTTCAATACATTATATGGATTATATCAACTCTCTTCCTCTTGTATTATAATGGTTAGGGTTTCCCAAATATGTATAACATAATTAAAACTCTAAAAATGAGTCACATTAATGTCATATTCACCACATTACTTTCTTATCTTACACAAAATAATCTAGGGGCAGCCATTTTTGGCATGGCCTACCTGGTTGGATAATCGAGTCTTGACAAGTGTCTCTTTCAAAGGAATCTAAAACATAGTATTTTTAAAGGGTATTTAATCTCACAATATTATCCCATTATTTATTATTTTAATGATTTTTTTGGAATTTTATTCCTTCTACCAAATAAATATGTTCAAATCATATTAATGTGTAACTCTTTACACAACTCACAGCTTCTTTCAGAAACCCAAATTAAAAGCCAAATCTATTCATATGTATCCAAAATAATATCATTATTAAGGTATATGAAACTATTTAATGTAAATTCCTAGAATAATGTGAAATTAAAAACCCAATAATAGTAAACTTGGAGAAATAGATGGCCAACCCCCACTTGTCTTAACAAGGAATAGGCCTCCAAACTAGTGAGTAGTTCGACAAAAATTCCATCTACCCAAGGATACTTTACTTAAGAGAGACTTCAATTACATCATACCTATAACACATAATATGTATAATATATAATTATCCACTTAATTAAATTTCATAACCTACTATAATCCAAAGTCAAGGTAGAAGAAAACTAAACCAATTATTATACTTAACATGTAACTTCTTATATACATGAATAATAATTTAAATAATTGATTTATCTATTTAAACTAAATCATACACATATTAATAATATAATAGTTATATAAATGAATAATAAAAAACGGAATAAATTTAATAAATAAATTAATTTTTCATGTATTTAAAAATGAGATATAAATTTGTGAATAATTCATAAATAAAGCAATTATTAACACTTTATAATTTATCCATGCATTCTGGACATTCTATAAAAATATAAATATTTTATATTTATCTCTAATATGAAATCTTTAATATTATATTATTATATAGAATTTACTTAAATATAAGATATTAAATGAGATATAAAAATTTTATATTCTAATCTTATTATGTAAAAATTTTACATAATCTAAATATCACATGTTTATTATTATTTAAACCTTGATTGTATCAATTATCAAAAATACCTTTAGATATGGTTTAAAAAAATTCTAAAATATAGTCATTAAATTCAATATTTCAATTTAAATAATTATGAACAACTCACAATTTTTAATATAAACTCATTTATATTTTTTCCTTATTTTCTAATTTAAAAACACTTTATAAATTACACTTATAATTTACATATAAAAAAATATATCCAAATTATAAGTCATTCCATATGACTTAATGATTTTTAATAATTAATATTATGGAATATTTATGTATTAAACATTTCATAAATATTTAATACTTAGTTATAAATAATATATAATTAAATAATTTATAAAAAAATTATAAATTAGATAAATATCCAAAAATATATTATCTCATAATTTATAACCAATTTATACATTATAAAATTTAATATATAGTTGAAATTTAGAAAAATTAAATTTTTTACTATATCGTATTTAACAATATAACCATATCATAAGTTGTGGTTTGTTAAATCCTGAAAAACTATCTTTCATAATTTATGATAGATATCGCATCTTGTGATAAGGATATTACGTAGGATTAACTCAACATGCGATCAGTAATTGTGTCTTACAATATACAACATACATTGAAATAACCAAGAAGTGTAGGCTTATTACACATAATGTTAATCTCATGTAGTGATGGTATGTGTAATAATTACTCAATGCATGGATCAATTATGACTTAAAACATTATATTTCTGAATTAACAAGTGATTGGAAATTGTAAAAGAAGATATGCATTATATTGTATTAGATATTCCATACTCTATTTTGTGGAACTTCATCAGAACCATCATAAACTATAACGACCTATATTATACGCAAAAATATATTGAAAAAATGAAGGATTGAACTATGTAATGGTATATGATATCCCATATCACATAGCACAACCCAAATTCAACCTACGAAACCTCATATCATAAGACATGTCACAGAACAAATTATCAATTGTATCTTATGATCACCAATATGATATACAATACGACATCAAACTTATTCATTTTAAACATGATTTAAATAATTAAGTGACCAATTCATGGATTTAAGACCACCGACGGGTTTCTAAGGTTCAATTAACACTTATTCAACATAGTAAAAACAATAATAAACCTGAATCCAAAGACCTACCATGCTATAAATAAAATAAAGAATACTATATTGTATACCTTACACTATAGATTCCTTTGTCACACATTTCAATCAATATTTTTAATGATATCCCTTATAGGCATCCAAACTACTCCCTCATCCATAGTGCATCCATGGGTTGATGTTGAATCACCTATCACAAGGGCACAATCCCCAAAACTCCCATGATATATTAGTATATCATGGAGAAAAAGGTGTAAAAGAAGGAAAGTGGCAGGAAGAATCAATGAAAATCATCAAGTGACCTATCTCTATGGGTTTGTTCTATTTATATAGGTATCTAGGATACTTTTAATCCCTATTAATTTACTCATGATTACCAAACACATGAGTAAATTAAAGGTGGTTATAATGGATTGTAACCCTTTAGTATCTAAACTCCACTAATTTTCTCTATGTTAATGATATCTAATATGGGAGAGAATATAAATTTTTACCATTTAACAATCATATACCTCATTAACCATAGGCGTTTTAATGATATTATAAATCATGCAATATAATTTCCATTTTCAAAGGCATATGATATGACTTATAATGGAATATGATATTCCTTGTTTCATGAAAGCCATCCCCTACAACATGCTCATATTCTATAATACTATATTTGATTTAGGGAATATCTCCTTCAAAAAAAATACAAGATTTCAAAATCATTGTAAGAATTAATGAAGCTTATAGTTTTCATTCAAGTGATAGAGAAAATCTTTGATAAATTATAGAGTAGATGAAAATAAATATTTCAAGATTGGATGGATCTAAATAAAGGATGTGTACATTTATCTCATTTATTTTATATGATAAGAGGAGTTATTTTTTAATAAAGAGTTTTTATGTATAAATGATATGATACACATGGTTTAAGATTCATCAAACTCTATAACATGATCAAAAATAAGATAAGGATAAACTGTTTTTTATTTAGAATAAAAGAGTTTATCTGGGATATTTGTTAAAATTTGAGGAAAATATTTTCAACCACCTTTAGTGTAATATCCTTACATTCAGCGGAATATTTTATTCATTTATTTGTTAATAAAGAGTTTTTATGAATAAATGAAATGATACACCTGGTTTAATATTCATCAGACTCTATAACATTCTTAAAAAGAATATAAGGATAAAAGGATTTTTATTCAGAATAAAAACGTTTATGTGAGATATTTGTAAAATATTTAGGGAAATAGTATCAACTACCTTTAGTGGAATATTTTATAGCAAAAAATATTATTTTTAATAATTCTATAAACACATGGAATACCATATATTATGTGGATACAATAGTTTATTTGTTAAATATTCCCACTAAATGAAATAAGTTTTATTTCCTAATGTAATAGAGTTTTTCATTTATTTACATGATATTATAAGATAGAATATATATTCTAAGGGAAAAATAATCTGATATATCATTATTATTATTTTAGGTGGTGTGATTTATCTTCCAGTAGAGATTCCTCTTGATCATCTTGGGTTGTTGTCACTGTTATGATGCCTCTCCTCTCTTTCTTCTCCTGTTGTTTCTCTTTGGCCCTGGTGTCCCTCATGCACCCGTACCATGGTGTATTCTCTATATAGGGATAATTCATTAAGATTATCCCATTATCCTTCCTCAAAAATTATCATTTAGGCCCTTGGTAATATCTTCACTAAGATCCTACAATTTTATTAAAGGAGGTGGTGTGTGCTTCCTTGAAAAACATTGTTTGTTACAAGGGTCTTTGGGTGCCTTGACCTTACCGCTGCATCTAAAGAATGTATTGGGCTGTATTGCAGCATCCAAATTCATGTCTTAGGATCATGTTTGACTCCCCCTTCCTTTTTATTTTTTTTTCATTTTAAGTTTCCAATTATTCCAGGTATATTTTGGGGATCAGATGTTTTTCTTCTGGTTCTAGGTGATGTTGTCTTCCCAGTGGTTACCTTATTCTTTTGTAGTGTGCATCAATAGCATACCAAAGTGGGGTATGTATAAAAATTCATTTTCCTTCATCCATGGTGGTGATATTTTGGTTATTATGGATTCATCAGTGACTATGGTGGTTGACCGCATGGTGATTGGGTGATGTGACCATGGGAAACGCATAGAAATTGGTCTCAATATGTATTCCTCAGGATTGAAAATGGTTGTTTGGATGATTTTTTTCATTTTAATTTGATTTATATGGGTTTTCCCATATTCCATAAAAATTAGGGTTCAAACGGGTTCCCTCTATTCCCAAATAGAAAATGGAGGTTCATGGTAGGTTCTCCCTCAACCAATTAAAAAGGGGTTCTTTGTAAAATACAAAAAAAAAGTTTATCAGTCAGAATATTGATTCTAGGAGATAAGTAGAAGTATTTATGGACTTAGATAAGTTCAAATCATAAAAAATAAATATTAAAAAATTCTAATTCAAATTAAATTCCACTTAATATTATAAAAGGGTTTTGGTTGAATCAGTAAAGAGAAATATAAAGAGTTTCATTTAGTTATTTTAATGAAGGGAATGTCTATTTATATCCAAAAAGTGTTTAGGATATGTTGGTAAAGATAAAATAATGTAAAGAGTGACATTTAGTTATCAAAACTGGTACCAAAGAAAATTTTTAAGGAAAGGTTTAAATAATAATGATGATGATGAACTTGGAAAGAGTTCTATGTAGACAATGAAAGTTATTAATATTATAGCATTTTATTTTATGAAGTAAATAAGTTTTAATGCTATGTTAAAAGATTTTAACATTATGAATATGTTTCCTAAGTTTTAAATTATTCAAAATAATTCCTTCATGGATGTTACTTTCTAAAGAATTTTAGTGTGAGGGTTTAATTAAATTTTTACATAGATATGTGGTAGGAATTACATTAAGATGTAATGAGTTTAACAGAACCCTAAAAGTAAAGTAAACCTAAGACCTATAAAGTGGTTTATCATATGGTATATGGTTACATGAGTGCATATATATGGTTTTGTTAGTAATAATAAAATATCTTAATAATACATATGTATCATTTTATACAAAAGGTAGTCTTCACTTTATCACCAAGGGACCACCTGGACTAGCAATATGTTGAGTTTGCCACCCCAAGACCACCTCTAATAGGAAAGGGGTAGGTAACTAGAATCAAGTAAGAATATCACACATGATTTGAGGCCTTAAACTAACACATATGTACACAAACACATATCCCCGCATAGGATAAAATAATGAAATCTAGATAATAAAATCAACTAAAATATATGAAATGCATGTGAAAATTTATAAGATCCACAAAGGAACAATTAGAGTATAAATAATTTTGTAAAGGATAAAAATAAACACCCAAAAACCCAAATTAAATCCAATATAAGAACTAAAGTAAGAAATGTCTATGATGATCATCTCCATACATGACCTTTATATGTGATTGTTGCATTTAGGTACCACTAATCTCTCACTCCCCAGATACTATATGTAAGGACCAGAGATTTTGAATAAATTTTGTTTCCTAACTTTGTGTGTTATTTTATTTTATACTCAACAAAACTATTTCATTTAATAAAATGAGTATAATTAAAATGGGACCATTGGATTTCTACTTTTATATGACCATTGGTCAATAAGACTATTGGAAACTAAATGTTACAATTATTGTCTATAAATACTAGTGATCTTGATTAATTAATATAGAAAGAAGATTCGATGGCCCCATCCAGTAGTATCGGGCCGATCGAATCCCATCTGACGAAACTTGGGAAGGAGGTAGCACCTTTAGGCTTTTCTCTAGACCAAACCCTAGCCAAACTTAATCATGTGAAGCTGGAATGGAATCACCTTCACGAGAAGTTCAAGCTGATAGAAATCACTACTCGGGCAATGTTGGCTGAGCCACCCCAAAATTATATCACCCTAGCACACCTTACTCTTAGTTCCTATGTTAGTGTTATTAGGGGTTATGTAATGAGACCGTAACTGCCTTTTGTAATCCTTTCCTTTAAATAAAAATTCTAATTTCTTCTTATGGTGAAGTTTGTGAATTTTTAAATGTCCGGATAAATATAGTATGCATATTATTGATTAATTTTATAAAGATATTTTTTAAAAATATTTATGTAAAACTTAAATAATTAATAATGTGTAATGATATTCAAAAAATGGTCTTCTACAGTTATGTTCGGTAAGAAATTTAGAGTCTAATAAGATCAACTTAATTTTTGATGAATAGTAATTTATGAATAGTGATTTTACTCTTAGGATTAGTAATGTGACCAAATGGATTAGTAATCTCACTTAAAGAAATTATTAATATAATTTAGGCACCTTGATTAAGTAATGTGATTCAATAAAATAGGTAAATAACTGTTTCAGAAATTATTAGTCAAGTATTAGTTTTTTCGGGTGAATAGTGTTTTTTAATTAAAAATTAAATTAAAAATTTTTAGAAATTTTTTTTATAAAATGGAGTTCATTTTTGAATTCAAATCATTGATATTAGGTTATGGTGATTTTTGTGGATTTTTCTGAAAAAATGAATTTTCAGTGAATAGTGTTTTTATAGAAAAATTAAATTAAAATATTTAGAAAATTATTTTCATAAAATTGAGTTCATTTTTGAAATCATAGCATCAATATTTAATTAAGGTGAAATTTTGGGCTTTTTTTGAAAAAGTTTAATTTTCGATGGATAGTGAATTTTCAGTTTAGAGTTTCGGGTGTTTAATGACATCATTAAGGATGTAATAATTATGTAATAATTCTGGTCAACTTAAGAATTGTACGGTAAGGTATGAGATGTATCAAGTGGCCAATACCATGGTCAAATACCATGGGCAAGCCCATTGTTTTGCTAATACCACCAATGAGGTGTCCCTTGGCCATTAATGCCTTATCCCCTCACTTCCCCTATAAATACCAAGCCATTCTCTCATCCTTTCCATTCCAAAATCATCCTAAACGAATTTCTGGTCTCCTTACCCCCCAAGGAGTCCCCCCAAGGTTCCCTTAATCCTTCCAAGGTCCCAAAATTCAAGATTTCGAAGTTACTCTTCAAGGTAAGGGATCCTACCTCTCTCTTTTTTTTCATGTATTCTCTTTTATGCCATTTATTTTAAGCTCCATGTTCTTATGTTGGGGATGTTCTTTTATATTAATACTAATATCCTTTTCATGTTCATATTATGAGATACCCCCTCTTTCTCTCATCAATTCATTTTAATAATGTTTAAGTGGCACCATTAGGCTGTCGAGTTTTTGTAAGGGATTCTTTCACCTTTCTCATTTTCAAGTTCTATTTTCATGTCAAATATTTCAAGTTCTTTTTTATTATGTTTGGGTATGATATATATATCCATCATAATATTATTTTATGTTCATATTATGAGAGACCCTATTTGATCTCATCAATTCATTTTTTGAAGTTTTACGTAACGTCGTTAGACTGCCAAATTTTCATAAGAGAAATCTTATTTTTGTCTTCCTTTCAAGTTCTTCATTTCATATGGTATATCTTTCAAATTTCATTACCATTTTCTTAAATCCTTTATATTATGTCCCCATACTGTTTTATGGATCATTTATGAGTGGTTGACCCATGTCCCCTCTCTTTTAAATATTTTCTAAAACCCTGTAACATAGTCATTATGCTGCAGAATTTTCGTCTCAAAATGTCTTTCTCTTTTTCTCAAATTATTTTATTTTATTATGTGAATACTCAAAGATCTTTCTTATAAAGGGGTATTCACATATATATCAAAATGTTATATTTTAATTCTGGTATTTACATACATGAAACCCGATTTCCTTTTTCCGTGGTTTTAAAGTGACATAAAGATCATGTCTTTAAAGCAGTTTTTAAAATGTTATGATTATGAAATGAAACCCATTTTTTATGATATATGGGTTATTTATGAAATGTTTGATGATGATATATGTGTATCACATGATAATAAAGATAAATTAAGGGTTCTCCCTGATATCACTCCAATGCATTGGGTAATGATGTGATCTCTAAGGATTACAATTTTAACGATACCTTGGTGAATAACATTGGTAATTTTTTTTCAATGACACCTTGGGGATGGACCTTGGTGATATGTTCATGATTGTCTAAGTTAAATTTTTTAGCCACATATTCAAGTTATGAAACACGTTATTTTTATTATTATATGACTCATGATCTCTTTCTCATGCCTTAAAGTTATTTATCATGACTTTATTGATGTATCTCAAGTTCACATGTAAAATGTTTCTCTTGTTTCCCTTACTGGGCCTTCTGCTCACCCTTTCCTTTGATGTATGCTCCCAGGTTATGAGATGTTGTAATGAACTTATGATAAACAAATAATAAGCCTTTAAAGTGTTTAAGAAGAATGTTTTATGACATCATGTATTAAGTTCCTGGTTTCCAAGACACTAAACCTTAAAGATCCTCGGTTTTGTAAAATGTAATGAAAAGTTATGTTATAAAAAGGTGGGATGCTATAGTTGGTATCAAAGGATGGTTTAGTTATTTATGGAAATTAGGATATTAAAACTTTAGTAAGAACCCTATATAAAAGTTTTAATATAGTAAATCTTCCTGGTATTTTGGTGAGTATTGAGTAAGTGGTTTATCAAGCAAATACATCTCTATCTGGATATGAGCAAGTATAGGTGGCTCTGGCACAGATGTACATAGGGGTAAAACCCGAAAACACTGCTTTGAACTAGACTCGAACGGGAACTGGTACACGATAATGGGACTTGCTGCACTCTTGGTTACAACACTCCTGGGGGATATGTTTGGTTAATCGCAAGCTTTTTATGAATCATTATGAAGGAATTATAGAAAAATGTAATTTTCTAAGCATGAAGTTTTAAAACATAAAATCCTTTTAGTTAAAAGATTCATAAATGAAATAAGTTTCACACGAAGGATTTATTATTTTAGTAAATGCCTCCATCATCTAGGAATACATTGACATATTTTCTGAGGAGTTACCCAGACCTCCCCCAGAAAGAGAGGTAGATTTATCCATTAAACTCGTACCTGGATCTCATCCGATGTCAAAGACCCCCTATAGGATGGAAAATGTATATCTAGAGGAATTAAAGAAACAACTCCAAGATCTTTTGGGGAATGGGTTTATCCAACCAAGTGTGTCTTCTTGGGGAGCACCAGTTCTCTTTGTGAAGAAGAAAGATGGATCGATGCAGCTATGCATTGATTATAGAGAACTAAATGGGATCCCAGTGAAGAACAAATACTCTCTTCCAAGAATTGATGACTTATTTAACCAAATTCATGGGACTCAATTCTTCTCTAAGATTGATCTTAGTTCTATTTATCATCAACTGAGGGTGAAGAATGATATTATTCCAAAAACTGCCTTCCAATCAAGATATGAGCATTATGAGTTTGTTGTTATACCCTTTGGACTGACTAATACACATGCTATTTTTATGGATCAAGAATAAGTTGATTTTGGAAACTTGTGTTTTATCAAATTGATATCTTTTTTATAGGAAAATGATTTTGTGATTAAATGATAAAGGTTATTTTGGACGATGTTTTCTTTTTTGAAGTAGTATATTCCTAAGGAAAATAAAAATACTACAGGATTTTATTTGTGGAGGAATGGTTGAAATTTTTATTTTGTAAGAATATAAGTATTTATTATGGACATATGGTGATTTGGGTTATTTCTGTAAAATGATTAACCTATCATAGATAATAGTTGATTAGGTTAATTACACTTTATTATGAGACTTTAAGAGTAGTCGATGTTATTTAGAGAAAAATGTTAAGATTTATTGTGGAAGACTAAGTGATTAAATTCTTATGGGTTTTGGGTTTCAATCTTAGTTTGGATTATTTTGATGAATTTTAAGGATGATTTTGTATTTAATGGTCTTTCTTGAACTTTGGGTACTATTTGTTGAATTTTAGAGATTAATAGTAGTTTTTTATAAAGGATTATCCGTTTTGGGGATTATATGATCTCGTACTAACCATTTTGGTTTTATTTGATGTCTGAATACAAGGGAAATATATAGTTCTCCTTTTGTGGATTATGTGATTCTATAGAAGATTATTCTTGTGCTTTTGATGTGACCAAGTCTTTTTGAATGCTCATCGTTTGGAGAAAATATTAGTTTTGGTAGAAACTTATTAAAGGATGAAACTCTACTTGAAGGTAAGTATATTTATTCATGTTTTTATTCTATGTAATAAATTAATTCCTCAAAATTATGAAAAGGAATGTAAAACAAAAACGTTGTTGGTTTACGTTTCCTACTGGGTAATCAAAGACCATTTATACACATCATAATTTTGTGATTTTATTGTGGTTAACTTTCTTCTAATCATGTTTTCTATCACTCTCCATTAGAACATGACCATTTGTTTTGTCTTCCATATCCATGTTTCCTTACATGGAATCATAGTATGGGTTAACTCGGGTGACCTTTGTGCTTCCCTTTCTTTCTTTTAATGTAATAGTTTTACTGACTCTTTTTCTGATGTGGGACTTTCAACAAAATTTCCAAGAACAATTTTTTTTAAATTGCGAGGACGCAATTTTTTAAGGGGGGAAGAATGCAATGACTTAAGATTTTGAATAAATTTTGTTTCCTAACTTTGTGTGTTATTTTATTTTATACTCAACAAAACTATTTCATTTAATAAAATTAGTATAATTAAAATGAGATTGTTGTGTTTCGACTTTTATATGACCATTGTTCAATAAGACCGTTGGAAACTAAATGTTAAAATTATTGTCTATAAATATTAGTGATCTTGATTAATTAATATAGAAAGAAGATTTGATGGCCCCATCTAGTAGTCTCGGGCCAATCGAAGCCCATCTGACGAAACTCAGGAAGGAGGTAGCACCTTCGGGCTTTGCTCTGGACCAAACCTTAGCTGAACTTCATCATGTGAAGCTGGAATGGAATCGACTTCGTGAGAAGTTCAAGATGATAGAAGTCACTACTCAGGAAATGTTGGTCGAGCCACCCCAAGATTTTATCACCCTAACACACCTTACTCTTAGGTCTTATGCAGGTGTTATTAGGGGTTATGTAACGAGACCATAACTTCCTTGTGTAATCCTTTCCTTTAAATAAAAATTCTGATTTCTTCTTATGGTGAAGTTTGTGAATTTTCAAATGTATGGATAAATATAGTATGCATATTATTGATGAATTTTATAAGGATGTTTTTTTAAAATATTTATGTAAAACTTAAATAATTAATAATGTGTAATGATTTTCAAAAAATGTTCTTCTACAGTTATGTTCAGTAAGAAATTTAAAGTCTAATAAGATCAACTTAATTTTTGATGAATAGTAATTTATGAATAGTGATTGTACGCTTAGGATTAGTGATTTTACCAAATGGATTAGTAATCTCACTTAAATAAAGTATTAATATAATTTAGGCACCTTGATTAAGTAATGCAATTCAATAAAATAGGTAAATAACTGTTTCAAAAATTATTAGTTAAGTATTAGTTTTTTCGAGTGAATGGTGTTTTTTAATTAAAAATTAAATTAAAAATATTTAGAAAATTATTTTTATAAAATGGAGTTTATTTTTGAATTCAGAGCATCGATATTAGGTTATGGTGATTTTTTGGGATTTTTCTGAAAAAATGAATTTTCAGTAAATAGTGTTTTTATAGAAAAATTAAATTAAAAATATTTAGAAAATTATTTTCATAAAATGGAGTTCATTTTTGAAATCAGAGCATTGATATTTGGTTAAGGTGAAATTTTGGGATTTTTCTAAAAAAGTTGAATTTTCGATGAATAATGAATTTTCAGTTTAGAGTTTCGGGTGTTTAATGACATCATTAAGGATGTAATGATTATGTAATAATTCTGGTCGACTTAAGAATAGTAAGATAAGGTATGAGGTGTACCAATTTGCCAATACCATGGTCAAATACCATGGCAAAGCCCATGGTTTTTCCAATACCACCAATGAGATGCCCCTTGGCCATTAATGCCTTGTCCCCTCACTTCCCCTATAAATACCATGTCATTATCCCATCCTTTCCATTCCAAAAACCTCCTCAATGAATTTCTGGTCTCATTACCCCCCCCCCCCCCCCCAAGTATTCCTCCCAAGGTTCCCTCATGCCTCCCAATGTCCCAAAATTCAAGATTTCGAAGTTACTCTTCAAAGTAAGGGATCCTACCTCTCTCTTTCTTTTCATGTATTCTCCTTTATGTCATTTATTTTAAGCTCCATGTTCTTATGTTGTGGATGTTATTTTATATTCATCCTAATTTCCTTTTAATTTTCATATGATGAAATACCCCCTATTTTTCTCATCAATTCATTTTAAGAATGTTTAAGTGGCGTCGTCAGGCTGCCGAATTTTTGTAAGGGATTCTTTCACCCTTCTCATTTTCAAGTTCTATTTTCATGTCAAGTATTTCAAGTTCCTTTTTATTATTTTGGGGTATGATATCTATATCCATCATAATATTATTTTATATTCATATGATGAGTGACCCTATTTTATCTCATAAATTCATTTTTTTAAGTTTTACGTAACGCAGTTAGGCTGCCGAATTTTCATAAGAGAAATCTTATTTTTGTCTTCCTTTCAAGTTCTTCATTTCATATGGTATATCTTTCAAATTTCATTACCATGTTCTTAAATCATTTATATTATGTCCCCCTACTTTTTTATGGATCATTTATGAGTGGGTGACCTATGTCCCCTCTCTTTTAAATATTTTCTAAAACCCTGTAACATAGCCATTATGCTGCAGAATTTTTGTCTCAAAATGTCTTTCTCTTTTTCTCAAATTATTTTATTTTATTAAGTGAATACTCAAAGATATTTCTTCTAAAGGGGTATTCACATATATATCAAAATGTTCTATTTTAATTCTGGGATTTACATTCATGAAACCCGATTTCCTTTTTCCGCGGGTTTAAAGTGACATAAAGATCATGTCTTTAAAGCAGTTTTTAAAACGTTATGATTATGAAATGAAACCCATTTTTTTATGCTATATGGGTTATTATGAAATTTTTGGTGATGATATATGTGTCTCACATGATAATAAATAAAAATTTAGGGTGTGCCCTGATAGCGCTTCAATGCATTGGGTAATGATGTGATCTCTAGGGATTACAATTTTAATGATACCTTGGTGAATAGCCTTGGTAATTTTTTTTAAATGACACCTTGGGGATGGACCTTGGTGATATGTTCATGATTTTATAAGTTAAATGTTTTAGCCACATCTTCAAGTTATGAAACACATTATTTTTATTATGATATGCCTCATGGTCTCTTTCTCATGCCTTAAAGTTATTTATCATGACTTTATTGATGTATCTCTAGTTCACATGTAAAATGTTTATCTTGTTTCCCTTACTGGGCCTTCTGCTCACCCTTTCCATTTGATGTATGCTCCCAGGTTATGGGATGTTGTAATGAACTTAGGATGAACAAAGAATAAGCCTTTCAAGTGTTTAAGAAGAATGTTTTATGACATCATGTATTAAGTTCCTGGTTTCCAAGACACTAAACCTTAAAGATCCTCGGTTTTGTAAAATGTAATGAAAAGTTATGTTATAAAAAGTCAGGATGCTATACTACATCCACTAAAGTCTCGACCAAAATATATATCATATTTATAAGACATTATACATTCTGATAAAACATTCATGTAGGGATGAGTATAAACATACTCAGTGGTACACCTTTAAAGCCCTAATATAATAAGTAAAGTATGGTCTAGTCAGCTCAAAACCAAAGAGGTGCAAATTAATCCCCAAAAAAATCATAGAGTTGCAGAGGTAAAGGATAAGAAAATCTGAGAAAAACACAAATAGGAATAATAGACCTAGATATACTTTCATGATAGGAAATCATGGACAATAAGTCCTACACATCAACATCCCAACTCCACAAAAAAAAATTCACCCTGAGAAACCTAAGAATCCAAGATACCAAACTAATCCATACATATATTATCACTAAAAATACATAATAGAGGGCATATTCTTCTCCAAGGTAAAATTTTCAGTCATGGGAGTAACAAACCCTAATGGAGTACAAATTCATCATCAAGTAGTATGAATTAAATGATTGATTGTTAAACTCTAAAAATAGAGGATCCTTTATTTAGAGTATATGGGAGAGTACTAAATTCTATCAGTTGTGTGTGGGGGACCCAAACCTCACCAGTTTTGAGGGAGTATTATCCTCAATACCGATCTAGATGACTTTTACCCCAAGTATGGGGGGGTTCCAAACTCTATGAAGAATATGGAAGACCCATACACTATATTTCATGCTACTAGTGGAGTACCTGACCCCATGTCCACATTGATCTTCTTTCCCAAACCCAGTCATTGGACCTACAGAACTAAATCCTAAACTTACCTAAAAATGGTGTAAATAACCTTAGGTGATCTAAAGGATAAAATAATCACACTCTTTATGATAAAAAGATCGATATAGTCCACCTCTTTTCCTTAATATGACATGTGTAAAAATGGTATGTAAACACCCATAAAGGGGTTGTGTTGGGTATTTCTCTTTAAGGTTCATCACAGTCATGGAATGAGCTATATTTTCATGCCACAACACAAGGATTTGTGTCTCCACATTATAATAAAAAATAATCCTAATAAAATCATCAATTAATATTATCCTCTTTGCATCACAATCCACACATTCACATTACAGTTGGCTTCTTCATGCCCTATCCAAAACCATCACATCGTGGCTCACCTCACATAGGATTAAGTTGGATGGATTCATTTAATATTAACACATAGAATTCCCCTTATAAAATAACGAACCAAGATCTTACAAAACCTTTTATTCCATGATATAGAAAATCACACCCCAACTAACAAATCCCCACTAAAAAGAAAAATTCTTAATTGTCATTCCCTTAACCCAATTCCATAAGATAAACCATATGCTACAATCCAATATTCATAGTGTGAAACATCAAGAAAAATATCCATATTATTTTTCTCACCCACAATATCATTATCATATTCACACTATGCTTCCACTACCGATAACCAATTCCATAACTCATCATTGTAAGGTTTGGTGGCTTCTACTCCATTTAAACATAAGAATAAGAAGAAGAAAAAAAATAAAGGGTTAAATAGAAATATTCAATAATGAAATTGATTATATGAAACTAATGAATAAGGGTACATCTCTAAAAAGGGGAATTGACATAGATATCGAATGGGGGATTCATAGTAATGAACTCATAAGTAAATTATAATTTAATAGTATACAGTTATATAATAATATCATCATATAATGGATCATGAGATAATAAAAGGTCCTATATTGAATCAATTTCATATCTCCCTATCAAATTCATACTTTGGATGTTCCAAGGGATCACCAAATGATCAATGTTGGTTGAATGTTCCTCTTATATACCTAGGTCTCTAGAAAAAAACCTATGGATGTTGATAGGTATAGAGGAGAAAAAGAAAATTTTGAGAGAGGGAGAGAGGGTTCAGATATTATTTATAAGGAAACCCTAGGATAACCCCTTCATGGTGTGACTGCCCCATGTCACACCATAATTCCTTAATTTCATGAAAAAAATCATGGCACAATAAGAACCATCACACCAAAAAGGCCCTTAGTCAATTCAAGATCAATAAACCACATCATGATCAACACCCTCCTTAACTCTCTGGGAAACTCAATTAACTTTCATAACTCTATGTGGTTGACCCCCATTGAGGCATAGAAAAGGGTTTCATTACACAATTCCTACCATATCAGATTGACCAAAAAGATTTAAAATATGTCCATGATGTAAATAAAACCACTAAAACACAATAAATTATATTTAATATTAATATGAATTATCCAAAACCCTTTATTTTGTCACCTAAAACCCCCATGGTTTAAGGAAAGTAATTATTCATAAAAATAAAAACAATTCCACTAGAAGATTTCCGACTTAATAAATTATAAAGGGTTCAAGAGAAAAAATCTAGGTTGTTATATCATTCCCATATTAAAATATTTTCATCTATAAAAAAGAAATAGTGGCTCAAAAAGTTGAGGTTACTAGGCCCACATCTGACTCCCATGTTCCCATGAGATATCCTAAAGGTTTCCATAAATTCAAAACACACACACCAAAAGTATCACCTAAACTCAAAGAGTCTTATCCTAATGATCCTCAACCACCACTAGGTACTCTAATTAGGTACCATTTTCCTTGATTTTTATCTTTCCAAAGTCAATGACACACAATGGTTCATGCACTTATCTTCTTAACTATAACACATAAAATATTTTTTTCACTTGATCTAAATATGAGGATAGTGGTAGGTGATAAGAAACATTTTTTAAATTCTCCAACCCCATACCATTGATTGTTTTATTTTCCAATGTTTTATTGGGACCTTAGCTATGACTCCCTATACACCAAAGGCTACCAACTAGTAGCGAGTGTCTAGGGTGTTATCGTGGGGATACTATACCCCTATATTAGAGTGAGAAATCGGATAAAAATAACAAAAAATCATATCTAAAAATAAATCGTAGTACATAGAAGCATTAAAATATAAAATTCTATATAAATTAAACATGTTTATGTGAGTAGTCATATAGACTCATAGTCATGCTAGAATACAACTGATCGCCCACTGATCTGATCATATACACTAAAAAAATAAAGTGAATTTATATGGATCTCCTCTACAATTGTTGAGTATCACCAAAAATCATGTACCTAAACTCATATAGGTTATCCATATAAATGATCTTACAATACTAGGCCTCTACCTTACCTAATCCTATAAACAATAAGGTGTTCTTGGGTAACCAAGTTTCATGGATTCCTAAAGAGGGTGTGAGTAAAACTAAGTATGGAACCACTAATATAGTCCCATAAATAGCCAGTAAATATAGTGTATTCACATGTGACATGATCAACAGAATAAATAAATATGGTAATTATGGAAGCATAAATAAGAAAATATCATCAATCCTCAAGTTCTAAAGAGACTCTAGATCGAACAAACCTACTTCGTCCATTATTAGAGTGTCTCAAAGCATAAATCATACCACCTTGGGAAAATATACTCATCATTGGAACATGAAAATTTAACTTCAGAAAATATACCCATCTCTAAAACCATGAGAAAAGACCTAGGGTAAATATACCTATCCCTATAACATGAATATACTACCCAATGTGACCCATATTTAGCCTCAGAACAATGAAAACCCTACCCATAGGAATACTCTGAATCCCAAAGGCCTTTATATTTTTATTTATTTTTTGATAATCCCCTTTTTAAATGGGTTGATAGGAAACCATTACATGACCTAAGGCCCAAAGGCACATAGTCCAATACATGACCCGAAGGCCCAAATACTTGACTACACTAGAACTACCCCTCCCCAGCATCTTCTTCCTTGATTGCACCTAACTCCCCAACTCGTATGGTTGGTCGACTATCATTTCCCCATGTATAGATACATGGTGCCTAGTACTAATGTTGATTATCATACCCTCTCTTTCTTTAAATCTATTTTTCTCTATTGGTGGCTTCTATTAGCACTAATTTTACTCTTCTGGGGCCTACTGGCATGTGTTCTGACCTACTGCTTCATAGACCAAAATCCATGTGTCCTAAAGGCCTTTGGTGGATCTGAGTCCCTATGTCCAAAAGGCCAAAATATTTGGCTCATAGGCCCAAATAGGGTGAATAGTTCCAATGCTATAGTAATTTCTATAGTAACACTACAGTAACTGCTACAATACTACTATAGTTTTCTCATAAATTCTACCCACACATAGATTTGATCTGGGGTCTTTTGGATGATAAGAAGGAGAATTCACCACTTGTGTATAGGCTCTTTTTCCTACCTAGGGGGACACACATCCAACCTTGAAACCATATGAGTATATAATTGAGGGTTTCATCCCCTAAATGTAACTAGATATTATGACATCATTACACATATCTCAACCCTAGCGCGTAAACCCTCATTCAAAAATTACATGCATATATATATAAACAAAAATTTGGGGACACATCCTCCTAGAAACCTCATAACATCCTACACATATATTTGGGGGTGATCCTCCTAATAACCTCATATGCATCATACTTCACATGCATCTGGGGGTATATCCTTCCTGGAACCTTATGTTACATAATATGGGTAGGCCAATCATGTGAACCCATCACATGTTTCCTAGTTTGGAATCCCAATAGAAAAACCTATACCAATCATAGAATCCAATTCTATACTACCACTAAAACCCTACCAATATCACGCCAACAATTCAGGTTCAAATGTGGAACCTAAAATCATCACTACCCATTTCCACACTAACCCTATCAATGGTTAGATAACATGAGAAAATCCACTAGGGTCCCCTAGACTACATAGTAGAATGGACTCACAGCATGGGTTACCTTATTTCAATCTCATATCTTAGGCCAAATACCATGACCTAGATAGAATCATCCCCTCATCATTATATTAATCTCATATCAGCCACACCAACCACCTCAGTCATGCCATACCAGCATCACTCTAAGGGGATGGACTATAACACTTCTCCTCTCCAAAATCATCATAGGTCAGTCCTCCCGCACCAAACCAATACATAATCTACTCATATAATACCCAACTAAGTAATCACATATCATTGGGGTGTGAACACTTTCCCCATGCTCATCTCACTTGAAAAATAGATCTAAGATATCTCAAAATTCCATCATGGCCCACTCGAGTTGATTATCTTCATCCAGTACTCTCCTCTATAAGGTGGTCACTAAGGAAACATAGCATTATGGATGCTACATATTACTAATTAATTTAATTTATTCCCCTTCTATGACTAATAACCCCATGGAATATATTTCTAATCACTTCCTCACCCATCAATAGATAAGGAATCAACTAGTGTTCAAGGTTCCATCATGGACCTTAACATTTTATTCCATACATAAGAATTTCACTTTATTAGAAAAATTTATTTAAGTAAATAGGGTTTATCTCTCATGGTTGTGATAATGCATATCAAATTCTATATAAACAAAGAATAATTACAATGGGGTATTATAAAAGGACCAACAACTCTAATTTTGGAGTTACCATCCTCTAATTGAAGCACAACTATCCTCACATAATCTCATCCAAGATCTAAAACTAACTTGGGATCTGATCCCAAGCCCCAACATCACAAATAATTAAATATAACCTTTTATAATTAATTATCTAATTTAATTCAATTAATTATATGATTATAATTAACTAAAAAATTAATTCAAAAAGGTATAAATCCTAAAATCTAACTAACTGACCACATCACACCAAGATAGTGACCAACCACTCCCATAAAGTATATAGAGTATTCTTGAAATCTTCATGAGAAAAACCCCTAGCATGAAGCATAATTTCAATAGCTGTTTTCATTCAATATATGTAACAACTCTAAATAAATTCATATAGTTATCCACCTTTAATGAAATAGTATGGAACATCATGTGATCATCCTTTGGGGATATCTTCTAGTTGCACCATATGCGAGCCCCGTAATTATCATTTGATTCCACCATGATATTGTGGAATAAGTGAAAAAACTTAAACCAAATACAACAAAATTAGTAGTTTATGCAAGATAATATGAATATAGTAATTGTAACACCCCAATATTCCACGATATGTTTCCCTTTTAATAATGCAGTAGCTTGCGTTGTACGCAACTTGGAGATTTAACACACCACGACCAATCAAACTACCCGTTATGAATAGTAATACCCACTTTTTGAAATTTTATAATTTTTATTTTTCAAAATGGACTTCATTTTTGGATTCAGAATATCAAAATTATCTTAAGGTGAATTTTTGGTATTTTTCTGAAAACTTTCAATTTTTTATAAATAGTGAAAAACACTGTGTTATTGTTTAAAACCGACTGTTTGTTTAAATAATTAGTTATTTTATTTTAATTTATTTTAGGTAAAAATAGATACATAATACATATATATGTTCAATATAATTCATTGGATTCATTTTATAATAAGTTTAGATATATAAAATTTTATTGAACTTTTTACCGTCTTTTACCCACCTTCTCGGAGCATTTTCAAATTTGCATAAAAATTAATTTTACCACTTTTGTGAGTTTAATTTAAAAAATAATAGAGACATGGTTGAAATCAGTAAGTAAAATTTGGTTCAATTAGATGAAAATAATTTTTGGTGAATATAAACTTTTGACTTTTATTTACCATGGATAAAAGTAAATAGGGTAATTAAGGGTAAAAATGATATTATAATTACCCTTACACATGTCATAATTCTATTTTATAACTATAATTAGAACAAAAACAACCACAGGAAAAAAAATATGATCCTATTTGGTCCACTTTTATTAGATTAGGACATTTATTATTATTTTATTTAAAGAATATTTAAAAGAGTTAAATTCAAAGTTTAATAACTGAACCATTTTTAATATAGGGTTATACACAATATAAATTAAACTATAAATATTCATTAAAAATATATAAATATTTCATATATGATGGTATTTTATTTATAATTTTTAGACATTAAATAATTTAATTTATTTATTACACAATGATGATATAGTAATTACCTTATTAATGAAAGATTAAAATAATTGATATTATAAATATCCAAATAAATGTAAATTGAGACTTATGATGAATTACAATAATTTTATAGTTTAATATGACATTTTAGGGTTGATTAAATATATTTTATTTGAAGTGATAAAGTTTTTATGGCTTTCAAAAAAATCAAATACTAAATAGTGTCAAAATTGACATAATTGAGTTTTTAAAACAAATACTATATTATTAATTGATATAATATTCCTAAAAATATATGGTTCAGAAAAAGAACTTATATAAGGTTATATATATCAATAATGAACCACTTGAGGTTCTCTTTGAAGTTTATATTACGTTTCTTAACCATATAATATAAAAATACAAAGAGACATGGTAAATGTAAAACTATTTAACTAAGAGTTAAATCTAAAAGATAAGGTTAATATGGTGAGCTAAACCTATATAAAACCTATTGGTTGAGAGGTTTTTGACCAAAAACCACCTTATACTCTAAATAAATCATTTTGGATCCATTATAAATCTAAAATTATTTAATTATAAAATAATATTTCAAGCTTTTCCTAAAGTGACCCTCGCCTCTCTTATAAAAGGGTACTTACCTTTATATTAATTTCACACCTCCAAATCCATTTGGCTCAGACAAACCCTGCCCAAAAACCTTCCAAACTTCTCTCAATTCAACCTAGAGTCCTTAATTTGATCATAAATCCAACCTAAGAATCCCTTTTTATCAACTCAAAAGGAAACACCCGATGAAGAGGTAATAATTTCACCACCCTCTTTCAAGTTCTTTTCTTCTTACACTTCATCTTTCATTGTTATTTCCATATCAAAATAATAACTCCAGTACCTTATACATACTTTGATGTTATTATAAATATGGTACAACCATATTTATTATTCTATCCATCCTTGAAATGAAAAATTCACCATACGTGTGTACGTACGGCTTGCCGTCTCCACGTCGTGGTGTAGTTTGTTATTCAAACACTTCATTATTTGGATGATTATAATAATGAGTATAAATAATGTAAATAATAAATATAACATGTTAATGATTCTTTATATATGATATACCATCCAATTTCATACTATTTCACCATCAATATAATGATATTTTCACTCGTCCGTACGTACAGATTACCGTCTCCACGAACGCGATGAGATTTATTCCACATCGTAATAATTCAAGAATAATTTTCATTTCATGATTAAAAATAATTTTTTATGAACATAATATCATTTTTTATATGAATCAAATACATCCTATCCATAACAAACATGGATTATGTAACCAATCATATAAAGAAAAATGAATCAGGTAACACCCGAAACGATGATACTACTGAAATATTATTAACAAAGAAATATTAAAGGATCGTATATGATATCATAATTATGTATATAGTTCTTTTATAATTTAATAACAATGTTTTAAATATTATACAGGTGGTTAACATACCATCAACTAAGAAAAAGTATAAGCTAAGGGTTAATTTCACAATCTCATTATTATCTGAGGTTGTTTTTATGTATCTACTGGGACATATTTATTATCCATGTCCATGTTTCATAAAAGAGTTTTCAAAGGGATTATTTTTAAGGGACTCTTTTAATAAAACATCATTTTAAATGTTTTAAAGATTTATTCTTCTAAACCTTTCTCATTAATGTCCATGTTTTTAAAATGGTTTTAAAGATTTATTTATATGGACATGAATGTTTTAAAATGTTAATTCCTTTAAAAAGTTTCAAAGTGGTATGGGACACTTTGATTCAAAAATATCTTTTAAATTACTTCCTTTATAAATTATGTGACTTCTAAATGATTTAATGAAAAAGGGATATTTCTCTCAAATATTTTTACTGATCATTTTCAACTATGTAAACATCCTTTATGGGATATTATTCTTGATCAAGGTTGATTTATTATACAAATATTGCATATTATATTGAAGGTTTTGTGATATGTTTGACTGTGGATGGGTTATTTTTATATCATTCATGGTTTAGGGATAAAGTATTGAAATTTCATATGCCAGTTTTAATATGAATGTTTATGTTATGTTTAAACCTTTTCATATGAGGAATACATTGGACTTAGTAAGTGACGGGTGGAGCCTGCTATAGCTCCTCGATGCATTGGTAGGTATCATGAGACAAACTAGTGTCTTGGCACAAGGCCTTGAAAAAATATTATTTTTAGTCTTGGCACGAGGCCTTGACTATGTGGGTATGATGTATGGAATTATGAATTCCATCATTATGAAATTGGCTGTTGATATTGCATGTGATTATTCGACTAGTAGAATATCCATGTGAATAAGTAAATGGAATTATTTGATTTATATTGGATAAATTATATAGAAGTTTATGTTTAAAAGGATTATGTTTTAGTCTTATACATTGCCTTAAATGTTTATGATTATTTATGAAAGTTTTCACTATATTTTTATCCTTACTGAGAATCTGAGCTCACCCCTTTCTATGTTTTATTTTTACTAGGATGTGAAGAAGTATATTATGACTGACCTACAGGGATAGTTTAAGGGATGTGAATGTAGTCTATGGAGACAATTTTTTTTCATTTTATAATGTTATGTAAAACTTATGAATGTATCTAGTACTTCCAAGGCTACTAAACTGATCGGTGTTTCAGGATTTGATCCCTTGTGATCGTGCCAATGTTATGTAATAATGCACCGACTCTGGGTAACTGGGGTCAGGGAATTAAAATTGGTATCAGAGGAAGTTTAGTACAAACCTTAGAAACAAGATTTAGATAAACTCTTATTAGAGCACATTACCCTAAGATAGACATTGAAGATTAGTATAGAATAACTTCCTAGAATTTTGGTAATGTGGAGATTTTGTGTATTTTCCAAGAAATACATCCTTGTCTAGATATAAGCAAGTAGATGCAGCTCTGACATAGATGTACCTAGGAGTGAAAACTCCGAAAAAGAGTTTCAGGCTTGACCCAGGGTATCGTGGTACACAACAATGGGCCTTACTGCACTCTTGGCTACGACACTCCCAGGGGATATGCTTAGGATAATTCACATTTTCTTTACAAAACATTATGAAGGATTTATGAGTATATAACTCCTCAAAGAAAACATTTTTTATGATCATGGATTATATCCATAAACTGCTCAATTTATGTTAAGTGTTTTACAATTTTGGAATTATGTATTGTGATTCATAAACTAATATAGTGTATGCCATTATTTAGAAATGGAACCTAGTGGAAGGAATAGAAACCATATCAATGCACATAATATATGTAGGGATTGACCTCCTACTTAATATAATTATAGTGGAGCTGGTGATACAACTAGTGATGATCATCTTATCACCATACTAGGACAACTCACTCAGGTTATGAATAATAACCTAACCCGTATGGAGCACCCTGATCCACAACACAGAGGATCAATGTTAGACCACTTCATGAGGCAAAAACCACAAACATTCAATGGGAGTACAAATCCATTGGTAGCTGAGCAATGGATAAGTTTCTTAGAGAAAATATTTCATGCTTTGGGGAGTAGCGAAAGGGAAAAAGTCATCATGGTAGTTTATCACCTCACGGGATATGCAGATCAATGGTGGTCATTAATCCAAAACACAAAGGAAGATGAAGAAGTATCAAACATGGAATGGATGGAGTTTAAAGATATTTTATTAGAAAAATAATTTCCTCGTGACCATCAAGTGGATATGGAAAGACAATTTCTGAGTCTGAAGTAAAAGGAGGATGAGAATGTCTCAAAGTATGAGGCTAACTTTACAAGGTTAGAAGGGCATGCAACAGATTATATATGTAACCCAAGGAGTAAAATTGATCAATTCTTTGATGGGTTAAAACCATTTCTCCATCGATCATTATTCTCACAATCCTTCTCATCATACGAAGATATTTTCTCATGTGCTATCAAGACAGAAAAGGAATTCTCTAAGTATTACGACTTTAAAGAAAAGCAAGAGAAGAAGAGATCTGATGAACACTCTGGAAATGGAAATAAGAGGAAGAAGGGAAATTTTGAATATTAATACTGCAGTAAATGTGGGAAAAACACCCAGGTACTTTCCTGAAGAGAATGGGAGTCTGTTACAAGTGTGGTGAAAAAGGCCACCAAGCTCATGATTACAAGGGAAAGAAAGAGGTTGTCAATGTTGAATGATACAATTTTAGAGAAAAGGGGAATTATGCAAATGAATTTCCTAAGATCCAATGGAACTTACCTCAGAAAAGTACAAGGGAGAAAGAACAAGCTTATGCGATCATGTCATGACCTGACCCCCAGGGCCTGTGTCGTGACTACCCCAAGACCACCTTCCATAGCCCAGGGGATGGCGACTAGAAACGAGAGGCGTATTCCCAAAAACCAGGAATTCATTGCCTTTATAACCAGAAAATACACTCAACCAAGCACACAACAAGTTACAAACACAAGTAAACTATATAGAAAAAATAGTGCTGAAAGTAAGAGGGGTCGGAATACAACCCCAATGGTAAAGTTATAAGTAAAACTAAAATACAATACAACTGAAGAAAGAGAAAGATAGCAACTGGGTCATCCTCCGAGTTTCCTACCTAAAGGGTAGGTACAAATCGCCACCTCAGCACTCCACATCAACCTGTCTCCTCTGCATACCGACTCACCGTATGGTCCACCTCCGGGCACCATCCAGTCCCGGTACCCTCAACCTCGATCAACATTGTCCATCATCTGCACCAAACACAACAATGTGTGGGCATAGCCCGTGTAGGCATGAGTATAATTATACTCAGTTTGGACCCTGAGACCCTCAAGGTCTCACAAAATCAACAAAGGATAAATCACAAAGCATGAAATCAACTGACAACCATACTTAGGTATATGCCCATACATATACCTAAGTTATCAAGTATACCCATCTCAATCATGAGGAAACATAGGGTCCAACTGAAAAGCCCAAAGCTCAACTGTTCCATAAAGTAAGGAATACCACAAAGGTAAGTACTACAAAGGTATGCCACACAGAAGAATACCACCAAGGTATTACGACGAAGGAAAGTACCACACAGGTACGAACTCATCTCACACCAGGTATAACATAGGTATAGAAGTATAGATGATTAAATGTAACTACTGAATCATCTTACTCTGTTAAGAGGAATACACATGAAGGATCCTAAATTGTAGACCCACACAGGATCCTAGTACATCATCAGTACATCGTCAGAGCCACACAGGATCCTAGTACGTCTTCAGTACATCATCAGACCCACACAGGATCCTAATACATCTTCATTACATCATCAAACCCACACAGGATCCTAGTACATCGTCAGTACATCGTCAGACCCACACAGGATCCTAGTACCTCATTAGTACATCGTCAAACCCACACAGGATCTAAGTACATCGTTAGTACATCATCAGACCCAGATAGGATCTTAGTACATCTTTAGTACATCGTCAGACCCACACAGGATCCTAGTACATCGTCAGTACATCTTCAGACCCACACTGGATCCTAGCACATCGTCAGTACATCGTCAGAACCACACAAGATCCTAGTACATTGTCAGTACAGGATCCTAGTACATTTTCAGTACATCGTCAGACCCACACAGGATCCTAGTACATATTCAGTACATCATCAAACCCACACATGATCCTAGAACATTGTCAATACATCGTCAGACCCACACAGGATCCTATTACATCGTCAGTACATCTTCAGACCCACACAGGATCCTAGTACATCGTCAGTACATCGTCAGACCCAAACAGGATCCTATTACAGCGTCAGTACATCGTCAGATGCACACAGGATCCTAGTACATCATCAGTACATTGTCAGACCCACACAGAATCCTAGTACATCATCAGTACATCACCAGAGCCAGCTACATGGTTCCCGAACTAAGATCTATTGTCTCTGGGAGGTTCCTCTCCTCAAGCCACTAGTCAATACTCCAACTACCACGAATTCCCATGAAGAATTATCCCAAAGGACCTCCATGTCATAGGGGTCTCAACACAACAGACGGTGCATCAATCAGACACCTGGTCTGTAAGTTATTATCCTTTTAGTCCCAAGGTCCCAGCTAGATTCGTGCTCGATCCAACCCGACTATACTCTAATTTTATCCAAATATCAAGTGGGGTATACCAAAAGGATCATCTTGCTCAAAGGTTTCTGGCATCGTATATGGTTCTTCAAATGAACTCCTGGTGCCAAAATTACGGCAAAAAGAACGTTAGGGTCGAAACTGGTCCAAGTCCGGTCCAACCCGGTCAGACCGACCTGACCCAACCCACGCTGGGTAGGCCTTGGTGCGGGGTGGCCTGGGTGCGGCGGGGCACCGCGGTGCGGTCGAGAACTATGGTGCGGCGGGGCAGCCACAGTGTGGCGGGGCGGCCACAGTGTGGCGGTATGCCGCGGCTGGCTGGATGTCCAGCCATCCTCTCCGTGCGGTGCGGTCGCCCGGTGCAGTCGCGCGCCATGCCTTCACCGACGGCTGGCTCGGTCGGCCATCCTCCCTTCATCGCCGCAGCACATGTCGCGGCCCCTTGTTCGTCGGGTGGTGCGGACATTATTCGGCGCACCCATTGTGCAGCCGGCCTCTGGCTTCCGTCTTCCTCCATCACAAATATTTCATCAAAAACCACAAGGGATTGCGGAGAGGTCAGGCCATGTCTGTTTGGCCCGTACCCTCCGCGTTAGAGTGGTAGCAAGGGGTTTACAACTTTTGAATCACGAAGAACATCAAGAACGGGTAAGGGAGGTATTTAAAACATCAAACCCTACCTCGGAGGTTCGTTGATGTGTAGCAAGATGAAAAACGGTGAAGGTGAAGAGGGTGCCAATGATTTTTTCCTCCACAATACGCTTCGGAAGTCGGGCTCGTGTGTCTTCCTCTTTCTTGGCTTTGAAGAATGTTCTTTGATGGATATGGTGTTCTTTGTTTGGAGGAGAAGTTCTTCGTTGGAGAGGAAGTGTGTGTTCTTCGTTGGAGAAGATCTTCCACAAATTCTCCCCTTCTCTTTTACCAACCAATCCTCTCAAATAAAAGAGGTTCCAATAATTTAAATTAAGTCTATCAATTTAATTGTTGGAAAAATTAATTGTACCATGTTGGCATAATTAATTGGTTTAGTTTAATGGGAGGAATGAATTAATAGGGAGTTGAGAGGTTTCTCCCCCATTAAGAGGGTTTAGGTGATCCCAGCCATTAAATTAAAAATTAGGGGTTTTAGGCTCGGTGGTCCCCACCTCCATAACATTCACATGGGAGGTTTCAACAAAAATAAAATAGAAGTTTATTTTATTTTATTTTTATTTACACAAAAAAGTGAAAAACTATCTTTCACCTTCAACCCACTACGGTCAAGGTAAAGGTATCCTTAAGCGAATACTGGTGCTGAAATTTCAATGGTATCCTTGAATTTCAATTCCGAACACTGGTTTAAAAGTTACAAAAACCCACTCGCACTTTTACTGAATGTACCCAAAAAAATGTTCAGAAATTCATTCCGGGAACACCGGCCCTCGGAATCACGTGCTGTCAATTTTCACGGACTCGTAAAATTCTTATATAATTAAAAAATATTACATGGAATTTCTTGGTCTTTACATTCTCCCACCTCAGGGATTTACATCACCATAAGCCACAACTCAAACTAAGGAAACAAGTGAGGGTACTGAGCACGAATCTGAGCCTCCCGCTCCCATGTGCTCTCCTTGAGGTTCATGTTCAGCCAATGAACACGCACTAGAGGTATCGACCATCCACAAAGGACCTTCTCTTTTTTATCCTCATTCTCTATTGGAACCTCCATAAACGTCTCTCCATCATCAATGTCCAGCTCGTCGTGGTCGATGATGTGAGAAGGGTCATGCACGTATCAGTTGGGATACGTGGAAGACTTCGTGCACCCAAAGAAACTGAGGTGGAATAGCTAGGTGGTAAGCCACCTCACCAACTCTACTGAGGACCTAGAAGGGTCTGTTTAACCTCGAAGATAACTTGTCACCCCGGCCAAATCTCTTCAAACCTCATCGATGTGAGACCCGTAGAAAGACATGGTCACCATCCTCGAACTCCAGAGGTCTCTGTTTCCTATTAGCATAAGACTTCTGTCTACTCTGTCTAGTCTTAATCCTCTCCTGGATGACCTGTACCTTCTCTGTAGTAGCCCATACCATATATGGTCCCATGAGTACTGACTCCCCTGGGTCAGTCCATCATAGAGGTGATCTGCAAGGTCGCCCGTACAGCGCATCAAAAGGTGTCATCCCAATGGTGGAGTGATATCTATTGTTGTATGAAAACTACACCAAGGTAAATTGATCCTCCTAGATATGATTGAAGTCAATGATGCAAGCACGCAGTATGTCCTTGAGGGTCTGAATGGTCCGCTCAGTCTGGCCATCCGTCTGAGGATGGAAGGCAGTGCTAAAACGAAGCCGCATCCCAAAAGCCTCCTGCAACCCCTTCCATATGTGGGAAGTGAAACTTGTATCATGATTTGAGACAATTGTCGAGGGTAATCCATGTAGATGCACAATCTCCTACACATAGAGGCATCCCATGATCTCTACTAAACCCTTCTCTTTGATCGGTACGAAGAGGTCCAACTTGGTGAGTTGGTATACGATCACCCAGATAGAACCATGAACCCTGGATGTATGTGGAATTCCTATCACGAAGTCCATGTATATCCCATCCCACTTCCACTCTGGGACCTCTAAAGGCTAAACCAAGTCTGCTGGTACTTGATGCTCTACCTTCACTTGATGACAAGTGAGGCACCGAGAGACAAACACTACTATTGTTTTCTTCATTTCCGGCCACCAGAGTTGACGTCAGAGATCCTGGTACATCTTCTCCACTACTAGATGTACCGCTAGAGGGGATGTGTGGAACTCCCTCAACACTTCCTCCCATAGTGACACTGGTACCATGGTAGGTCCTCTGAAGAGGACATCGTGCTCCCCACCTTCATAAAATCCATCAGGTGCCTTCCCTGAGGATATCTAATCACGGCAAGCCTCACAGTCAATGCCCCCAAGTTGTGCCTCCCCAACTTGCTGAAGGAGTGGGGGAGTGATAGTCATAGACTGGAAGTAAGTAGCTTCATCTCTATCCATGAAGTATATCTACAACATGATTAGCTGATCTGACGGCTCACTCAACAGCTACTGACCAAACCTCCTATTGAGTGTATCTGTTATCACGTTCCCCTTCCCAGGTGTAAATATTATCTCAAAGTCATAGTCATGGAGGAACTCTAGCCATCGTCATTTTCTCAACTTCTGAAATCTCTGTTGACACTTCTCTGTCCATAGGAAAGGATCCTCCTTCTTCGTCAAAGCTGACAAGGGTGCCACTACCCTAGAGAAGTCTGGTCCAAAACTCCGGTAGTACCTAGCCAAACCAGAAGTCCCTCTCCCTACATGGGGTAATCCTGGAATTTTTTTTTGAAAAGATGTCCCCATGCTCTGCCACTCCTTTTTGGAACTGAAAACTCAAAAACTCTTGCTACCATGAGAGTAAGTCTGGCCAACTCAAGAGTGATCGGTTGCACCCTCCTATGCATGAGTTTATCCTGTGCTGCTCGGGTTTCCTTTTTCACTAACCAAGGAAAACCCCATTCCAATGTTGTAGGTAAACTAAAAACTTTTTTCCTAATACATTCAATCTGAGTATGAACTGTGGATGTCCAGTCCATACCCAAACTAATGTTGTAAGGCCTCAACGCTGCCACCCAGAGGTTCCAACCGAAACTCTCACCTCAAGGGTCAGATCACATCGTCGGCGTAAGTGTGATTATTGAGTCTCCTCACAAAGGTATCTTTAGACGTGAGGGTCAATTCAAAGGCTTAACTAGAAACTCTAGGTCTTGAACAGGATTCATGGAAAGAGGGAATTATTGGTACCTAAGTCTATTTATACGGCAGCGAGTAGTAGTCACAAATCGTACCTCGAATCATTCCTAGAGCCCTTGGGTCACACTCCTTGACCGCATGTAGCTATTACCTTATCCTGTCCTCCAACTCCCTGATCTTGGTGGGGTCTACAAAAATGGGGGTGGTTGTAACATGTTGAAAATTACACCACCTCATGTTGCTCTCCTAGCTCTGCTTCCATGTTTGCTGCCCTACAAATTCATCTGTCTCAAACACTTATTCTTCCCAAAACATTTTACACACCCGAGTCTCCGAGACTGGTGCAAGTTTCCTACTTTCCCACTGCTAACATTCACTGGTTGTACCCGCTCATCCAAAGAACATTCAACCACAAAAGGTTCTCTTTATCACCCTAAAATAAGTAGGAATGCATATAGGAAAAGTGTTGGCTCATATTTCCTTAAACACACCTCACTCAGAAGTTAGATCCCTGAACATTGATTGTGTCGTATTCATCGATTACCAGGAATAGTCGGTACGCCTAGATGAATACTCAGCTACCGACATGTCATCCTATTGAAGCTCTTGAAGCTCCAGGGAACTCTCAGCCACCTCCTCAAGATAGTCCTCAGCTGCCTGTGAGTCGGGATCACCTTGGAACATGAGGGGTATCTGTTGCTGAATCACGTGCAAGGCACTAAGCCTATATGTGTCCTCTACCGGTACAACCGATTGTAACTACTGACCAACGGGTAGTGTTACAGCTGGAACACTACCCGAAGGTACCATCCTAGGCAACGACCCACATACCGAAGCCTCATAACTATGTTGACCATCCTCATGGTCACTCACTGGAATAGACTAGTAGCTAAGATCACCATCTGCTCTACTGGTGTCTCAACTAGGAGGAAAACTCTAGCAACCACCTCTAGCTAGCTCTCATTTGCGTGGTAATATGTCTCACCTCGAAACCTCAGAGGCCTCTGCTGCTGAAACTCGTGAAACATGCTCAGTCGGCATGCACCGTCTGCCAGTGCAGCTGGTGGTAACTGCTTCCCAATGAGTGTTGGTGCTACTGGTACACCACTCGAAGGTGCCAACATAGTAAGAAGGCCCTGCACTGGAGCCTCTTCACTTGGTGGGCCATCATCATGAACTCTCTCTCGGGAATCCTAGCTGATTGTCTACGCAACGGCATCCTAATAAGGAACAGGTGTTCCATGGTCATTAAGTTATACCTGGTGAGATGACTCAAGGAAATCACAAAGAAAACTTTTCTAAGAACACACGCAGCCAGTGTTTTCGTGCACTGAGTCAAATTAGAATTCAGGGTCCTGGTGTATGGATACGTCAGCTACCGCACCAACACTGGATTCCCTAAACTGATAACCACACTCCCTACACTTAACACAATTGCCATTAAAAAGATCAGAGTCCAATTTTCTACGGTATAATCGACTCCTCTGATACCAATTTTTCACGACCTGACCCCCGGGGCCCATGTCGTGACTACCCCAAGCCCGCCTTCCATAGGCCAGGGGATGGCGACTAGCACCGAAAGGCATATTCCCTAAAACTGGGAAGGCATTGCCTTTATAACCTGTGTGCACTCATCCAAGCACACACCAAGTTATGAACACAAGTAAATTGTACATCAAAAATAGTACTGAAAGTAAGAGGGGTCGGAATAAAATCCCAACAATAAAGGTACAAGTACAAATAAGATACAATACAACTGAAGAAAGAGAAAGAAAACTACTGGGTCATACTTAGAGGTTCCTACCTGAAGGGTAGGTACATATCGCCTCCTTAGCACTCCACGTCCACCTGTCTCCTCTTCATACTAACACACCATATGGTCCACCTCTGGGAATCGTCCAGTCCTGGTACCCTCATCCTCGATCAGCACTGTCTGTCGTCTGCAGCAAACACAGCAAGGTGCGGGCATAGCCCATGCAGGGGTGAGTATAACGATACTCAGTAGGGATCCTGAGACCCTCAAGGACTTAGAAAATCCACAAAGGATAAATCACAAAGCATAAAATAAACTGAAAACCCTACTTAGGTATATGCCCATACATATACCAAAGTTATCAAGTATACCCATCTCAATCATGAGGAAACACAGGGTCTAACCCAAAATATCAAAGCTCAACTGTTACACAAAGGTAAGTACTACATAGGTATGACACACATAAGAATAAAACCAAGGTATTACCATGAAATAAATTACCACACAGGTACGAACTTAGCTCACACCAGTTATAATATAGTTACATAAGTAGAGATGATTAGATGTAACTACTGAATCATCTTACTCTGTTAAGAGCCAGACCCACGAAGGATCCCAAATTGTAGACCCACACAGGATCCTAGTACATCGTCAGACCCACACAGGATCCTAGTACATTGTTATTACATTATCACACCCACATAGGATCCTAGTACGTCATCAGTACATCGTCAGACCCACACGGGATCCTAGTACATCGTCAGTACATCGTCTGACCCACACAGGATCCTTGTACGTTGTCAGTACATTGTCAGACCCACACAGGATCCTAGTACGTCGTCAGTAAATCGTCAGACCTACACAGGATCTTAGTATGTCATCAGTACATCGTCAGACCCACACAGGATCCTAGTACGTCGTCAGTACATCGTCAGACCCACACAGGATCCTAGTATGTTGTCAGTACATCATGAGACCCACATAGGATCCTAGTACATTGTCAGACCCACACAGGATCCTAGTACATCGTTAGTACATTTTCAGACCCACTCAGGATCCTAATACGTCATCATTATGTCGTCAGACCCACACAAGATCCTATTACATCGTCAGTACATCATCAGACCCACACAGGATCCTAGTACATCGTCAAACCCACACAGGATCCTAGTACATCGTCAGTACATCGTCAGACCCACACAGGATCCCAGTACTTCGTTAGTACATCATCATACCCACACAGGATCCTATTATATCTTCATTAGATTTTCATACCCCCACAGGATCCTAGTACATCGTCAGTACGTCATCAGACCCACACAGGATCCTAGTACATCGTCATTACATCATCAGACCCACAGAGGATCCTAATACATCGTCAGTACATCGTCCAACCCACACAGGATCCTAGTACATCGTCAGTACATCATGAGACCCACACAGGATCCTAGTACATCATCAGTACATCATCAGACCCACACAGGATCCTAGTACATCGTCAGTGCATCGTTAGAGCCAGCTACAGGGTTCCCACACTAAGCTCGCTTCTCTCCGGGAGGGTCTGCTCCTCAAGCCACTGGTCGATACTCCAAATTCCATGAACTCCCATGAAGAAGTATCCCAAAGTACTACCATGTCATAGGGGTCTCAACGCAATAGGTGGTGTGTCAATCAGACACCTGGTCTGTAAGTTATTAGCCTTTTAGTCCCAAGGGCCCGGTTGGATTCGTGCTCAATCCAACCCTACTGTACCCCAACTTTATCCAAATCTCAAGTGGGGTATACCAAAATGACCGTCTCACTCCAAGGGTTTTGGCACCGTATATGGTTCATCAAACGGACGCCTGGTGCCAAAGTTATGGCCAAAAGAATGTATAGGGTCGAAACTAGTCCGGGTCCGGTCTGACCCTGTCGGACTGACCCGGTCAGGTTTGGGTTGGCTCGTTCCGCTGGGCGGCCCAACCCGCGTTGGCCGGCCCGCGGCGCGGCGCGGTGACCACGGTGCGTCGGGGCGGCCACAGTGCGGGGGGATGGCCACGGTGCGGCGGGGCGGCCGTAGTTGGCCGAATGGCCAGCCGTCCTCTTCACGCAGTGCAGTCGCGTGCTACGCCTTCACTAATGGCCGGCTCGACCAACCATCCTCCCTTCGTCATCATGGACCCTTGTTCGTCGGGCACCACAGACGTGTGCCGCCGCCCTCATCATGCGGTCGGCCTCCGGTTTCCATCTTCCTCCATCGCAAAGATTTCATCAAAAACACCAAGGGATTGCGGAGAGGTTGGGCCATGTTCGTTTGGCCCGCACCCTCCAAGTTAGAGTGGTAGCAAGAAGTTTACAACTTTTGAATCACGAAGAACATCAAGAACGGGTAAGGTAGGAATTTAAAACATCAAAACCTACCTCGGAGGTTCATTAATGTGTCGCGAGATGAAAAATTGTGAAGGCAAAGAGGGTTCCAATGATTGTCCCCTCCGCAACACACTTCTGAAGTCAGGCTCATGCATCGTCCTCTTTCTTGGCTCCGAAGAATGTTATTTGATGGAGATGGTGTTCTTAGTTTGGAGGAGAAGTTATTCGTTAGAGAGGAAGGGTGCGTTCTTCGTTGGAGAAGATCTTCCACAAATTCCACCCTTCTCCTTTGCCAACCAATCCTCTCAAAGAAAAGAGGTTCCAATAATTTAAATTAAGTCTATAAATTTTATTATTGGCACAATTAATTGTACCATGTTGGCATAATTAATTGGCTCAATTTAATGGGAGGAATTAATTAATTGGGAGTTGAGAGGTTTCTCCCCCATTAAGAGGGTCCAGGTGGTCCCTGCCATTAAATTCAAAATTGGGGGTTTTAGGATCAGTGGTCCCCACCTCCATAACATTCACATGGGAGGTTTCAAGAAAAATAAAATAAAAGTTTATTTTATTTTATTTTATTTCCACAAAAAAGTGAAAAACTATCATTCACCCTCGACCCACTGCGGTCGAGTTAAAGGTATCCTTAATCAAATACCGGCACTGCGAGTTCAACGGTGTCCTCATATTTCAATTCTGAGCATCGTTTTAAAAGTTACAAAACCTCACTTGCAGGTTTACTAAACGTACCCAAAAAAAGTTTAGAAATTCATTCCAGCACACCGAGCCTCTGAATCACACTCCGTCAATTTTCATGGACTCGTAAAATTCCTATATAATTAAAAAAATACATGGAATTTCCTGGTCTTTACAGATCACTACTGCTGAGGTTGAAGCTCCTAAAGACGTGGTGACAGGTAATTTAATGGTTTCCTCAGGTTTATCCAATGCTTTATTTGATTCTGGATCATCACATTGTTTCATATCTTCCCATTTTGCTAAGAAAATTAGATATTTTCAATTTGACTTAACAAGGGAGTTGTCAGTCAAAACTCATAAGGGAAGTATCATTGCAACAAAATTTTGTGAATCATTTCTCATTGGGAATATAAATGTTCTTTATCCGTGGATCTCATCATCATACCCATGATTGAATTTGATATAATCCTCGGTATGGATTGGATTTCGGACCACGATGTAAAATTTTATTATAAGAAGAAGGAGGTTACAATTTTTTATGATGATAAGGAGTACTTTATCTTTAGAGTAGAAACGTCACCACCTGATTCTTATTTAGATCCACCCATGTAGCTCTACTAAACTCAATTATTTGAGAGGAAGAGAATGAAATAATTATGGGTGAGGAAAAGAATGTTTGAATAGAGGACGTACTTATTGTGCAAGAATATGTTTATGTGTTTCCAAAGTATTTACCTGGACATCCTCGAGAATGATAAATTGAGTTTTCCGTTGATTTAATTATTGGTTCAAGGCCCATATCAAAGACTCCTTATAGAATGGACATTGTGGAATTAGTGGAACTAAAGAAACAACTAGAGGAATTGAGTAATAAGGGATTTATTCACCCTAGTGCTTCTCCATGGGGATCCCCTGTCCTTTTTGTTAAGAAGAAAGATGGATCTATGAGGTTGTGCATTGACTATAGGGAGATCAATGCTATAAAAATAAAGAAAAATTATCCCCTACCTCACATTGATGATTTATTCAACCAACTTCATGGTGCTAAATATTTTTAAAATATTGACCTTCGATCTGGATATCATCAGTTGTGTGTAAAGAAGGAAGACATTCTGAAAACAGTATTTCAAACCAGATACGGGAATTATGAGTTTACAATAATGCCTTTTGGATTGAGTAATGCACCCTCTGTCTTCATAGATCTAATGAATAGAGTTTTCAAGGAATATATCGATGAATTTTTAGTGGTATTTCTTGATTATATCTTAGTATACTCAAAAAGATATTAAGATCATGAAAATCACTTGCGTGCTATTCTGAAAACCCTCATAAGAAAAGAATTATATGGGATGTTTAGCATGTGTGAATTCTGACTTCAAGATATTTCTTTTATTGGCCATATTTTCTCTAAGGATAGAATCTCTATTGATCCTTCAAAGACCAAGGAAATATAAGAATAGCCAGCACTGAAAAGCATAACTGAGGTATGCAGTTTTATTGGTTTAGCAGGTTATTATCGACATTTTGTCCAGAATTTTTCCCGGTTGGCTAACCCATTAACCAAGCTCACACGTAAAGGGGTTAAATTTGTTTGTAAAAAAGAGTGTGAATAATGTTTTTAAGAACTGAATAGAAGATTATTCAATGCTCCTATCTTGACTCTACCATCAGGGAATGATGGGTTTGTTATTTATAGTGATGCTTCAAAGAAAGGGCTTAGTTGTGTCCTTATGCAGAATGATAGAGTTATTGACTATACAACACGACAGCTAAAAATTCATGAGAAAAACTATCCCACTCATGATCTTGAGTTAGAATCTATAATCTTTTCTCTGGAGATATGGAGACACTATCTCTATGGTGAAAAATGTGAGATTTATACAGATCACAAGAGTTTGAAGTATATTTTCTCAAAAAAATAACTCAACATGAGGCAAAGTAGATTGCTTGAACTACTCAAGGATTATAATTTCACAATACACTACCACCCGGGGAAGGAAAATAAGGTGGCAGATGCTTTGAGAGGAAAGGATCATGGAGTTTTGAACAAGATGAGAGTTGAAAGGGATCTTATTTTCATGGATCTAGTAAAGATGGATATGGGAATAACCATGGAAGGTGAAATATCAATACTTTTTTAAATGGTTTCCCAACCATATTTACTATAAAGGATAAAAATTTCTCAGAATGAGGATGAGGACTTTCAAAAGAATATTAAAGCTGTGAATGATGGGAGATCGAGAGACTTCATATATGAAGATGGAATTTTGAAATTTGGGAAGGGAATTTGTGTTCCTAACATACCTGATCTAAAAAAAGAATTTTTGGATGATGCTCATAGCTCTAATTTCTCTATACACCCTGGCATCACCAAGATTTATAGATATTTGAAGGAACATTTTTGGTGGGACAACATGAAGAGGGAGATTGCTAATTTTTTGTCAAAATGTATGGTTTTTCAACAAGTGAAATATGGAAGGCAACAACTTGGAGGAGTCCTGAAACCTCTTCCCATACCTAAGTGGAAATGGGATAATGTTACGATGGACTTTGTCATGGGGATACCAAAGAATTCTAGAAGGAATGATGCAATATGGGTTATTATTGATTTTCTTACCAAGTCATCTCATTTTCCTTCTATAAGAGAATATTTACCACTTGAACGTCTGGCAAGACTATATATTAATGAAGTTGTAAGACTTCATGGTATACCCTTATCTATTGTTTCTGATCGTGATCTTCATTTTACATCAAGATTCTTAAAAGGTCTTCAGAAGGCCCTGGATACTGAACTTCATTTGAGCATTGCCTACCACCCTCAAACCAATGGACAATCATAATGGACTATTCAAACCTTAGAAGATATGTTGAGATCTTTTCCACTTGACTTTCTAGGTATGTGGGATCAGTATTTACCTCTAGTAGAATTTTCCTATAACAATTATTTCCATTAAAGTATTTAGATGGCACCATATGAAGCGTTATATGGAAAGAGATGTCACAAACCAACTTATTGGGATGACGTTGGTGAAAGAAAACTCATAGGCCCAGAAATTGTTGAGGAAACAATGGAAAAAGTGAAGATTATCCAAACCCACATCAAAGCAGCCCAAAGTAGGCAAAAGAGCTATGTCGATAATCGAAGGAAGGAATTGGAATTTCAAGTAGGAGATCATGTTTTCTTGAAGGTATCTCCATGGAAGGGTGTTATACGATTTGGTAAGAAGGGTAAATTGAGTCCCATGTACATCGGACCTTTCGAGATTCTAGAACGAGTTAGAGTTGTAGCTTATCATTTGGCAATGCCTCCAAGTCTCTCCAAAGTTCATGATGTATTCCACGTATCACTGTTGAGAAAATAAATGTCTGACCCAACGCATATACTCACCTATGAAGAATTAGAACTAGAACCTGATCTGTTTTATTGTGAAGAGCCTATCAGAATTATTGATACCAGAGAACAAGTGCTGAGAAACCGGATGACTCGTCTGGTGAAAGTTCTATGGAGAAATCAAAAGATGGAAGAGACAACTTGGGAACCCAAGGAACTTATGATTAAAAACTACCCGAATATTTTTATGCAGTAATATTCTAGAAATTTCGAGGATGAAATTATTTTAAGGAGGGGAGAATGTAACACCCCAGGCTTCCATGGTATGTTTCCCTTTGAATAATATAGTAGCTTGCGTTGTACGCAACTTGGAGTTTTAACACACCACGACCAATCAAACTAGCCGTTATGAATAGTAATACCCACTTTTTAAAATTTTATCAATTTTATTTTTCAAAATGAACTTCATTTTTGGATTCGGAATATCAAAATTGTCTTAGGGTGAATTTTTTGTATTTTTCTGAAAACTTTCATTTTTTTATGAATAGTGAAAAACATTGCGTTATTGTTTAAAACCGACTTTTTATTTAAATAATTAGTTATTTTATTTTAATTTATTTTAGGTAAAAATAGATACATAATATCTATATATGTTCAATTTAATTCATTGGATTCATTTTATAACAAGTTTAGATATATAAATTTTTATCGAACTTTTTACCATCTTTTACCCACCTTCTAGGAGCATTTATAAATTTGCATAAAACTTAATTTTACAACTTATGTGAGTTGAATTTCAAAAATCTGACAGACACGGTTGACATCAGTAAGTAAATTCTGGTTCAATAAGATGAAAATAATTTTTGGTGAATAGTAACTTTTGACATTTATTTACCACGGTTAAAAGTAAATAGGGTAATTAAGGGTAAAAATGATATTATAATTACCCTAACACATTTCCTAATTCTATTGGATAAGTGTAATTAGACCAAAAACAACCATAGGAATAAAATATGATCCTCTTTGGTCCACTTGGATTAGATTAGGACATTTATTATTATTTTATTTAAAGAAGAGTTAAAAGAGTTAAATTCAAAGTTTAATAAATAAACCATTTTTAATATAGGGTTATACACAATATAAATATTAATTAGAAATATAAAAATATTTCCTACATAATGGTATTTTATTTATAATTTTTAGACATTAAATAATTTAATTTATTTATGACACAATGATGATGCAGTAATTATCGTATTAATGAATGATTAAAATAATTGATATTATAAATATCCAAATAAATGTAAATTGAGACTTCTGATAAATTACACTAATTTTTTAGGTTAATATGACATGTTAGGGTTGATTAAATATATTTTATTCTAAGTGATAAAGTTTTTATGGCTTTCAAAATAATCATATACTAAATAGTGTCAAAATTGACATAATTGAGTTTTTAAAACAAATACTATATTATTAATTGATATAATATTCCTAAAAATATAAGGTTCAGAAAAAGAACTTATATAAGTTTATATATATTAATAATTAGCCACTTGGGGTTCTCTTGGTATTTTATAGTAAGTTTATTAACCATATAATATAAAAATACAAAGAGACTTGGTAAATGTAAAACTATTTAACTAAGAGTTAAATCTAAAAGATATAGTTAATACGGTGACCTAAACATGTCTAAAACCTATTGTTTGAGATTTTTCGACCCAAACCCACCTTATCCTCAAAATAAACCATTTTTTAGCCATTAGAAACCGAAAAATATTTTATTATAAAATAATGTTTCAAGCTTTTCCTAAAGTGACCCTCACCTCTCTTATAAAAGGGTAGTTCCCCTTCTCTTAATTTCACACCTCCAAAGCCATTTGGATTGACCAAAACCTACCCAAATACCTTCCCAACTTCCCTCAATTCAACCTAGAGTCCTTAATTTTATCATAAATCCAACCTAAGGGGGCATTTTGATCAACTCAAAAGGAAACACCCGAAGAAGACGTAATAATTTCACCACCCTCTTTCAAGTTATTTTCTTCTTCCACTTCATCTTTCTTTGTTGTTTCCATACCAAAATAATAAATTCAGTACCTTATACATACTGTTATGTTATTATAAATATGATAAAACCATATTCTTTATTCTATCCATCCTATAAATGAAAAATTCACCATATGTACGTATGTACGGCTTACCGTCTCCACGTCGTGTTGTAGTTTTTTATTCAAACACTTCATTATTTTGATGGGTATAATAATGAGTATAACTATTGTAAATAATAAATATAACATGTTAATTATTCTTTATATATGATATACCATCCAATTACAAACTATTTCACCATCAATATAATGATATTGTCGCTCATTCGTACGTACGGATTACCGTCTCCACGAACGCGATGAGATTTATTCCCCATTATAATCAATCAAGAATAATTTTTATTTTATGATTAAAAATAATTTTTATGAACATAATATCATCATATATATGAATTAAATAAATCTTATCCATAACAAACATGTCTTACGTAACCAAGCATATAAAGGAAAATGAATCAGTTAACACCCGAAACTATGATACTACTGAAATATTATTAACAAAGAAATATTAAAGGATCATGTATTATATCATATTTATGTATATAGTTCTTTTATAATATAATAACAATTTTTTAACTATTATATATGAGGTTAACATACCATAGACTAAGGAAAAGTACAAGTTAAGGGTTAATTTCACAATCTCATTATTATCCGAGGTTGTTTTTACGTAAGTATCTACTGGGACATATTTATTATCCATGTCCATGTTTCATAAAAGAGTTTTCAAAGGGATTATTTTTAAGGGAATATTTTAATAAAACATCATTTTAAATGTTTTAAAGATTTATTCTTCTAAACCTTTCTCATTAATTTTCATGTTTTTAAAATGGTTTTAAGGATTTATTTATATCGACATGAATGTTTTAAAATGATAATTCCTTTCAAAAGTTTCAAAGTGGTATGGGAAACTTTGATTAAAAAATATCTTTTAAATGACTTCCTTTATAAATTATGTGACTTATAAATGATTTCATGAAAAAATGATATTTCTCTCGAAGATTTTTACTGATCATTTTCAACTATGTCAACATCCTTTACGGGATATTATTCTTGATCAAGGTTGATTTATTATACAAATCTTCCATATTGTATTGAAGGTTTTGTGATATGTTTGACTGTGTATGTGTTATTTTTATACCATTAATGGTTTAGGGATAAAGTATTGACATTTCATATGATAGTTTTAATATGAATTTTTATGTTATGTTTAAACATTTTCATAGGAGGAATGCATTGGACATAGTAAGTGATGGGTGGAGCCCTCTATAGCTCCTCGATGCATCGGTAGGTCTCATGAGATAAAATAGTGTCTTAGAACAAGGCCTTGACAAAATCTTATTTTTAGTCTTGGCACGAGGCCTTGACTGTGTGGGTATAATGTCCGGCATTATGCATTCCATCATTATGAAATTGACTATTAATATTTCATGTGATTATTCGACTAGTAGAATGTCCTTGTGAATAAGTAAATGGAATTATTTGATTTATATTGGTTATATTATACAGAAGTTTATGTTTAAAAGTCTTATGTTTTATTCTTATACATTGCCTTAAATTTTTATGCTTATTTATGAAAGTTTCCACTATATTTTTATCCAAACTGAGCATCTGATATCACCTCTTTTTATGTTTTATTTTTTTCCAGATGCGAAGAAGTATATTATGACTGGCATGTATGGATAGTCTAAGGGATATGAATGTAGTCAATGGAGAAAATGTTTTTGTTGTTTTTCATTTTATAATGTAATGTAAAACTTATGAATGTATCTAGTATTTCCAAGGATACTAAACTTATCCGTCTTTCGGGATTTGATCCCTTGTCGATCCTGCCAATGTTATATAATAATGCACCAACTCTGGGTAACTGGGGTCGGGGTGTTACAGTAATAATTGGGGAGAACTCACCTCAAACAATATAGGAATCATAGGTAAACAACCCATTATTGAAGGGGAATTGAGAGAAGTAGAGGGGAGAAGACCCCCATTATTCCAATTTTTTATGAGGTAAAAAAGAAGGGATAGGGTATTAAAAATAAAATAATTTAAAACTTTACAAGGTAGAAAACAGAATGTTCCATGGAATTCACTATGCCATGGTTCACCTACCAGCATCCCTTGAGGACCCTGACATGCCCAATACCATTCCCAAAGGTTAATAATTTCACCTTTTTTGTTTCCCATAGGGGAAACCCCTCAGGTAAAATTCTATCAAAACACCCCACTAAGTCATATTTCCATATCTATTTCCCACAGGGGAAACACCCATGGAAAAACACCAAACTCCTAAGTTCCATTCCCACCCAAGGCATTATTCCCTCTACACTAGGATTTTTTTCCTGAGCCTAGTCACCCCTCCACAGCAAGATCCATGACATAGTCCCATTCCCTCACTATTTTATACACACCACAGCCATATAAATGGGTATTTTTTCTAAAAAAAATCTAAAGGTTCCTCTCTTGGGGTCTATTATTAGCCCATCACAAAACACCAAATCCCTAAATCTCTAAGAGAACCAAAACATCAAACACCATGGGTTTTTTGTTGCTTGTTTCCAACAAGGACAATCCCCAAGAACCATGCGCTCACCTAGGTGCTACATCCTCTAACCTAGGTGTTTCACCCTCTACCATAGTGAGCTCTATGACATGGTGATCCTTATACTAGATCACCTATATCTAAAACAACTACATGTCCACTCAACCTCACTCTTCCAAACACTTAAGCACCAAAAAAACTCATAATTCCACAACCCATGTCTAAAAATGTCTCCTAAATATTTTCTAACTCTCAAAATATTGATCTAAATCTTGGTTCTCAAGAAAAATCCTCATCAAAATTAAAAACTTAAATTCCCTTCAAAATTTAAAACCCATTTAAGGAATGGGTTTTTACACTCACCCATCCTATGAAAAATCTAGTGTGACCTGATGAACCTAGGGGATAACTTACTTCCCTAATGAAACCACCATAAACCAATTCACATTGAGACCTTCAGGAACACATAGTCTTTCTCCTCTAAATCTAAAGGTCTCTTTGATAATTCTTCACCGGACTTATGATGGATCTAAATTTTTCTCATATAATCCTGTATCACTTTGAATTTATCAATCATTTATTATAAAAACTTTTTCCCATCAGTGATGAATCTCAAATCTTCATTCAGTACAAAGGTTACCTAAAGGGTCTCTCATACAGGGCCTCTAAAGGTTCCATTCCATTGGTGGAGTGATATTTTTTTCACATGAAATTTATTGAGGGAAAGTGATCCTCCCATATCTAAGTGGAATATTGTAATCATACATAATTAAATCCTAAAATCCTCCAATATGATCCTCTATAAATAGGGTGTGAATTTAGTATAATGGTCATAAATAATCATTGAAGTTAATCCATACACCTAGATGATATCATTAATATACTAGTATATTAAGGTTTCCATTGAAAACTACTCTTGAATAGGAATAAAGTAAATTGACATGGTTAGTCGGTTGATAACCACCCAAATCACATCATTACGCCTTACCAAAAATAGCAATCATATCATGAATTTCATTAATATACTATCCCACTTCCACAATGGAAACTATAAGGGTTGATCCGACTTTATTGGAACCTGGTGCTTGTTTTTCACCTATTTTCAAATGAGTCACTATGATATAAACTTAGTAATTATATTATTTATACCTAGACCCTAAAACTAATGTCTGAGGCCATGATATATCTTTTTCATTACTTGATGTACTTCTAAGCAGAAATTATGGAACTCCCTCAACACCTCATTATGTAGTGTGAATGGTACCACTATCCATCCATTAAAAATTATGATATGATCTCCACCATTAAAATATCATTCTGGTTCATTACCTAAGAATATCCAACCACATAGGACTATGAAATAAATGTCTACTAATTTTGCCTCTCTCATTTGTTGTAAAAGTTGATGGTAAAACACTATCAATAAAAGATAGATCACATTTTCCATGTCATCCAAGGATAACTACATTAATGAAAACTAATTAAACACCTACTCCATCAACTAATCTTGGGATTTTCTACTAATGTAATTACCCACCATGTTTCTCTACCCTTAAGTATAAAAAATATTGAATTTATAGTTCTATATGAACTCTAACCAATGCTTCCACCTTGGGTTAAGATATATTGGTTTCACGGGATATTTTAACACTTAAAATAGGCATTGAAATGAATTAACACCCATAAATATTAGTAACATCATGACTTTGAAAAATGAAACCATTCATAAACATAAAATGAATAAAACATTGGGTACCTTTCACCATAGAGTTGTAGATATGATCTTCATCATTGTGGTTTGATAAGAATCACTTGAAAGGAAGCCATCAAACTCCCTTATCTATAGTGTATCCATGGATTAGAAGAATCATTTAATGTTATGGTGGGATTCTTCTTCTCACCATGTTATTCTAATGCCTCATTAAGTAAATGAGGAAGAAGAAAAGATCTTCTAAATAAAGGAAGAATTAGCTGGGAGAAAAGGCAATCTAGAATAAGGTATCTCAATGGTGTTTTCCTTCTTATATAGTCCTTTATATATTATCAATACCCTCATGTATTAATATATATGTTCATAATGTTTTCATTAAATATTCATCAATTTTATATATTCATAAAATGAATGCATCAATACCCTATAAATTTCATTTTATGAAATGTGTTGTTTATGATCTAAAATGTAGGGAAATTCAAAAACTAACCTTTAACATTACACATCCATGCCAAGGTAGTAACAAGAATTACAATATACCTATATCATAAGGAATGATATACCCAAGTAGAAATTTGAATTCAAGTATACCATAATATATTATATCTCATATATTCATATATGATTTGGTCAATACACATCATATGTATATGGTTTTAGAGTATAGCACCTTTAATTTACCACTTTCACTAAATATTTATAGACATTGTGTTATTTTACCTTATATTGTTTCATATAAAATAAATTTTGAAACCATATTCAAAAATTATTTTAGATATCTTCCAAAAATATTTTGTAAAGATATCATTAACATCACTATATATTACATCATATGAAGTTACTTGTGAATAATCATCCAAAACTCCTTTTAGATAAACTCTAAAACACTTTTAGAGTAGATCTATAAGTAAAACCTAATACATTTTTAGTTAGCCACAATGTGTGACCCAAAATAAATTTGTATTATTGATAATAAATATGAATTCTTGAATTTATAAATATAAGAAAAGAGTGGACTCTTGAAAAGCATTAATGTTACTCAAGCTAAAAAGGGATCTGGCATGATCTTTATTAAACACATATATCTATATATCAGTATCCACAGGATACATCATATGAAAAAATGAATTTTTATATGATCCCATTGTCTGAGTCATTAAGTGGCCATGTGACAGAGATTATGTCAATCCCATATAACCTTCTCATGTTTTATTGATTATCTAAGCATAGACTGACCAGGTCGATGAATATATCACATGTCATTCACCTTTATAGATGATCACGTCGCATTCCCCCTCATTCTATAGATATTAACATCATATTTATTACCTAGGTATGGTCATAAAATTCCTCATTATATATCAATAAAAGGACCAAATTTAATAATAATTATATGAGAGGATAAATCCCATCTTTTTTAAGCTCCATCCATTAATAATATTAGAAATATACCTAACCACCCCTTATTATCTAAGCCTTAAATATTTCATAAGAAATGTATCAAAGTATGAACGTTCTTATACTTGGTATCTCACCAACATAAGGTATTGGGGTCTCTAAATATAAACCATTCCCCCCTATTATACAAAATACATGGTGTATAACACTCAATTTGGTATATTTCTTGGTCTATCTAGCATACAAAACATGTTTTGTGCCTCATGTACATATTCCATATCTCGATATAAGAATATTACTAATGTTAACCTTTACATTTAATCAAAACCTATAATAATACATGAAGAAAATTGGTTAGGGATAACTCAAAGTTATACCTTGAGAGGTAAATTATCATTTCACTTCATGACATATATATAGCCAATGTAAAAGAATGATAAAGTGAATATTTCCTTTTTCATAACATGATATATTTTATATTCTTAAAATCCTTTAGGAATGATTAAAAAATACATACATAAGTTCATGTATAACATATCATATATGACATACTGCCAGATCATCCTTATGTTTTTTGCACTTTTATGGTTTTTTGAAACTCATTACATCTCTATATAATTCCTTCCATATCTGTGTATGACCATATAATAAAACTCACCCACAAAACTCTTTAGTGATTAACATTTATAAAGTAAGATGGTTTTAATAATTATGATACCTAAGAATCATATTCCTAATGTTTAACAATTTGAACATATTTAAACTTCTTAAATCTAAAATATTCAATACTACAATGTTAATAAATTTTATTTTACACTTATAACTTTTTCTAACTACATAGTTATATTTATTAGAATATTTTTCATCAAACTTTTCCTTAAAAGTGATATTTCACTTTAATTTTTGACTGGTGTGATCCTTTATTTGTTAAATTTGAACTTATTTATGACTAAAATACTCCCATTAATATCTTATACACTATATACTCTTCATAATATCATGTTAAGATTCATAAACTCCTTTTTGTTTGGGAAATAACTCTTATTTAATTTTAATGGGAATATTTAATAAATAAACTATTATATCCAAATAATATATGGTATTATATGTTTTTGGAGAATTTTCTTTAAAATAAGATTATTCATTGAAATATTCTATCGAAGGTGGTGGGATTAAATATCTCACATTTAAAAAAATATTCAGATAAACACTTTTATCCTAGATAAAACATTTTAATTTGTACCTTATTCTCAAAACATATTATAAAATCCAATGAATCATAAACCATATGTATTGAATCCACTATATCGTATTGTTCATAATAAATCTTTGTTAGTAAAAAAATATCTTATCATATAATGGAAATGAGATAAAGATTTACATACTTAAGTTAGATCCATCAGATCTTGATATATTCCTATGCATTCGAATCCTTGATATGGAAACTCTATGCTTTATCACATGAATTATAACTACAATATTTATCAATTTTTTCCATTTTTAACTCTTTTATATTTAAAAAAAATTAAAACATACAGTTAGTATCATATACCCTTCAAAATAAAATAATTTATTAATGTAACATTAATTAATGACATGGACATTACATGGAATTTCTAAAACTCCTTCAGATATATGAAACAATTTCATACATTTTTATTTCTTCTTGATAACTATAGGTTTAAATAACCAAGTTTATCTACTTGAATAAACATTATTGGACCTTACAACTAACTTTTATTCTTACATTTTGAAATTTTACCCACTTGTACTATCAATACATCACCAAAACCTGGACATCTTGTGTCTAGTTCAACTATTATCAACAGTTTGAGAAAATGGGATGAAAAAATCTTGAACTCATTTACATTGTTAGAATATTTTCAATGATGATCCCAAAATTAGTTCATTTACCATAATAAAACTTGAAGAAACCTCTTTTCTTTTAAGGTCATTAACATACTCAATCCTTTTGAATATATGACTGATGATTCAAATTTCTTTGGTCATTTCACATCTAATGATTTTAAAAACTTAGGTAAATCATTATATGATTATAATATTCATATTGATTCACTAGTTGAATATCTTAAATAGTTCATTTATTTAGGAAAATATTACTTAAAATATATATAATATTCCTTAATAATGATTCTTAAGTTTATACACTAGTCTAAGAAGTTACTTACCTTAATCTCCTCCATTTAAAATATTTATCTCAAAGTTAAGTTTGATAATGATGATGTTACTTATATAAAATATAATCCATTATCATATGAGTATCATGTTTTATAAACATTTAGTAATAAATTTTATTAAAAGTGCTCCTATAAAAATGATGACCCAACTCATCATATCTATTTTGGTCCAAGTCTATATTTCACTAAGTAATGAGTCTGATTTTTCTTTCCACTCAGCACTTAGTAATTTAAGTAAGATATTATCTCAATAATATCATATATTAATCATGAATTGTTAAGGGGGAAACACTTTTTCCAATCTATCATATGGATAAACTCAATATCATTCTTATGGTATGTTAACTCTTAGAGTTTTCCAGATAAGTGTAATCTAAAGATCACAAGAGGATTTGGTTAACCAAATCTTAAGGTTTTCCATTTACACCATGCCTTACATAAGATAATACATCAATACCATACTTTGGAATAACCTAACTAATTGAATGGTCGAGGTCTTTACATGTGTTTTTTTTTGGAAGGAATCTAACACTGTGTTTTAAATGGAAATTAATTCTCACTATCATATATCTTGTTGTTCCCCTTTCATGTATACATGATTCTGGTGATATAGTTTGGAATCGTATTCCTTCCATAAAACCAATATATTCAAACTATATTTATGTGTAACTCTTTACACAACTCATTAATAATCCAAAGTTAAGGTAGGATAAAACTAAATCATTTATTACACCTAGCATGTAACTCTTTAGATGCATGTATGATAATTTTGAATCAGTTTAACACTTTAAAATAAATCAAAAATTCATTAATAATATAATAATTATATTAATTAATAAAGTTTGAAATAATGTAAATAAATAAATAATTCATATATTTAAACATCAGATACATTATTTATGAAAAAATCATTATTAAAGCTAAATATAATCATTTTATAATTTATCCATACATTACATAAATTCCATAATTAAAAAAAATTAAACAATTTATATTTATTTCTATTATGAACTCATTCATATTGTTTATTACATGTAATTTAATTTAAATATATGATATTAAATGAAATATAAGCATTTTATATTTCAATTATATTATATAAACAATTTACATAATCTAAATATCTCATTTTTAGCATTTATTTAAACCTTGATCAAATCAATTATCAAAATTTATTTTGATATGGTTTAAATTATATCCTCAAATATGGAATTTTAATTTTAATAATTCAAATTAATAATTGTGAACAACTCATAAATTTAAATATAAACACTTTTATATTAAGCTCTATTTTTCAATTTATAAACACTTTGTAAATTACACTTATAATTTTTATATAAACCATTTATATCTAAATTATAAGTTGGTCCATATAATTTGAAAATGATATTTTAATATTAATAATTAATATTATGTATATTTATTTATTAAATGATTCATAAACACTTAATTAATTAATTGTAAAAAATTTATAATTAATTAATTTAAAGTACACTTTATAAAATAAATAAATGTCCTAAAATAAATTTTATTTTGATTTATAAACATTTTATAAACCAAATAAATAAATTCATAATTGAAATATTACAAAAAATATAATTTTTTATTATAACTTATCCTACTATATACCAAAATAGTAACCTATTATTTAGAAGGACATTGTGTGAAAACTCCCTAGTATTATTAGTTATCTTTTATGATTGATAATAGGATTGTGTGATACTAAACAATCGCATGTAACATTGAAATGGTGCTATGTAAGCCTACATGAGATTAACTTAGTAGTGGTGACCTATTTCCTTACATTGATATAAATAGCTGGTGATATTATAGATTGCATAAGAATAATTTGGTGTAACTATATCCTATTTAAGTGAGATGTCGCATTCCAGATATCCATTTCTTATTATATGAACCCATCTAAGATTAAAGAATCACTTATAGGGTCTATTTTGATTAAACTCGTATAGTCGATGTCTGTATAGGATTAATCCATGATGTCCAATGATATGGACCTAATAGAATTAAAACAAGCACTTTATGACATTAACTTAGTGTGAGATCTCCTATATAGGATTAACTTCATACTACAAAGAAAATTAAATCTTAGAACTATCCCCTACATAAGATTAATCTTGTAAGGAAGTCATATTTTACGACATTCATCATATCTATATGATGATATGATTCTCTGTTTTATGGAATTTTTTTAGTTCCAATATATTCTACAATTGTCCCATATTATATGCTATTTTATAATTAAAAATGAAGTATTTGAACTAAGTCACTGTCTACAATATCATGTATCATATGGTATGGTCCAATTATAACTTACAACATCACAAGTCACAAAACCATCTACAGAACAAATTTTCAATCATATTTAATGATAAATAAAATGATATCAAAAATGATATCCATTTTATTCATTTTCAACATGATTTTGAGAATCAAAATCCATAGTAATTATTTGATACCATAGATGGGTTTTATAGGATAGTTTAACACATAAACTAGAGAAAGGGGGAAAATTGAAACCCACAAATCTTAAGAACACAATTCCTTTGAAACTAAAACCATTCATAAATATAAAATGAAGAACCTATTGTGTACATTTTTAGAAATTCACAAAAAAGGATATCATATTTTATGATATCCTACAATCATATTTAGAAATATGTGTATACTAATGCACATATCATATCCTATGATGGTTTTTTATCATGTAGTATGATAGGACATGAAATATGTGATATTTAATGCATGAGTTATACTACATCATCTTTTGGTTTATATATAGTTATAAATCAATGTAATTGATTTATTAATAGCTAAACAATGCATAATCGTTTAGAGAGTTCAAGAAGTTATGAATGTTCATTGAAGTGTTCAATTAATGAAATACTCTAATGGGTTACAATGCATCAGTTTCCATGATATGGTGTCCCATGAAACAAATATGTCAAATCACTTTATTAAATGAATATATTCTATAAAAAAATATGTGATCCCTCTTGTGGTGTGTAAACTCAATATACAAAATCTATATTGATACTCTATTCATTATCAAATAACCATTTATCTTAATAAGAAGGTTTTATCAACCCTTTTGTGATTTAGGATCCTCTCGATATGAGAATGGATTAAAGGACCACGTAATACTTTGGATACAAGAGGCATTTGGCTACTTCTATAGTGATTTTCATCAAGCCGCTGCATCTAAGAGTAAAATATGGATCCTGAAACTATAAAGGAATGCATGTATTTTATGTTCTCCATATTCATGTTAATATTATTAAAGATATGTTAGAAATATATGGGTTATATTTAACTATTAATGACCATAATATGATCTCCCTAATCCCATAAGTGGTATCAAATCCTTTTTCTTCAATGGATCAACATGTTAATTTACTGGTCATTCGAAGAACTTCCCAATTGTGAGTCATTTTGAAACCATGTCATAAAATATGACATAGTGATTTTTTTTCTTATTCATATAATATAAATTAAATATAACATAGGGTGTGATATAATAAAATCACACATATCTGAACTATGCCATAGGATATGATAGACAATATTGTAGAATATTATTGATCCCTAGATTTCATAAAAACTAATCTTTTTAATTTATTTATGATATCAGGGATATCGTTAAATATTATTGGAGACTTATGAAATCACCTATCATAAGTGGTGATATCAAATGAAAATTACAATAGGATTATATAATAAAATATTATTAATACATGTGGTTACCTTTATGTACTAATTGTATATTATGACTAATAATCCTATTATCAATCATAAAATACTATATATATCAAAATATTAAAATTTTAATATTTTGAGATATTTTACTATGGTTAAAAAAATAATTGATAAGTGTTAGGCCATGTAAAATGTGATTTTTCATTCCTATATTAAATATTAAAAGTTCATATCTGTTTCTCATGTTTGGGAAAATAAATAAAGAGTTTATTTACTTATTCTTTTTAAATATTTATGTTTTTAAAATGTTTATGAATTATGAATATTGTGTATGCTCAATTTATGTGATAAATTGTTTCTAGTATATTTTTATACCATATATTACATGCTAGGTATGACAATATAAGATTTAGTTTCCATCTACCTCGACCACAGTTTTTTATTAAAGTTGTTATCTTGAATTTAGTTCTTGGTAATATTTTTTACTTATTAATTTATAAAATTTTATGGATTGGATTATCCCTTGAGTAAATTATCCCTGGATAGAGGGACTTTAATTCCTACTTCCCACTAGAATGGAGGCATATCCCTTGTTTTAGAAAGGTGGGGTTAGCTATTTTTGGCTATGGGGTTACTCATATAGATATTGTTAATATCATATAATACTAAACCTTTACATGAAAAATTCATGTGGCTTATTAATAGGATGTATTTGGATATGTATGAATATGTTTGGATTCTATTTTTTGGTGACTAACACAAAATTATGGGTTGTGTAAAGAGTTACACATTAATATGGTATGAACATATTAATTTTTTGGATGGAATAGGGATTATAAAACTAAATATTTAGAATCATTCATACACAAAATAATAAAACATGAGAAGAAAAATATTTCATGTGATGAAATATTTATGAATTTAATATACATGTGATGTATACTAATTTGGAGAGACTTTTATAATAAAAACCCTTAAAATACTAAATGTTAAGTTTCTTCAAAATTATAACTTTTCAATACCTAAATAATTTAGTATAGGTGACCCTAACTTTTATGTGCTTATGTATTATATTTTATAAGGAAAGAGAGTAAAAAAACAAACCCTAACAGTTAGGTTCCTTATTCTTGTAGTTTTATTTGAGTTACAGTTATATGGTAAACCCTTACCATTATGATACTAGAGTAATAGTGTTGATTGAATACATATAATGGATTTGGATAAGGAATTACCCACTTGGGTATCAAAGAATCATATATGATATGATCGAAAATAGTTTTCTACCACATATACCCGTGAATTTTTATGTTATACCTAGTGCAAGTTATAATAAAATATGGATCTTGGCGAACTAAATGGATATGATGTATGGGGTCATCATTTTTAGTGGGAGTAATTTCATTAAAATTTCTTAATCAAAATATATAAAATAAGATACTCACCCAAAAATATGTCTTTATTATAAATTACAACATACATTATGTTAATTATTTTGAGATCTATTATAGGTATAACCAATTTCACAATTTTATACTAGTATCTATGGTTGATAAGTGTTCTCATAGGGAATCATTCTGAGAATCGAAATGTGAATGTTATAAAAATAAATTTCTCCAACTCTAACTCATGTGTGTTGGATATCAGTTGTGCATCACACATTGGTGTTAATGAACATAGACTTAAATATAAGAGGGAATTAAAAAGGGGTGAAGTATATATTTTTGTTGGAAATTTCCACACCCTAACCCCACTTTACTCTATTATTTTATTTTATTTTTGAGTCACCCCTATTTCTCTCTCCTATCGAGTTGTTTTTTTTTTATTATGGATATTTTGGGGGTCTAATGCATATTAAAAAGTTTGGTGTCTGGTTAGTTATAACTGTGTGGTGACCATGTTGTATGCCTATAGTTTTTAACAGATCTGATTACATAGTTGGAACATAGTTTTTACAACTATGTGGCTAAACCATGTTATGTTTCCAACTAATTAAAAATAAAATACTACATTTATACTCTTTCTCATATTTTTTCTCAAAACACCCCCTCTATAATTTGACCTCACACAAGTGAGAAACTCCTCGCTTCATTTTACATTCTCTGTCTTGGCTATTTCAAGTGGTTTCATTATCTTCTAGGTTTAATATCTAAGGTAATCACCCTCTAATGTCTTCCTCTCCCTCTATTCCTTCTTCTTTCTAGATTTATTTTCCCTGGAAATGTCTTAATGACTTAGGGTTGTCTCTAGGTCAATTTTTAATTAGGTATTCCTTATATATTGGTTTCATGTTGATATTTTAATTTCTTCTCAAATTAGTTTATGTGGATTAACATTGTTATTCTTAAAGGTGGAAAGTTTTAAGGTAAGTGGTCCCTTTCATAGATCTTTAAATTTAGAACTATTATTTCACATTATTTTAAATTAATTTTTTGTGTGTTTTGAAAGTATCATCAAGTATAAATATTATATTTTAATAAAAGAAGTTTGTTACTCTTTGTATTTTATTAAATTATAAATTCATTTCAATTGGTTTTCGATGTATAAATTATGTTTTGGAAACTTATGCACACCTAGTGTTCATATAAATTTCTGGTTGGAGCTTTTAACTTTATAGTTCAATCATAAGTGATGTTTTGGTTTTGGAAATGTGTTTTTGGTGGATTGGTTTTGTGAGAAAGACTCATAAATCCAAAATGGAAATTTTTAAATTATTTCTTTAGAAATTGAAAACCCCTTGAAACATGTCCCATGTATTTTGTAAAATTAATAGTTATGATGCTATATAAGTAATGGTTCCCAAGGAAGGTTCTTATGTATTTTTATGTAATATTTTTGTGAAATTGGGGATATTTCTCATGAGTGTGTTGAAGGTTTAGTTGTTACTTGGTGTGATTTATATGTATGTGAAATTATTTTTTGACTCGACTCTGTTTTTTTATTTATGGGTAACCACGAGTGTCTAGATAGGATGTTTAGGTACACATGTAACACTAATTTTGAATCATGATCTAACTAATGTCCTTTAGTTAGATTTTAATCTACTTATGGGATTTTCCCCTAGGTTATTCTAGGAATTTAAATTGTGGTTGTTAGGGTAAGTTGTTGTTATCCGACATCAATCTTATTTATTATTTCATATAGCCTTATCCTATAGGGTTCCCATAGATCCCAGGTTCCCATGATGACTTCTTTTGAGTGTATTATATTTTCCATCACCTAGTAACATTATTTTCAAATGTAAATTAGTGGTATACTTTCATTTCATTAAAAATGTTTTCATTGTATCACATGACTATTTTATTTAAAAGGATTCATAATTTTTTTTCTTTAAATTAGTGTTTAATTTAAGTTATAAAGTGAAATAGTTTTGGAAATATATTGACCTTTTAGTTATTTTGGAAAGAAATAGAAAATTAACTTTTTATATCTATTTTTAAACTAGGATAAAATATTTTTACTTTTAAAGTGTATGAATGGATTGTTGGGTGGTTGTATACTGGGTTTTATTACTCATACCTATCAACATTATATAATTATCAGATTTTTTTATGCAATAGTGGATATTATTTGGTTCTTAGTTTGGGTTGGGAGTGGTAGATATTTAAACTGTTTAAATTGGTTCATGGATATAGTGGTTAAATATTTGGTTCATTTTCTTTATTTTGATACCTTTGATGTATTGGCCTTTTAGGATTTTTTTTCCTACACACTCTATACCTTGTATCATTTTTGTGTTACTATTTTGGATATAATTTTTTATTTTTTATTATTGTTTATTTTTATTCCTTGAATTTACTTTTATTCTCTATTTGGATTTTTATTTATTTTTTATTAGTTAATTCCTATGGTGTCACACCTTGAAGTATAGATTGTTCATGATAGACCTCTAAGTGTAATTCCTTGGCTTATCTTTGATTATTTTGGTGAAACTATTCCCTTCAGTTGTTTATTGATTCCCTAGTTCTTGTCACCAACCTGAGGGAATCTGAAATGCCCCTCAGGCCTTATCATGGGCTAGTATGAGTGCCCAGATCGAGGGTGGTCTGGGTAGGTTTCTAATAGTAATGGATAAATATTTTATACATTTGAAATTGTTACTTATAAACTAAATTTACCCTATAGATTAGTTATCAAATTAGAGAAATATTATTATGTTCCCACCATAAACAAAAACTTAATTTTTTGTATCTTATTTGGAAAACATGGTATTTTCATTCATTATTACAAACAAGAGTTGTTCTATCTATAAGAATGAAATATTTTATGGAATTAAGAATATGGTAAATGGTTTATACATTCTAGATATGGATAATCATGTCTATAACATTCAAAATAAGAATTTTAGGGTTAATATTAATCTAAACTACCTTTGGTATTACTATCTTGGATATATAAATGATAAACACATCCAAATACTTTATATATATGGATTGTTGGAACCATATGATTATGAATCATTTGAAAGATATGAATCTCACTTATTAGGTAAATTGGTTAAAACACCATTTATGGGAAAAGGTGAAAGGGATAGTGGGCTCTTGGATATCAAACATAATGATGTATGTGGATAGATTAGCACACTATAAAGTAGTGTTTTTAGGTATTTTTTATGTTTACTGATGATTTTAGTTAGTATAGTTATGTGTTTCTAATGAGACACAATTATGAATCCTTATAAAAGTTAAAATATTTTTAGAAAAAAGTATGTAATCAACTATAGAAATGTATAAAAATTCTCTAATTAGGTTAAGATACTGAATACTTGAGAGAATAATTCACTAATAATATAAGATAATGTGGAATTTTTCCACAACTCACTCCTCCTTGAACACCATAGTGTAATGGTGTGTCTGAGAGAGGGAATCATACTATGTTGGGCATGGTTTGATCGATTATGAGTTAGGGTTGCCTTCCTATTTCATTTCGGGATTATTTTTTGAGACTATTGCATTCCTAATTAGTTGCGTTCCATCTAAAGAAGTCATAAAGACACCATATGATATATGGAATGGGAATCATACCAATATGTATTTTATGAGTATTTGGGGATGTGAATAATATGTATTTCATTTTTTATTATAAACTCATCCCTAAATTAAATAAATTATTATTATTGGTTATCCTAAATATACTGTGAGATATTACTTTTATAATCCTACTAACCACAAAGTGTTTCTGGACTGATGTGCTATTTTTTTAAAAAGGGCTATACATGTTGGGAAATCAGTGGGATAAAATTTAAACTTATATAAACTCAAGACTAAAAAATAGTGATTTTTTCTAAGATAGAGGTTTTCCTTGTTCTATAAAGAGCTATAGAATATAAACTAACTCAAGCTACATGAAAACATCAAAGGTTCAGTGGGATTCATTAAGATCCCAAGAGATGTAGATTTATTATGGAAATTAATAATGATGTAATTCTCATGGGTGATGAATATACTACTTGTAGATAAGAAATTGAGATTTTTTATTCTTAGAAATAGTTAAAATCTATGGAATCTAAAATGGACTCCCTATAAAGTAACTATGTTTAGAACTTTTTAGATACACCTAAAGAGGTGATACCCATAGAGTGAAAGTGGGTTTTTTATAAGAAAACTGAAATAGATTATAGATTTTCTACCTAAAAATCACACTTGGTGGAAAATGATGAAAAATAAATCTAAGGTATTGAATATGAAAAAATATTTTCACCTGTTGTGATGATAAAGTTCATTTGGAAATTTCTCACCATAACAGCACATTTTGATTATGAGATATATTAAATGGATGTCAAAATAAATTTCCTTGATGATAATTTAGTTGAGGAGGTGTATATAATAAAAAATAAATTTTTTGAAGTTACAAATGAGTCATTTAAGGTATACAAGTTTTAAAATTACATTTATAGATTGAAGCATTATTCTCAGGGTTGGAATACTTTATTTGATGATGCAATCAAATATTTTGGTTTCATCAAAAATATGAATGATTCTTATGTATATAATAGAATTATTAGGTGTGTTTTAGTGTTTCTGATATTTTATATAGATGATGTGCTTTTTATCAAAAATTATATCCCAAATTTACACTCTATAAAGATATGGTTTACTAAATTCTTATTTATAAAAGACATTGGTAAAGTAGCCTAAATTCTGGATATAAAGATCTTTAGAGATATATCTAATAGGATTCATTGAATTTGTTAGGACACATACATTGGTAAATTATTAATGTGTTTTAACCTATATAACTAAAAAATGGATATTTACCAATGTTTTATCGAATTATACTTAAGAATATTCAACATCCTTCTAAAGAGTTAGAAATTATGGATAACTTCTATGTGTCTTCTATAATATTTATCATGTATTTCATGTTGTGTACTTGACATGATGTTTCATGTGATCTTAAAATATTTATAAATTTTCAAACCAATCATAGTGAGAGTTACTAGATCATTTTTAAGAATATCCTTTGGTACTTAAGAATAAATAAGGATATTTTCTTGATCTTTATAGGAGAATATGATCTTTTTTAAAGAGTTACACTGATGTAAGTTTCTAATTTGATAGGGATGACATGAGATTTCAATGTGGTTTTATGTTTTTCCAACATGATGGTGTTATCAGTTGAAATAGTTCAAATAAGATAACTTATAAGACTCAATAATATAGGAAAATTATATCACTACATCAAATTCTATGAAGGAATCTATTTGGATCAGTAAATTCATTTCTAAACTTTAGGTGGTTCCTAGCATTGTAGGATTAATCATGATTTATTATTACAATAATGGATCCATTTCTAATGGTAAGGAACCATGGTCTCACCGAAATACTAAACACATTATTTGAAAATTATATCTCATATGAGAGATCATTGAGAGGGGAAATGTTAGTATCTTTTGGGTGGAAATATAGGACAATATAGTGTAGGATTTGGTTCCCTATAACTAACTAATTTGTACTTTATATTACATATATATTCAAATAATTGAATATTAATATAAATATCTTATCACATATTGATTTTTATACATAGAATTTATGTGATAATGTCCTAGAGTATCGGTCACATTGATAAGGTCATAGTAGTTCCCTGCTATGATGATAACCTTGAAATGATATAACAATATTCTTAAATATAGTTCTATAGTCAGATAACATTATATGATGGGACACGTGGAATTTTATTGTTAGGTGGGAATAATAATAAGAAGATGAGGCTTCTTCTCTTGAATTTATCACTTGGTAATCACCAAGATGGTAAATTATGAGAACAGACTCACTAGTGAGAATTCTATTATTTTGGTTTCATCAGATATTCCTATTTTTGATCAGGTGTAGTGGTCCTTAGAATTTAATATTATCATTGATTCATATCATGACTCGAAAAATTATATATACTGACCAAAAATGTTATGCCATATGTTTAAGGGAAGTAGGTTATGTTGGGTGTGTCATGAATGACATGTTATTAATGGATAAGTCAAGGAAGGATTTTTATCTTCTATCTTTATAGAAGATGATATCTCAACCCTTTGTTGGAATAGAAACATCATAATATATTTTATATCCATGGTGTAATGATGTGTTTATTTTATATAGTCAAATAAAGATGTATCAAGGGTTACTGGTTGGTTTTTTGCGGTCTTTTCTTGCGAGTTGAGGGCGGCGATAGGTGTTTTGGTGCAGATAGTGTAGGATCATGTTGATTGATTCCCATGCTTTGAGATGGTTTCGTTGAATTGGTGATCTATGTCCTGTTGGAATAGAAGTGCATCGGACTTGACCACCTGGAACAGGATCCAAAGGAGGTTTCAGAGCTAGCTGTACTTCTTTGCAGACTTTATGGATTTGGATGTTTGAGAGGGTATGGCGTCAGCCATTGGATCGGGCCTATTCTTTGACACAGGACACTTGCTTGCCATTCAGTCCTGCTTTGGTGGAAAGCTTTGTCACGATTTTATGCTGGGGAGGGGTAGCTTCATATAGTCAGTTTGTTTTGTCTCTCGTGACCTTTGGGTCGTTTAATGTATTAAGTATTGAAGTCTATTTGGGTTTCCCCCTTCATCCCTTAAAATGGGGCTTACTTTTTATAATACAAAAAATTAAAGGCCTTCGAGTCTTTGGAGTGTAACCTACTTGATGAGACATTGAGACAAAGTGATTATATTAAACATTGACTATTTGTATATGGTTTTCATCATTATGAAATTAAGTTCTTTCTATTGGATTTTTTGACCCGTTACTAGACAGTAATCTTGGACTTTAGAAAATCCCACCTAATTACAGCAAGAAATAGTCTTATAGGGTCACACACAAAGTGTTACTATTGGTCTTGATTAAATTCTATTTGAATTCCAAAAATGAAAAAAAATATTATTCTCAATAATGAAGAATAATTTTATTCAAGTTTTATTGATTTCATAAATTAAATAAATATCTATTTATTGGATTGTGAATAAAATATATTTGTTTTGTTTTATTGTATATTTAATAAATATTTATTCATTGGTTTTTTGATTAAAATATTTATTTATGAATAAAAGGTTTATTTGGGAATTTAGTAAATACTGAGGAGAAAATTATCAATATCATGTATGTTGATAAATATTAATTTTCCAATAAAAAATTATATTTATCATTGTTCAAGTTAGATCATGCCATAAAATAATAATATTATTTTATTTTTATATGGAATGGGAATTTATTGAATATTTTTACATTATTTAATGGTTGGAAAACAATTAAATAATATTTTAACCTAAACCCTATCTCTAAAAATATATGATTATGTTTGTTATGTAGGTTTAATTAAAAATTGAGAATTGAGAATCATTACACACAATAGACTTATCTCTCCCTAAGTTTCCTCCTCTCTTCCTCTAAAGAATAATAATAACTCCTTCAATCTTTAAGGAACCTGAGAAATCAAGATGATTGATTCACTACACTAGTACCTCGAAATCAATTAGTGTCATTTAGATATCAAAGGAGAATGTGTGGATCACTGCTAGAGAGATTTTACACTTAGATCATATAAGTAAGATGAAGTTAATCTAAATAAGGTTTTTAGAGATCAACATCATCAATGAATAAATTTCCTCATATCAGGTATTCATTTATTCTGATCTAAATGAAATAATTATAAATTTAACATGAAAATATCCTCTATTAAGGTTTTAGGAAACTCTATTAAAAAAATTAATATAAACCCCATCAAAGGTGCTTCCACTTCTCCCAAAACCTTCAAGCAGTATCAAAGCGGTCACATTTAAAATTTATAATTATTTATTTTATTGTTAATCTATATTCTCAATAGTGTTTAAATCTATCATTTCTATAATATTATTTCTTTAAATTGATTATTTAATTAACACGATTACTACATTTTAATTAATTTGTTCAGTGCTTCATTTTATTAAAAGGATAAGAATAGATGAATAATGATTAGAAATTCCACCGAGAAGTGAAAATGATTTTTGGCTGGTAAGACAAGGTTACACAATGTGTAGCTGGAGTACACATTATGTACCCATGTGCAATACATTTGGAAATATTTTGGGATACATGAATATCCAAGAAGTAATTACATGTGGTGCATTTATTTCATACCACGTGTAGAAAAGGCTAGTCTAGAACATGGCATGTAAGATTACCTGGCATGTAACTGGCACAAACATCATGTAGTATACATGGTTTAGTGGTGAATTCATGCAAACCATGTTTTAAAATACATATAAAAAACACATGATAATGATATCCTAGATCATTAGTTAAGTACATGGTGTATAGATGGATTATACATTCCATGTAGTCTCACTTCCAATGAACACGCTATGTCCTTTGAAAGGTTTCATAGACACATGGAATTCAGACTACGTGGAGTGTAGATCATTAGTACATGTCATGAAATCTTCCAAGATACACGTTTAAAACCCAAGATTTTATCTTGAACACATGGAAAGATAGATACATAGTGCTTATATAGCTTATACATATTGTGTAGTTTGTTCTATGAACACACTGAAGCCCCGGGTGTATATCCTGGTTACACAAAAACTGAGACACATGGCGTGTAACTCAAAAGTACACGCAGTGTACTATCCCAATAAAGGATAGAATTAAATTAAATTAAATTTATAATTTCATAATTGAACTTTATTATATTGATTGTAACATGTAATGTTTTAAAACTTAATAATGGTTTTAAAATAATTATTAAATGATCAATTAATTTGTTGTAATAATCTGTGATTATTGTTTTTTCTATTTATTTCACATGAATGTATTTGTGATGGGTATCTTTAAGGGAATTTGGATGGTCATTGAGTTTAATTGGAATTAATTAATTAATTAATAAAAGTGTTTTTATTTTAATAATAAATAATGAATAGAAATAAATGTTATCTTGTATACTTTTTCATATTTCATTGAATGTGTATGAACGTTCATGAGCTTGACTAAGACTTGTATATGAGTTGGCTTTATTTAATTTAATTTATTACATGGGTTTTCAATTATTAATTATTAAACTAAAATTATGGTCCACATGTCATCCTTCCATACATTATTATGTTGGACTTATGTGTCCAAGGTTATTTATGTAATCTCACTTAATCAATCCTTTGGTTACCCTCACTTGTGTGTGAGTTATAAATACATGTAATTAATGGAGTATCCCAAGGTTCATGGAGGAAGTTAATGAAGGAACCAAGTTGATGCCAAACCATATGATATATATGAGGATATTTATAGCTAGAACTCATGTCAAGACCAGTACAAGGAATTTTCCCCAAGGTTAAAGGTTGATTTATTATCTTCTCAGTAAATCTAACTATTATATATTCTCATGATTGATTCATTTATTTATTTATTTATTTCTATCTTGTGAATTATTTATTTTATTTATGTGAGACCTCAATCAAATAAATAAATTAATTAATGTGAAAATATGGAATATAAATAAATGGATTATGCATAAATATTTTATCTAACATGGTTAATTGACTAGGTAAAATCCATTTAATATTAACAAGACATGTAAAGTATAAAACAAGATAAAATTTATTCTTGAGAAATAAAATCCCTCAACTTAATATTAAATCATACTCATCCTTCCATTACTTAATTAGGAATGAAATATATAAAACTAAGTATTTTACCAGCCCTCATTGGGAAACTTACTTTTATCATGGAGTTATTATAGAATTTTGGGTTGAATTAATCATCTTGCATCAATAAAAGTAGCCCTCGCTAGACTTGATGTAAATTGAAGGTATGTTTTGAAGAAATACAAGTCAGGATTTCAAAATTGGGAATTCAATCGATGGATAAAGGATTTATAAGACCATAGTTGGAAAAGACCCTCCTACCTAAATACCTTCAAATAGATTAACCAACCCTTTTGGGGGTTATGTTAAGGGGTATATGGATCCTTTACACTATAATTTCCTATCAAATATACATTCCATGTTTAATGAAGAGGGTTGTTTGGAATTGATAAAATAGTGGGAGACTTAATAAAATTAATTATTATTATTTCTCACATAATTTGTAATCAAGTAAAGTAATAATCATCTATTTTAATTATTGTAGAATATAATAAGAAAAAACATGGGTATAGTGTGATCATTCCTTAAATAAGGTTATTTCCTTAAAAATAAAAATTTTCAGATATGGTACAATCATTTATGTGATAGACTATTATAAAAAAAAGTGTATTATGTGTTGGAAACCTCTATTCCTATTCTTCCACCCCATAAAGTTGGTAAAGGTGAAAAGCGTCCAACCATCGATATATTAAGGATGATTCCTATGTATGTTTTATTATATTATCAACTATTTTTAGAGATTTTATTATATAACATAAATATATGGATGCATTCATAGTAATATCACATCTACATTCTCTTGATAAAGAGAAATAAATTATTGAAATAAATAATATTTTTTTATCATGCTTTTAAAATGACAAGGTATATTAATCAGTTAGATAAATTAGGATTCCTCTTAGAAAATAAATTATCTATTAATATTATATTTTTATCCTCAACACTAAGATTGTACTTATTTTTCCAAGCCTAGATAAACAAAATGGATAAGTTTCTCAGAAAACTTTTTCCATACTTCACTAAGAATATAAGGATTGGTTGAAACCTATTTCTCCACACCATATGGTGAAAATTTTGAAATAAAATTCTTATGATCCAATGGAAAATCTAAATCATAAAGATATTTTATATTATCCTTAAAATATTCAAAATATTAAATGGCAGAAGAATGAATAGGAGATCTTTTTATTCTTATGTGGAAATAATGGACACTGGAAAATAAATTGCATTGAATTGAAGAAGAAATAAGTTTCATCCACTTTAGATATATTCATCAAGTTTCTATTTTCTACTTGTGTATTAAATAAAATATTATTACAATATAACTTTATTTAAATGCAAGAAATGAGCTAGAATATAAAGGTTGTATAGTGAACTTAAAATAAGATGAGAAATAGAGATTATAATGTCAGCCTAGGGGAGATTGTTATTTTTCATTTTCAGATTGGATTTATTCAAGTTTTAAATAAGATTTACAAAAACATTTATCTCTATGTTTATCTAGACACACTAAAAAATAATTTCATTTTAGAATAAATTTTCTTATGGTACTTAAATATTAAACTAATAGTTCAGTAACTCTTGAATCGCAAATATCCACTGCAATGAATGATAAATATAAAATATAATATTCTTACCTGATTGTGAAAAGATAATTCTTTATCAAATAAAACTAAAAGTAGTTGACCTTTTTATAACCATTAAAGTTTTTTAGTCTCAATTGAGCTAAGTCATTGGATATACAAACAAAATACTTATTATGTTTTAGATAAATAATTTTTTAATAAATAAAGGTATGTCACAAAACCTTTTAGAGTTAGTTCAATATGGCCACATGAACAATTATAAAACAAAAGGTAAAGTCACATACTTCATGAGTTCCCTTTAATAAATTTTAGAAATAATCAGTGAAATAAATGAGTTTACTTGGTAAATATTGAGGAATATCTGAGCCGGTTAGTTACAGAACATCATATTCAAGTAATCGTTGATCATATATTTGAATTAAAGGTTATACCAAACTCAAATTTTCTTATATAAATCAATGTTATTATTGTATTAAAAGGTATATTAATGATGAGTCTTATAAATATTAAAAATATTCCATTATTCCTTCCAATACATATTTTATAAATAGGAGTGTAACAACTAACCATATGAAAACTATATTTTATAATAGATATTTTATCAATTGAGATATTGTAAGAATATATCAGGACACAAACATAAGTTTTTGTTGAAAATGTTTGTTAAAATCTATCCTTAGCTACAAACAAACATCAAAACACTAAGGTGCATTAGAATTAATGATATTATAGCCACTAAGGATATTAACATCTAGTTAATTTTGACTAGATTTCCATAAAGGAATCCTATATCTTTGAATATACTGGGAGAAGACTTAACTTCTATGATTTAAGGCTCTGGGTGCAGATGAGTTGTTATAGGAATACTAGACTCCACTGAGCTTAGTGGGAGGATTAGTTCTAGAGACACATACTACAAAGGAATTTATAACCAAAGAGGTTGTTTATATTCACCACATTGGGTGATGAATTTATCATTATTTTAGAATAAATATTACTCTAAATAATCATTAAATATTAATATCCTAAGTTTGATAAGTATGTATAAATTCAAGTAATGGACTCTATTTATCAAGATTTGGGACTCCGTATTTTGAATTTCTCTAAGACTTGATACTACTGGTGATTATTTAATATAAGCTAGACATGGATGGTACAATATGGAACCAGTATTACGTGATATATTATTGAAAGGTTTAGTTTATGATAAAACTTATTCACCGCTCATCATGAATAAAATCCTTTTTAAATTATACATGTCAAAGAAAATTTATATAATCATCATATTAGGCTATTGATTATCAAGGCCACCTAATTTAGAGGAATAATTAATGAATATATCTATAATATGTGTCTAAAAGGATAACTTGTGGTATATGTTGGCTAGGAATAACTAAAAAGTGTTTGTGACATCAATAAATTCCAATAAGATATACATATTACATCAATTTATTTATGAACAAATCATGCATAGTGATCATAAAATATTAATTTGGAAATTAATGAGTGTCATGTGTCTCTAACTGGTTAGTGGAAGCACTATAAGTTTTCAAGATAAATATTTTGATAACATATGAAAACAATTTTTATGTCTAACTAGTTTTTTAATACTAAGGAATGAAATTTATCTAAGTTTTACTTAAAGTAGAAATTGTTCTCTAGGAAGAAATATCTAAAAATGTATCTATGAGTTTTATAAATCTATTAATGGTATATATATTAACATAGTATTTAAAAATACAAGCTGAAAAAATTCAAGACCAAATTTTTGTTGGCGTATAATCCTTTTAGTAGAACATGCAAGGGAATATGAAGAGATTTTAGATATTAAAAGAATTTCACAAGCTTAAGTGATACGAATTCATCTCATGTGACATGATATGTACTAGAATTTTATAATAATAATTCATAAAGAAAAATAGGAAAAATTTAAAACTAATCCAACATAATTTCATATAATTTTTGTTAGAACTATCTGAAAGTACATTTGAAAGTATAACTGGGTGAGTTCTTTGTGTCTAGATAAGTGGTAGTACTAGTGATCATGGTAATTGAAAAAACATACTTATTTAGTTCAATTTGATATAGAATCGCTAATATGTATATATTAATATGAAATAAAAACTTATTACATCCAGTGGCTCCAATAACTACAATATATTATTATGTTTTGTAAATGTGGTAGGCCTATTAGTTATATCCATACTCAATATAAGTATGTTTTACATGTGAGTAATAACCGGTTGTTAGTGGTTTTCTCTAGCACAAGTGGGATTTTGTTAGAGTTGGTTACCTAGAACCAACTACATTGTACATTGGATTAAATATATATTCAAAGAAGTGAATATTAATATAAATATCTTATCATATATTGATTTTTATTCTATACAATATTGATGTGATAATTTCCTAGATTATTTGTCACATTGAAAATCTCATAGAAGGTCCCCGTTATGATGATAACCTTGAAATGAAATGAATATATTCTTAAAAATAGTTATATAGTTGAATAATATTCTATAATTGGAAACATAGAATGTGATTGTCACATATGAGTACTCATAAGAGGATGAGACTTCTTCTAATGAAGTTCGCACTTAGTAATCTCCAAAATGGGAGATTGTGAGAATAGACCTGCCAGTAGGAATTCCATAAGCTTTAATGTCATCATGTATTCATATCTACAAGAATTTTTAATGGTCTATAGATATTAATATTATCATTTATGCATGTCATGATTCGCGCGCTTAAATTTATTGACCAAAACTACCATGCCCTATGTTGGTGAGAAGTAGGCTACATTGGGTGAATCACAAATGACATGTTATTAATGGATAATTCAAGGAAGTATTTTTCCCTTCAATATTTATGGAAGTTTATAACTTGGCCCTTTGATTGGAATAAAACTATCACAATAAATTTCTTGTTTATAGTGTAACAACGTATTTATTTCATATATTCAAAGAGTGACATATCAATCATATATTTTGATGACAAATATGTGAAACCTACTTGATGAGGTATTAATATGATGGTATTATATTACACAGTGAGTGTTTGTATGTGTTTTTTATCATTTTAACATTAAGTTCTTTCTATTGGGTGTCTTAACCCAATGCTAAATAGCAATCTTGGACTTTAGGTAAGCCTGCCTAATGCCAACAAGAAAGAATCCTAGAGGGTCACACACTAAGTGTCACCATCTATCTTGATTAAATTCTATTTGAATTTAACTAATGTAATAAATAATATTCTAAAAAACAAAGAATAATTTTATTCAAGTTTATTTATCACATAAATTAAATAAAAAATTATTCACAGAATTTTAAATAAAATATAATTATTTATTTTATTGAATATTTAATAAATATTTATTCACTGGTTTGTAGATTAAAATATTTATTTATGAATAAAAATTTTATTTAGGTATTCAATAAATACCAAGGAGGAAGAACAAACCAAGACAAAACCTGTTTTTAAATATTAATTTTTCAATAGGTAAAATTATATTAGTTATCACAGAAGTTAGTGCATGAAATAAAATAATTTAATTATTTTATTATTATATGGAATGGGGTTTTCTAAAGGTTATTATATTATTTAATTTTAAATGTGAAATTAAATAATATTTTAACATAAAACCTAACTCTATAAATAGATGTTTTTGTTTATTGTGTAGGGTTAATTGAAAATTGAGAATTGAGAATTGTTGCATACAATGGAATTCCCTCTCTAATTTTCCTCTTATCTTGATTTCAAGAACAAGAATAAATCTTTCAAGCCTAAATGAACTTGAGAAATAAAGGAAAACAACACAAGACAATTGATTCGCTGCTTTATCACCCAGATATCAATCAACATCATTCAAAGGTCAAAGGAGCATGTGTGGATCACTGCTAGAGGGATTCTACACTTGAATTCTCCAAGAGAAATGAAGTTAATATGAATAGGGTTTTTAAAATATCAATATCATCATTAAATAAAATTATTCAAATCAGGTGTTCATTTATTCTAATTTAAATGAATTAATTATAAATTTAATATGCAAAGATCCTTGATTAGGGTTTCAGGTAACTCTATGTTAAAAGAAATTGGAATATAACGCCCACCAAAGGAACTTCCTCTATACTTGGAACCTTTTTATAGAAGATCCATTGATGAAATCATTACCATAGTATATGGATGTTGTTCATATTGAATCTCATGGTATTAGACACATAGTATAATGAATGTAATGGTTGTATAATGTATCATAATTTTTATAATAAAAGGTAATATTTTTCTATCATTCATTCATGTGTGATGTAATTTAAATTACATTAATGGTGGAATGATAATATCCCCAAAAAATTATGACTCTAATTTTTTCTTAATGGATTATCATCATGAAATATTATGGGTTGTGATGATATGTTAAGATTATAATGCGTAGTGGAATCATGAAATAATAAGTGGATACTTATTATTTGTATTGACCTGTCAAAGTATATCCCATGGAATTTCATATGGTTGTTGATATAATTTGGGGTGTATTATTACTATCAATCCTCATTACTTATGGTTAGAGAGATAACTATCATGAGAAACTCTATACTTTGATACCTTTCTTACTCAAGCCCTGAGGCTTAGTTAATCAAGGGGTGGTTGGGTATGGTGTTGATCATGTCATTTGTTAGACCTCAACCAAGATTGGATCTATCCACTCATATGATGAGGTAAGACATATGGACCCTGATTGAATTATATTGAGTAAATTCATGGTCATACTTAGTTAAGTAACATATAATGTGTTCAAATACTTGTATGGTAGACATGTGATGTGCTCATCTCTTAGATCAATGGAATATTATGTATTCATCGTCCTAGTTAGTCTTTTCAAAGGATCAAGAAAGTATGATATGGCCTATACCTAATTAAAAATGTTCTTTGTCTATGGGTCACTTGAAATCATAAAAAATGTATTATATAAGTATATATATGATTTATATGTCACATCTTGTGGTGGACATGATCATATAGATATATGATTATGTTTGATCAAGATCACACTAGACCCCTTAGGTAACATTGATGTTTTTCTAGAGGTCACTCTTTTCTTAAATTTATGAAATCAGTATTTCATATTTTTTCAGCAATGCTACTAAGGCCCATAAGGTCACACGTTTAGTACTTTGGAAAAATATTATATTTTATAGAAACTATTAATTCCAAAATGAATAGAGTTTGATAAACCATATCCAAAAGAGTTTTGGATGGATTCACAAATAGTTTTGAAGTTTTTCATGAAGTATATATGGGATTTTTTTGTGAGTGGTAGATTTTAGGAAATTTAAAAAAATAGTATATTGGGTTTTATGATATCCCATAATAATATTTGGTGATATATACATAATAATACACATATTTTATCCTACAATAGGTTTTTATCATAGAGTATGATGAGGCATACAATATATGACATTTCATGCATGCATTCTGTCACATCTACCTTCAGTTTATCTATAGTTATAAATCAATGTGATTGATTTATAATAGTCTAAATATTCATAGTTATTTGAAATATTCAAATGGTTATGGAATTTTGTTAAAGTTTTCAATGAATTAAATACTCCAATAGGTTATAATGCATCAGATACCATGTGATGATAGTTATCACTCTAGATATTTTAACTCTCTTCATGAAATTAAGAGAGTATACAAAATAGATGTGATCTATCCCATAGTTTGTACTATAAATACATGAAATCCATGTTGATACTCTCTTTATTCTTAAATTACCATTTTTATTTAGAATAATTTTCTAGCACCCCTTTGGTGATTTGGGATCCTCTCAATACTATCATGGATCTAAGGCCAGTGTGGTCCCTTGGAGGAAGGTTTCATTTGGATACTTCTATAATGATCATCATCAAGTTATTACGTAATATAGAGTCTAAATATATAAATTTATGCCTATATTTTATGTTCTTCATATGAATTTTGATATTGTTGAAGATGGATCAGGAATATATGGGTCAGCTACCACTACCAATGATCATAAGATGATCTCCCTGATTTCATTACATTTCACCATAGAGTTTGTACTATAATATTCATTATAGCTCTTTGATGAGGATCACGTGAAAGGAAACCATCTAACACCCTTTTACATGGTGTATATATGAGTTAAAATAATCACTTGACATTTGGGTGGGATTATTCTTCTCATCATGGCATGATAGTACCTCTTTAGGTAAAAAAGGAAGATGAAAAGATATTTTGGACAAATTATAATTATCTAGGATCAAAGGAAAGTTAGAATAGACTATCTCAGTGGTATTTTCCTTCTTATATAGGCCTTAATATATTCTCAAGACCCATGTGAATTAATGCGTACGTTCATAACATATGTGTTAAATCTTTTGTCATTTTATGCATTTATCAAATAAATGCATTAATCCCCCATGAATTTCATTTTATGAAAAGTGTTATTTACAATTTTCCAATGTAAGGAGATTTTAATTTTAACCTTTAATGTTACACTAAAATGCCATGGTAGAGGAAATCCTTATGATATCCCTATATCATAAGGGATGATATACCCAATTATCATGTTACAATAATGATATCATACTATACAATATCTCATACCATCACATATGATATGGAATATATATGAGGGTTTAAGGTATATCTCCTTCAATTATCTCTTTGGGTGAAGATGTATCTAAGGCTCTCATAGTCTATGTAGACCACAAACTGCTCACTAAAAAGGTATCATCTCTAAGTCTTAAAGGAAAATACTGTTGTTTCCATCTCTAAATCATGGTCCGTATAGTTTTAACTGTGATTTCTCGACTATATGGACCCATAAGAAATCACTATCTTATTTTACATTATCACACAACCAAGCTCATATCTATATGCATCGCAAAGAACCACGTACACAACTTATTACTTTCGAAACCTTAGAACAAGTTCACTCATCAACCTCTACCTCATCTCATCAAAATTTATCTAATATTTCTCCAAAAAAAAGAAGGGATGTCCCTTTTAGGTAAGCAAGGTAATGGGAGATATAATCTTAGAGAATTATGATACAAATCTTTGATAATAACCTTCTATCCTAAGGAAAATCCATACTTTAAACAAACTCTTGGGTGGATCCTAAGAAAGTACCAGATTGATCTTTACTAGAAACATGACTAATCTATCCATTAATATGTAATTCCCCAAGAAGTGGACCTCTCATATCCAAAACACAAACTTCAAGATCTTATCGTGGAGTTGGTGCACCAAAAGTGGGTCCAATAAAATCTTGAGATGCTCGCCATTTATGTCCTATATTGTTGAATAGATAAATATGTAATTAATGAATACCACTAAAAACCAATCTAATTGGGGGTGAAATATTTTGTTAATGATTCCCATGAACATAGTTGAGGTGTTCATCACACCAATTGGAATCACCAAAAACTCATAATTTCTATAATGTAATTGTAAAACTACCTTTAGAACATCTCCCTCACAAACCTAAAGTTGGTGATAGTAAGACCTAGGATTGAACTCCAAGAACCAATTCACTCCCTTAATCTAGTATAAGTGGTTTTCAATCCTCATAAAATATTATTTTTTCCTTAGTTTTACCTGATTAACGCAATGATTATTAAGACTAATCCAAAAAATCTCATCAGGTTTCTTATTGAACATCATAAAAGTTTCCCAGGGGGTACTGGGTTTGATGAAACCATTTTATATAAGGTCCTCAAGTTAAAATATTATCTCATTGAGCTTAGTGGTATTCATCAGATATTCTACAGATAATATAAAATTGGTACCAGGGTATAGATCAATGTATAAATCAATCACCCAAAAAGAGGGAAATCTAGGTATATCCTTGAGAAATTCATCTTTTTTACTTATCCATAACTGTAAGAAGAGGATCCTATATAGAATAAACCACACTTGGGGAAAAACTCTCCAACTAATGGGTGATCATTTATAACTTCCAATGTACAGGCCCCACTCTCCTTAACTGAAGGTCCACTCACCCACAAAGGAAAACCTGGATCCATCCTCTCAAAAACAAATCATTATATGATGGTAGTAGTATATCTAGGAAAAAATAAGGATAATAGATCTATACTAAGGATAACATCATAGGGATTCATCACAGACACTATGAGTTCCCATGAGAACCTCTCTCCACTAAGCTCAAACCCACATCTTCAACAAATTTGGGTGAGCGTGTGATCGCTTCTAGTACAAGTCTCTAGCTGTATAGATTAGGAAAAAGTTTCTATCAAGATATATAACTCTCAAACAATGAATTCATAAACAAAATAATGGATCACACTGATATCTATGAGTATGGGTTCCAATGTAGATAATACATATATCATACCTCAGATCATAGTGGTTATTGTCATTTATAAGCCTATATCACCTAAATCTAGTCACATCCCCACTCACCAACTCTCTAAGACTGATATAGACTAATTGGGGGTAGTGGTGGTGGAATAATATCATAATGATGTCTTCCTCTAAATAATCTTCCTGATGCACCTTCATCTCGTCTACCATAGTCACCACCCTGAGGACCACCTTTTCTACCTCGAGGAGGTGCCTTATCACATTATTGCCTCTGATATGGAGGTCCAACTACTATCAAATTGAACTATGTTGTATGTAGAGCAGGGAAATAAATATCCATGTGAACTCATCCTCCACAGTAATATAAAATCCATTGTTATGGATAGCTATAACCTCTCTATAAATCATTCTCCATTTATCCTTAAGTCTAGGTTTTCACATGGGTACACCTCTAATAACACAATTCTAATGTCTATTTATGGTATTCTGTAACGGATAAACCCACCCTCAGATAACCTCCACCATCTACAACTACCAACTACTCCTAAGATAATAAGTTCATAATTACCAAATCCCTCTCTAAACCCCCAAAATAGTTCATGATATATAGGGGAATAATTCTAAATTGTATATCTCCATGAATACCATGCTAAAAATTTTGTGCTCAAAGGAATCCATCATCAGTCATGTTAAGAGAGCACCTCATGAGTCCAGTGAACCTCAATGTGTACTCTAAAACCACAATTTTACCAATTTGTAGCTCTAATAGGTAATATATGAACACTAACCTTATTTTGGTTGAGTAGTACTCCTCATGAAATAGGAACTCAAAATCTTCTAATGGGTGAGTCACCTCATCATGGATATAGATGATCAAGGTCTACCAGTGACTCATTGCATCATGTAGAAGTCCAAATTCTATCACCATCATCAGTTGGAGGGTATAAAGAATAAATAAAAATACTTAAACCACTACCTATATGCAATCCTCTACTTCCAAAGATTCATACTCACATCATGAATTGTGTGTTCTCTACCACTGAATCTCAAAAAGTGCACTCAACCTACACGTATACTCATCTTACACTGTTGGAATAAATTTTTGTTCAATAGATCAAGGGATTTCTTCCTAGGCTACAAGTAGTGGTTCTGATCACTACACTATAGGCAGAGGAACTATGCCCCACTCTTCTAACATAGAAATTTTATGGTCTGATCCCAAGATAGAAGCCTCATTGCTTAGTTTTTTAGTGGTAAGAGGCACAATAATTGGCACAATCAGTCATGACATTATTTTAGGATCATAAATGGCTATCTGTGTGGCTACATATTATAGTTTATCAATATAAAACTTGTTCATTGAATCATATCTAAGTACCTAACTCAATAAGGACATGGAAATCAATAATTTATCCCTATATGATACATGTATCATTTACATGTTCCTTTTAACTACTGTCTTAGAACTATAAGTTAACAAGAAGGTTATCAGGGTGCTGGTGAACAAATATTCTAGCTTCCATACCAACACAATGTTCCCTAACATATAAATTGAGATAAAAAATCCTTGACACAGTTTCCCTAAGTTCCCAAAACAAACCTTATAAACACCTAACTCCAAACATCATCATTTAGACAAGCCCCATCTGATACCACTCTGACATGACCAAACCCATCAAGGCTCCACATGGACTGGTAGTAATTTGAGTGTGTTTACTAAAACCTAACTATAATATGATAGGTGCTACTTACTAACACCAAGTAGTAATATCACACATTATGGTATGCCTTATCTTAATTCCCCTATGCACAAACACACATCCCCACATAAAATAAAATAATGAAAGGTAGACAATTAAATCGACTACAAAATAATTAATTCATGAAAAAAACTCTAATATATTCAAAGTAACAACCATAGTGTAAATCGTGAAGTAAAGGGTAGAAATACATGAAAAATAACCCAAATAAATACTTGCCTAAGAACTAAAGTAATGGATCTCCACAATGGATATCTCTTGACATGAATTTTACTTATGACCAACACCTTCGGCTACCACTAATCTCCCACTCCCCGGATACCATGTCTACAAAAGTCCCTACTAAACTATATACCATCTATATAATTCATGAAATGTGTGTGTAAAACATCAATATATGGGTGATTATAAACATACCCACTAGAATACCTTGAAAACCAAAAATTAATAAGTAAAGGATGGGCTAGTCAACTCAAAACCATAAAGGTGTGAATAAAGGATCAAGATAGCTCATAAACATAGAGTTTAAGGATATACCACTCAGGGAAGAAAAACTCATAAAGTCAAAACAAACCATGATATGATTTCAAGTTAAATAACTGAGAACACAAAGTTCCACCCATCATCAACTCAACTCGATAAATAAAATTTTTCACCTGAATCATCCTAATAATCCAAGCTAAACAACTAAACCATACCTACTACAACTCTAAAAAAATATAAAAGGGGACCTAAACCACACTAAATTAAGAATTTTGATTGAGGTAGTTTTGAAACCTAATTGAGGACTCATTCCTAGTTGATCGGCATGCATCAGACGAGGGAGTACCAACCTCCATGGATAAAGGACCCATAAACCAAGTATACGGGGGAGTACTAAACTCTAGCTATTTTGTGTGGGGGCCTACTTATCATCAATGTCAAGAGAGTACTGACCTAATTCCTAATCAGGAGGACCTTCTCCCTAAGTATATAGGGTAGTATCAAACTCTAAGAAGAATATAAGGGACTTGTTCCCTATATCATATGCTACTAAGGGATTACCTAATATTTTTTCCTCACTGATCATCTTGCTTGAACCCATTTTTCATCCCTGTGAAGTTAAATCCTAAACCTAGATGAAACATGATGTAAATGGACTCATGTTATCTAAAGGATCACTCCCTCACACTCTTCATGGTAAAAAAACTCAGGAAAGAACATGTCTTTTCTCTAATTTGACATATGGATGAAAATTTATGTAAACACCCATGAAGGGATTGTATCAGGTCATTATATATAGGGTTGAACAAGATTATGATGTGAGCTATGTTTCTATGTTTCAACACCTAACCCACTGGCTCTATGCATTATAAAAACTTCTCATTCTATAATCATCAGCTATTATCTCCATCATCATATTGTAATCCACATGTTTTCATTATAGCTTTCTCATTCATATAATAGCCAGAACTATCACAACATGGCTCACCTCAAATAGGATTAACTCAAAGGACTTAACAAAATATTAACCCATAGAATTCACCTTATATAAAAATAACCCAAGATCTTCTAAAACCTATCATGTCGTAGCACATCACATCACACTACAGCTAAAAAACTTCACTAAACAAATAAACTCTTAACTCTCATGGCCTTAACACCACACCTCAAGACATACCTCATGTAGTAATATAATATTAATGTAATGATACATTAGTAAAACTATCCAAAGTCCCTCCCTCATCTTTAATTTTGTTATCGTATTCTCACCATGCCTCCATTGTCAAGCATTAATGTTGTAACCAACCATTATATGGGTCAATGGATTTTTCTTCATCGAACCATGAGAATAATAATAATAATAATAATAATAATAATAATAAGGGATTCTATATAATTATTTGGAAATTATATCAATTATGGAAAACTTGAAGAACCTTTTTGATGATTTTTCTTTAACAAAGTTTTGTATTTTTTGACAACTAACATTTTGTAAAGGAGATTTTTTGAAAAAATAGGTAAAATTTTTTGAATGATCAAACCCAAACACAAAGGAGGAGAAAAGGTTTTTTTAGAAAGTTGTTTTCCAAACGTAGTGTATTGAACTGAGCATCACTAGATGCATAATTTTTCAGAAAGATGGATTTTTTGATCGGATGCATCATCAACCTTAGACCCATTGGAATGAGGTTTAAGTTTCATTGAACTCAGTGTTGGTTAGAGAGTCATAAGTTTTTGAGAAATAAACTTAGAATATTGTTAAAGAGGTTGGATGAATACAATGATGTTAGGATTTAGAAAGTTATTTAATTTCTAATATTAAGTCATATGATGATTTCCTAGTCTTTTAGTTCTCATAAATCATAAAATTTCTCATAATAAAAGCTTTTGAAGAAATAGAGTAATTGTAAATATTGTATCGATTCTAGAAATCAAGAAAATGTTTGCATCAGATCTAGAAGTACAAGACACATAATTTGTCAAGAGTTTGATTGTGTAAAAATGATGAAGTTTTAATATTTTCAATTTTGCTGAGTGTAGTCTCCATAATAATGATAAATCCATCATAATGAGAATTCCATTATAATGATAAATCCATCATAATGAAAATTCCATTGTAATAAGGATTACAATATATAAATAATTCTATAAAGATGAGAAAACTATTGTAATGAGAAAACTATTAAAGATTGAGCAGTGTTTAGTTTCCATATGTATCTGAAGTATTTAGAAATTGCAACCAATTTTTTGGAATATTCACTTCAGTTGGTTGATTCATCAAATGGATGCCTCATACCAATTAATCAGACACATATTGACACTGATGCATTGGATGAGCTGCTGAGAAGTTCAACGTAATGAGAAATTGTTTTTTTTCATTTAGGTAAATAGGAAATTTTTCATAGTCAGAAGTAGTGAAGATATGGTCCATCAGACATACCTTTTTTAAAGAAGTCCATCAGATTCATTTTCTATAAGAAAGTTTGTCAGACTAATTCTAAGGCTGGAAAATCAATCGGAGTCGCAAAATGAAATGTAATCGGAATCACCTAATCAGACTGAAGAAAAGTTACTAAGTTTGAAAATGCTTATTTTTTAGAATACTCAAGAATATTCAAGAAGGTTCTAAAAGAATTGAGAATATTTTAAGTTTTAAAACTTGAAATTCAAATTTACTACATTTGTGACCGGGAAAAGTTTTTCAGTCTTCTGCCTTTTCTATTATGAAACTCCTATAAATAGATGAAAAATACATTTGTACTTTATAAAACATTCATGTGAACAAAATGTATAGTGCTACAAATTTAGAGTTAGAGTTTCTTTTTCAAACATAGATCTCAAAAGAATATCGGACTTCTGGAATTTTTTTTACCAAACTGAGAAAGATCATACTGAGAAGGTCAGACTAAGGAAGATTGGTCTGAGCAGTTGAGTATAGTTTGAGAAGTGTAGTTTGAGAAATTCTCATCAAACTAAGTCCATCAGAACGAGTTCATCTGATTGAGTAAATCAGACCCAAGTACATCATACTACAGTTCTAGACATAGTTTTTTAGATTAAAAGTTTTTGTGATCATTTTCTTTTGTGGCTCAAATTGTTTGTAATAAAACTTTTTAAACTGATAGAAGTCATTATAATCATACCTATTTGGATATATAAGGTGTCTAATTGGATTTGGAACAATTTTTATTCACTTTTTCATTATATTAAATTCCTATAGACCCACAAGAGTGGATATGGAAAGGATTTAGGTTCTCATACTGAGTTAAAACATTGTAAATCATATTAAAAGATGATAAGGATATGAAATTTAACATAATTTAGGGGTTAATTTTTTTAAAAGTATTGAAACTTATAAAATTGAACAACTATTTCAACCCCCCCCCCCCATTATTATTTGATACTTTGGAACTTCAATTGGTATCAGAGCCAAGGTTCCCTTGTTGAACCTTGATCATGGATAATATCTATTATGTCAATAGTATAGGGATTCCTACATTTTATGGAAAAAAATTATTATAGATGGAAAAATATTATAATTCCCTATCTCATATCTCTTATATTGGATTTTTTTTATGCTGCCACAATTGGGGTTCCACCTATTGAGAAAGATAACACAATGACTTTTTTTAACATTATAAATATTGAGGTTAATGAAAAAGCAACAAATTCTAATATTATGTATCTAAAAAAATATTTATATGAATTTGATGGGTCTAAAAACATAAAAGAGTATATTGGATAAGATGGAAATTATTTTCAAATGGTATACTAAAGTGAAGAAAGAAAAACTAAAAAATTGGTGTAGTAAGTTTGAAGACATAGTAATGAGATATGAAGAAACTATTAATGAATACTTAACCAGAGTAAATGAAGTTTTTTGTAACATCATAGGCTTTTTATATGTTTTGGAATATTATACAATAGTGAAGAAACTTTTGAGAAACTTTCTGGACATGTTTAATTCTAAAATATTAACTTTAGAAGATAAAGATGATTATCTCTTTATGAATTGCATAAATTCTTCTTGATTATAAAATGAGAAAAGATCCAATATTTAAAAATAATATGAAGGATGAAATAGCTTTTGAAGCTATGATAAAAATGAAAATTCATAATGTTGAAGGTTATGATCCTTGTGATTCTATGGATAAGGATTATAATGAGTTAAATGAAAAAATCATGTCTCGTATCACAAAGAACTATCGGAGAGGATGAGGAAATTATGGAGGAAAACTTCCTCTCAAATTTTTTGAGTGTGGTGGTATTGAGAAATTTTCTATGAATTTACTTAAGAATAAAGTTAAATAATATCAAGATGATGTTGATGAAAACCCTTAATGAAATAAGTGGAACACAAGTTCTAAATAAGAAAATTCATCCAAAAATATTAGAATAAGTTTACTGGGAACAAGATAAGTATGATGAGTAAGAAAGATGAATTAGACTCAACTAAAAACAATTATTTAGAAAATAAATATTAAAAAAAGGTTATAAATTTCATTTTAAAAGTTGAGAAAAAATAAGACTCCTCAAATAGTGAAGAATAAGAAAGTAAAGAATCTTACAGAGAGTATCATCTCAGAACAGAACCTGTTGTATATGTTTAGAAAATCAGGTCACTCAATAAAGAAATCACAATTATAAATAAAGATAGTGAAAATTTTGTTGAAGGTGAAAATGATACTTTCAAGTAATAATAAGAAAACATCTAGGAGATCTTAAACTGAAAAATTATAATTATTGAACAAGGAATGATGTTTGAAGATCTTAGTAATAAGTTATAAGATAAGGAAGAAGAAGTTAACAAGTTTCAATCAAAATTTCTTGAGTCTGAAAGTACCTTGAGGAATATGAATGAATACTTCAACAAATCCTTGGAAGTAAAATATGATACTTCTAAAGTTTCTCAAAAAAATAAAATCAAGAATTAGGTGAATTATTCACCCTCCAAAAATAATATTTCATCTACTTTTTCTAACATTTCTAGTGATAAGAAAAGTTATGGGAAAGTTTTTATAGAGAAAGGATGTGAGAAACCTATCACATCTACAAAATTTTAAAACTCACTCAGAGGGAAAGATGGCCCATGTTTGGAGTATGTCATATTATGAAGAAGTTTTCAACCTCAACAATGTTTCTATAAAGAAAGATCTTACTTCAATAGAAAATAAATATTTAGTTGTTTTTATTTGTGGTGTGGAATCTATGGGTACAAAGATTATAATTGTTGGCATAACTTATTGCTTCATAGAAGAAGGTTTTAACTGAGTGGAATAAATAGTGAAATTGTAATGAGTAACTTTCCTAACACACTCTAAGTTATAAATTAAAAATCTTAATATGTTAGAAACTTTCCAACAAAAAATCAATTTGAATTCTGGAAGAATTTTTTGGAAGATGTGATTATGCTGGTCACCATGCCGAAATATGTATGACACTCCTTTCAAAACATGTTTATTTTAGGAGAAAATAAAAGGATGTTGTAAAGAATAAAGTTAAGGAAATAAATTTTTTATTGAGTTAGGTTTAAAAGTAAGTAAAAGGAAAAAACATGAATACTTGATAGTTTTTGTTCTTCACACTAGATAGAAGATATAAAAATCTTGAAATATGTTAAAAAACATGATGGTGGAGTAGTTACTTTTGGAAATGATAGTTACTTTAGAATTAGAGGATTGGGAATTATTGAGATAGAACCTCAAAAAATAAAAACAAATGAATTTATACATTTTTATAGACTCAAACATAACTTACTAAGTGTGAGTCAAATTTTTGATGATGGAAAAGAAGTTGTTTTTAGAAAATATTCTTGTATCATCAGAATTATTTAAGATGGAAAATTTGTGACTAGGGTAGAAATAACCAACAAAAATATTTTTTATATTGGAGAACTCAATAATTCATGTTATCTAATTTTTAAGATGATAATAAGTTTTGGCACCGAAGAATTGGACACCTTGGGTATAAAAGAGTGAACAAACTCTCTAAAGTTGATGTTTTACTAAATTTTAAAAAATTAAAAATAAGTGAATAATATGTTTTTGTAACTTTACAAAAAGGTAAGATGACTAATAAAAGTCATAAGAAAGTTGATACTCAGTCTACCAGACCTCTGGAACTTATTCATTCTAAATTATGTGGGCCGATGAGACATCAATCAAAAAATGTGATTTTTAATTTATCACATTCATTGATGATTTCACTCAAATGACCAAAATCATGTTTATGAAGCACAAGTTAGAGGCTATTGAAATGTTTAGATTCTTCATAAAAGACGTTGTGAAAGAAATGGGGGTTTACATAAAGAATTTAAGAACATATAATGGTACCTAATTCACATGAAATACTTTTAAAACTTATATGAGAAAGCATAGAATCAAAAATTAGTATAGTTCCCCATATACCCCAAAACAAAATGAAGTAGCGGAAATGAAGAATATAAGTTTCGTATAAATGGGAAGAAGAATCTTAGCATAATAAAAACTTTCAAATTTCTATTGTAGAGAATCTATTAGTACTATTGTATGTGTTCATAATGGATGTTTCTTAAGGATAGAATACAACATAATTTCTTATGAAATGTGTTATAACAAAAAACCATCATTGAAATGCTTTAAAAATTTTGGAAGTCCCTATTTTCTAAAAATCATAAATTTGGATCTTGTAAAGTTTGATGAGAAAGCTGAAGAAGGTATTTTTATGGGATATTCACCCAAAGGAACAAGTTACAAATTTTGGAACAAACATTTTAAAAAGTTGGTGGAATCATATGATTTAAAAGTTATTAATGATCCAAAATCTTTAACAAAAGTTTCTGAGAATATTGAGGATGTTAAATTGAAGGCTTCCAATGAAAGTGAGAATGATACAAAATAGAATTATCAAGATTCATAAGAATTGTGTGATGAAGAAAGTTCGGCTGAAAGAGAAACTTTGAAATTTTTTACCTTAAAAAACATATTGAGACTATAAAAATTATTGGTAATTAGAAGGATCTTGTCTAGAATAGAAAAAATATGATATTGTAAAATCATACTTCACTTATCTCAAAAGTTAAACCGAAATTGGTTTCAGAAGTTATTCAACACAAAGAATGGGTGGATTCTATGAATGAATAGTTGGATCAAATTAAGAAAAATGAAACATGGGAACTTGTTCCATGACCATCAAATAAAAAAGTTATTGGAATAAAGTGGTTTTATATAAACAAGTTGAATAAACATATATAAGTTTTAAGAAACTAATAAATACTTGTTTCTAAAGGCTATGCACAGGTGGAAGGTGTATATTTTGAAGAAAATGTTTCCCTAGTTACAAGATTAAAAACTATTAGAATGTTTCTATCAGTGGCTGCACATAGAAATTACAAATTTTATCAGATGGATGTAAAGTCTTCTTTCTTAAATATAGAGATTTAGGAAGAAGTTTACATTGAACAAAATTTTGTTTTTCTACTTAAAAATAATGAAAACATGGTTTTTATATTGAATAAATATTTATACGGGTTGAAAAAATACCAACATTCCTGGTATTAAAAACATGATAGTTGTTTGAGAATGTTTAATTTTAATAAAATAAAGGTTGATAGTAACTTTTATGTCAAATAATTTAAATCCATAACACTAATTATTATTGTGCATATGGATGATATAATTTTTTCTTAGGATGAAGAAAAAAAATTAAAGAATTTTCTGAGGAAAGAAAGAATAAATTTAAAATTTCAATATTGGGAGAATTAACATTATTCCTTGGATTGAAATTTAAACAAATGGAAAAAGTACATTTTATATCTTAAGAAAAGTATGTTGGGGAATTATTAAAGAATTTTGGGATAGAAGAATCCAAATAAGTTTCTACTCCAATTTCAGTGAGCATAAAGTTGAGTAAAGATGAATCTAGAAAAAGTCTGAATCAGAAAGAATTTTGAAATCTGATAGGAAGTTTTATTTATCTCACATCCTCAAGACATGATATTGTTTGTTTTGTGACTTTTTTTGACATATATTAGAGTGATCTAAAAGAGTATCGCATGTTTTTATCAAAGATAATTCTGAGATATGCTAAATAAACAACTTCACATGGGATATTATATAAAATAAATTGTGAAATAAAGTTTCATGGTTATACTGATGCCGATTGGGTTGGATATTGTAATGATATAAAATCAACTTTTAGAGGAAAATTTTTCTTTGGTGAATGTTGTGTGAGTTTTTATAATAAGAAAGAAAGTTTAGTAACACTGAGCACTGTGGAATGAGAATGTGTTACAACTACTCAAGCTTATACTCAGATGTTGTGGATGAAAGTTTGGCTGGAAGATTTTAATGTAAATTTTTCTATACAATTGAAGATAATTTTTTATGATCAAAGTGCAATTTATATTTCTAAAAATAGCATCCAGCATTCAATATCAAAACACATTGATATAAATTTTCACTTTATAAAATAGAAAGTTTTTGTTTGAGATATTTTCCTATAAGATATCTCACCAAAGTATAAAATTATTGATATATTCACAAAAGAAATTCCAAAAGAAATGTTTTTTGATTTGAGGATGAAACTTCATGTTTATAATCCTCCAATGACTTCCAAAATATCATAAGTAATTCCCCCACCATGCTTTGTATTATGATGAAAAATGGGGATAATATGAAAAAAATTATCCTTAAATGGAAAGAGAAATAAAATTCTTACTTAAATGAATCTGAATTTGTGGTTATCATAAAATGGGGGGGAGAGAACGAAAATGGAGAGGAAAATAAAAGTTAGAGGAAAATAAAAAATTGAGGGGGAGTTTATATTAACAAGTCTGAAAATTTTTCTTTCCATATAGAGATGGAATTCATTCAAAAACATTACTTTATCTAGTAGTGTGCTGTTAAGAAGATCTCTTTTGAGAAAGTCTATGTTTTCATAAAAGTTTAAAACTATGAGTTGTTTCAAAAAATTGTTGTGAAAAAGTCTGATTGTTTGAAAAATGGTGAGTTGTAAAAGTTGTTAATGATAGTTTTCAAAAAATATATAAAGGGGGATATTGAAGAAACTTTATATTGTTTTTATTTTAACAAAGTTTTGTATTTTTTGAAAACTAAACTTTTGTAAAATAATGTTTTTGAAAAAATAGGTAAAAGTTTCTAAATGTTCAAACCCAAACATAAAGGGGGGAAATTATAAAGTTGTTTTCCAAATGCAATGTATCAGAATGAGCAGCACCAAACATAGAAGTTATCATAAAAATGAAGTTATTGATCGGACATATCATTATTTTCATATCCATTAATTTTAAGTTCAAGTTTCATTGGACTCAGTGTTGGTTAGAGATTCAAAATTTTATGATAAAGAAAGTTAGAATGTTTTTTAAGAGGTTGGATGAAGACAGTGATGTTAGGAGTTAGAAATTTATTTAATTTCTAACCTAAAGTCAAATTATTCTTTTCCAATCATGGATTTCTCATAAATAATGAAACTTTTCATGATAAAATATTTTGAATAAATGGATGAATTGTGAAGATTGTATTGATTCCAAAAATCAATACAAACGTTTTATCATATCCAGAAGTACAGGACATGGAATTTTTCAAACGTTTGTTTGTGTAAAGCTGTTGAAGTTTTAATATTTTCAAATTTTTTGAGTGCATTTTCCATCATAATTGTAAATCCATTGTAATAAGAATTCCATCATAATGAGAAATCCATTGTAATGATAATTCTATCATAATTATAAATGCATCGTAATGAGGATTTTATTGTATAAATAATGTCATTAAGATTAAAAAACTATCACAATGAGGAAGTGTTTAAATATGTGAGAAGTGTTGAGTTTCTATAGCTATATAAAGTATTTATAATTTTTAACCATGTTTATAGTTGATTCACTTCAGTTGGTTGATTTATCAAATATATGCCTCATACCGATTCATCAGACACATCTTGACATCAATGCATCAGATGAGCTGCTGAGAAGTTCAACATAATGTGAAATTTTTTTCATTGTTTCTTTTGGGATAAGAGGAAAGGTTTTAGATTCCTAAGTGGTGAAGATATGGTCCCTTGTAAATACATTTTTTAACGAATTCCATCAGATACATTTTCTATAATAAATTTCATCAAAAAAAATCTAAGAAAGGAAAATCTACCAGAGTCACAAAATGAAATGTAATCAGACTCACCTAATCATAATGAAGAAAATTTAGAAATTTCAATAAGTCTAATTTCTACTAAGAATCAAGAAGATTCAAGAAGGTTAAATAATATTTGAGAAGATTTTAAGTGTTCAAACTTGAAATTCTAATTTGGTAAATTCATGAGAGGGAAAAGCTTTTCAATTTCCTGAATTTTCTATTCTATAACTTCTATAAATAGATAAATAGTGTAATTTTACTTTGCAAACTTTTCACATGAGAAAAAATATGAGAGATTTAGAGTTTGAGTTAGAGTTTTTTTCAGATAGAGATCCCATAAGAAGATCAGAATTTTGAAAGTTTTTTTTACCGAACTGAGGAAGATCATACTGAGGAAGATCGGTTTGAGTAGATGAGAAGAGTTTGAGAAGTTCTGTTTGATAAAGGATCATCATACTAAGTCCATTAGATTGAGTTCATCAGACTGTGGAAATCAGAACCAGGGATATCGGACCAAGGTTCTGGACATATTTTTTTGAATAAAAAGTTTTTGTGATCATTTTATTTTGTGGATCAAATTTTTTAAGGAAAAATTTACAAACCATTGTGAGTCATTATAATTACACATATTAAGATATATAAGGTGTCTAATGGGATTTGGCACAATTTGTATTCACTTATTCATTATAGTGAATTTCTATATACCCGTAATAGTCGTTATAGAAAGGATGTAGGTTATCACACTAAGGTCGAACCATATAAATCTTGTGTTATTTACTTTCTTTCCTACTTTTCCATTATTAGTATTTAATAAAATTTGATAAGGATTTGAACTTTAATATGTTTCAGGGGTTAAGTTTTTTAAAAGTATCAAAACTTATAAAAGTGAACAAATAATTCAACCCCCCTCCTAGTAGTTATTTTATCCTTTAGAAATTAAAAACTAATCAACAAGAGAGTTTATCCAAAAAGATTTATTATTGTAGAGTTTAAAAGGAGACTTAGCAGTAGTGGAATCATAAGTAAATGATAATGAAATAGTGGGTAGAATCATAATAATATCATGAAATAATATATCATGATATGAAAACAGAATCCTACCTCAAATCTCATTCATTTATGAAACTTGAATTTGTGCTCAAAATGCACCAAGGGATCACCATAGAATTGGTGTCAATCGAAGGTTCCTCCAAGATTATTAGGGATCTAGAACACACCTCTAAAAGTTGAGAGGTATATGGGAGAAAAGGAAATTTTTGATATTATGGTTAGCTATTATATATAATGAAACCCTAGGTAATACCCATTACATCATGGTTCCACCATGTCATGTAATAATTCCTTAAAGTTGGTATAAAAATCATGGTTCAATAGGAATCATCACACCACCAAGGTCCTTGGTTAATTATAGATATGAAAACTATGGTGTGATCAATGACCTCCTAAACTCTTTAGGAAACTCGATCAAATTTCTTAACCATGTGTAGCTTAACCCCTATTGTGAAATGACAAAGGGTGTCACAACACAATGCCACCTTTGTTAGATTAACTAGAATGATTGAAACATTGGCCACAGTGTCACACCCACCACTATAGTATAATTCCTCCTATATAATATTAATCCAACAGTGTCATAAATATTCACACTGCAACCCAAAACAACATAGTATAAGTAAAATAATTGTTTTGAAAATTTAAAAAAAATGTTTTAAGGAGGATTCCTACTCAAAATTTTATAAAAGGTTTGAGATAAAAAAAATCCAGGTCGTTATAATTGACCTCTCAAAGTAGAACATTGAGTTATCCCTAACTAATTTTCATCAAGGATTATTATAGGTTGTGATGAAATTTTAAGGTTATCATGTTTAATATTTCATATAGACATGAAAAAAATATCATAAGATGAAAAATGAGTTTTGTTCACTAGATGACCCACCTAGTATACCACAGGAGTGTCATACACTAAGTCTTTGGTATGATAAAGTTATATGTTTCATATTGAATTACTATACATGAGTTTTGAAAGATAATTAGCATGAAAACCTATATACTTTGATACCTTTATTAAAAAATCCTTAAGGGTTAGATAATCAAGCAGTGGTTGGGTATATTTTTGATCATGTCATCAATTGAGGCCTAACCAAGATGATATTTTTTCTATCATATGATGAGTATGACATTGGACCCTTGATTGAGATAGAATATGGAAGTGTATATCCATAACTAGATAAGGTAAATATGATTTGATTATCTATTTATATGTGAAGAATTTTATGTGATCATTCACTTAAATTAATGACATGTGACATACTCATCAACCCAGTTAGTCTATTCTTGGAGAATTGAGAATGTATGAGTGGTTCTAAGGTATTGGAATTCTCTATGTATCATAGTTACTCAATATCTTGGACAAAGGGATTATACTAATATACACACTTGTATATGATACAGCTAGTGGATATAGGTATGGATTTACATGTTTTTTTATTGAGATCGTGCCATTTCTATTTATAGTTTGAGTAGCATTGATGATTTACTAGTGTACACTCTTAACTTACATTTATGGATTCAAGAATTAATAATTGTTGTTAATGCTACAAAGTAATGTGGGATCACAATTTTTAGTTTTGAAAATGATTATTATGATTGTGAAATTTTAAGAGATACCATAAAAGTTTTTTAAATTATATATTGAAGAATTTATTAAAATAATTTTCACAATTTATTATATATGATATAGAATGTGCTGAAAATGTATGATATATTTTTTCGAAAGGAGTTTTTTAATATATATAAAAGAGTTTTTTGTATGGTTTCACAAGTTGTTACATATGATGTGACATAAGGTGAAAGTGTGTTAAGTCTATTAGGATTTTAATTTACATGGAATATTTATTGATATGTTCACAAAAAGTATAACCACGGTGTGGTGGTTTATACCATTCTATGGTTTATCATTATGTAAAATATAGTATAGTGTGAGATACAATATTATGGTGTATCTACATGGGATTATCACATTGTACTACTATGCTCAGTTTATCCACCATCTTCTATACCAACTATTATTATTGGTTATAACCATCATATGATGATGATTATAAGGATTTTGAATATATGATGTGATCGTTTTACATTAAATGATCATTATAAGGAATAGCCTAAATGTTTTAAATATTTGAATCATTTGGATCATATTGTGAAATTTTCAATTAATGTATGGTAAAATGTTTATTTCTTGGATGAATATATTAATAAATTTGATCCTCATATAATTTTTGGTCATTCAGATATGTCAAGACTCGTGTTAGGACTCCTAAAATTGGGGTGGTTCTTTATCTATCATTATCTATATTATTTAACGAAAGGTTCTAACAAAATATGGATATAAGGGAGATCCTTACTAAGTGTCAGGATATTCATGTGATCTATGGATACCCTATGAGGTAGAATCCCACTAATTACACCTTATTGATCTATATAAAATGCTTATTTTAAGCTTAGGTCAACATGTGTAAGGTATGTCATTCTTCTTCATTTTATTATTCATTCCAAATCTATAGATAGATCTTGGTTATTTTTGGGTTTTGGTATTGTATTATTCTATTTTTAGGATAATTTCACCCCTATAAAACCTATTAGATCATATAGTTTTTTATTTACCTTCATCTTTTTACTTCAATTTCCTCTTTATGTGAATAAAGGTTAGAGAGTGTAGAAAAAACATTAGGTGGAGGCCTAATTTTTATTTTTCATTGATATCAATCAATGAAATCTATTGAACTTAAAAAATAAAACCCATACTCTATAGATAGTATCTTACATATTTAATCTATATTTAATTTAAATTATAATTTCTATATTCATGGTAATCCTCTCAACCGATTCTCATTATCACTCTTGTTGTGTTGTTTAATGTGGTGGGGAATCCAAGCGAGGATTCTTCTAAAGGTATCTACACATGCTCTATGAATATTTGACTAAAATTATTGAAACTATGAGTTCTAGTATGGTAGAATCTAATGATTCACACCATTCATTTTTTTATTTAAATAATATCATTTATCTCTATTCTTATGATAGGGGGAAAGTATTGATCTAGATGGAGTTACGCAATGTCTCGAGAGGGGGTGAATTGAATTATTAAAAAAACTAAACCCCAAATAAATTCAACAATAAAAATATTCTTAACTACTTTTTTTAATAGATAGTGGAAATAAAAACATAAAATAGAAGGAAAAAACATACAGTCTTTATAATATTTTGGGGAACAAGAATACCCAAGTCCACTCCACTAATGCTCTCTCTGTGAGCTTAGTAAATTTCACTATATAGGTCATTTTTCTAGGGACCTCAATAGTTGAGTAAAATAAACTTAAAATTATTAAAAAAAGGTTCCAATATATTTTACAGGTTTCTACCTTTTTATAAGACCTATCCACATAATTTACAGAAGATAAAGATGAAGAATAGAGATATAGATTCATCTCATAGTTGTAAGATGAAACTAACAAAATATGATAGTTTCTTATAGAAAATAATAATACTTCAATGATTATATATGGAATATCCACTACTACATAGGATATGTTATTCAAAGAATAACAGCTGTAAGTTATACTTTTTCATAGAAAAGCAAATAATAGCTTTTATGTACCGAAAAGAAGAGTATCATATGCTTTCTTTAGGTAGTACTCGGTTTCTATGGAGTTTCTTTTCTTTCTAAATTGTTTTATATATTTAAATTTTAATTTGAAACATCTATATATGATCCAAAAGTCAATATAAGATAGAATAATCTAAAAATAAAGGCTTTATTCTCACATGTGACCTTCGATTCTGAAAATAGAAATAATAGAGATTGTTGTTGATTGTAAGGGTCGTCTCCATTAGAACTATAGACAGTCTCACAAATATACATATTATTTAATTCATCTTTCCTTATCTAACTATAAAAATTTATGACAAAAATAAAATTAGGCATGGACTTTTATTTAGTTCCTAAAATGGTAATAATTACTTTAAAAAATGAATAAATACTCTTAAAATACTTACTTAAAACAATTACATAATTAAATGGTATTATCTTCCTCATGGGTCATTTTTTACTTCAAAACATCATAGGACTTAGTGAAATTCCTAACTTAAAATTCCTAATATTACTTTTACTTTAAGAGAAATCTTTGATTTTGTAATATAATATGTTTCATATGATATTTCATCATTTTGTAAGATAATATTATCTTCATAGGATAATTTAACTATAAAAACTATTTATAAAAATAAATTTTGTCCTCGTGAGATATTTTTGATCTGCATATGATAAATATTCACTTAATATAATAATTGACTTTTCCAAATATTTGTATTATGAATTTATGAGATCATAGGAAAATTTGGAGATTCGTATGATAATTTGATCTTTGTATGATAATTTTATTTTCCAAAAGAATGGATTATAAGAAATTATTCTGCCTTGGATGATAAATTTATATATGTAAGACATTTTTAGGATAATTTAATTTTTCTAGAATTTTAAATCTAGTGTGATGATGTATGTCTATTTATAAGACAATTTCCTTTGATATAAGATTAGTTTTTTTGGTCACGCATGAAAAATAATATCTCATATGATAAATTATCGCCCAAATGGTAATTTATCATTTTGTATGATATTTTTCTAATAAAATTTATTCAAACATAAAAAAATAAAAAAATAACCAAAATATTATAGGATTAAATATTACTTAAGAAAAAACGTAATTTTCTAAAAACACTTAAGATGACTTTTATCAGTAAAACAAATGGGGATTTTATGAGAATCAAAACATATAAAATATTGAGATATATTGGAACATCATTAGAATATCCAATAATCTCTCCCTTTTATGATAAAATATCCTATGATAAATTAAACAAAAAAATTACAAATTAGATCATATAGATGATATAAAATCCTATAATCTTTTCTTTTTTGGAAGTGTAAAATGTGAAATTTTGTGTTGACTCTCTTCTCACCCATTTTTGTGATATCAAAAAGTAAAATAATCGGAGTGAGATAACACATTAAATATAGCATAGTAAATTATGAACTAGAAGAATATATATTACCAAAGTGAATATAATTTTTTATTTATTTCTAGATATATGGAAATAAAAAAATATGAAAAAAAATGGAATCAATGTAAGGAAAACAAAATAAACCAAAAAGCACTAAAATTCATTAATTCAAAGAGTATAAGTACATCAGAATAGTATAATATAGCCAAAAAACATGAAACAATCATAAAAATATATATATTAGTCTTTTTTATCAGGGTTATGCTTTGAATAGGTAGAGGCAGTATGAAAATTTCCATGGTTATGGATAGAAATAGAAAGTCCAGTCTCATCTGAACTAACACCAATCGTGTCTCCAACTGGTTTCCTAAGAATAACTATAATATCATCATGTATCTTCTTACTGCTTGCATTATTAAAAGTATCAACCATAGATAAAGGAAAAGATAATATGGTAAAATGAATTAGAGGAGAAGAGGTAGATAATTCTCTCTAAATTAAAGATTTTACTGTAGCATTATCCCTTTTAATTTCAAGAGGATGAGTAAATAAACCATGAATCCTATCACTAATATACCCAAAATAGAGAGTCGAATTATCCCCTAGAGTTCTTCTTCCTCTAAGATAAAATAAAACATTTCCACACATTTCTAACTAGGATACAAGAGCATCCGGGAAGAAATCTAGTATAGAAAAAGTTACCTTCTTAATTTACATCTCTTAAGTACTATCAAAGATTAGAAAGATTGTCCTTGGAATCTCAATTTTTATCATGCAAGTTATCAGTCATCACTTGAATGAATTTTAGGTAAATTATAATAGCTTAACTAAATTCTTAAGCACTTAAAGGCCATCATTAGAAATTATTTGTTGAGAAGAAACTTTCTTACCCTTTCTAGAAACTATCTCAACATCAATGGCATGCCCATCACATCTTCCAATGGGTTTAACTGCTATATCAAATTGAGTAGCTTTAGAATCTGATGAAGATTAATTTTGAACTTATTTCAAGTTTTTTTGTAAGGATTCTTTCATGGATGATAAATATTTATTCAAATTATATTCCCATTGAGATATCAAAATTTAAATCTTCCCAGTCAAATCATGATTTTCTTTTAAAGTTTCCTTGATAGATGCAGAAACATATTAAATAAATCTAACCAATTAATCCATTTTCTTGCATATTCCTTCTATAACTATTTGAGAATAAACATTAAAAATATTTATATTAGAAAGGATATATTTTATAAAGTATTAATTGGTTTATAAGGAAAAAAATATAACATTTTAGCTTCTGAACTCTTCCATCTAACATCATCAAGTCTGAGGATAAATCCTTCAAATTATTAAAAGTAGCACTAGAATCATTTTCAAATGAGGATGAAGTAGAAATAGATGGAATTTTCCTTAAAAAAATTGGGAAATTATAACCTTTTTTAGATAATCAATGTATATTTTTAGATATTTGGTTTCCTCCAGAACTAAAGAAAAGGTGTTTAACTAAAAAAATGGAAGGATTTTCATCATATCTATCTAAAATTTTAACATTTCTTTAAGAATATCAAATTCTAACTTAAAATTTTAATTTTATATCAGATTGTCTACTTGTATCTTCATCCAATAGATCTCATATTTCATAGAGTTAATCTCATGAATAATTATATCTAAAAAAGTTTTTTATGTCTTTATTATCCTTAAATATTTGAAGTTATTCCACAATAGGTTCTACAGTCCTTCAATATAACATTAAAGGAGAAGGTTCCTCTAGTTTTCCTATTCTTATAGTTTTCAAAAATAAGAAAGGTTCTTAACCAACTTATTCTTCTTCTGAACCAATATGTTCATAAATATTAAGTCTTACACTCTTTTCATCCTTAAAACCTAAGGTGACTAATCAATCAATAATTCATCAAGATGGCTCATTTCCTCTAAATTAAGATGGAAGATATTTGAGTAAAAATCAAGATAAAAATATAGATTCCTTAACTCACCAAATTCTATTTTCATTAACCTTGAAATAGAAACACCAAGGGCTTTCTCAGCTTGGGTTCTTTATATCTCAACTACATCAATAAAAGCTTCATGAACATCCTCATGAGGTGTAGTGACCTTAATTACAAGTTCATGATGATCATATTGAGCAACAATAGCTTTAAATTATTAAGAAACTATAGCTTCTTTAGAGGCTATTACATTCATATAATATTATTAATCTATTTTAAATTAATAAATAATATAATAAGGAATTTCTTTTAGATGAAAATATTCTTAATCTACTTCCCACGGCTATAGGCTCATCATCAAAGATTCCTCCAAATATTCTTGACCAATATAAACAATAGTAAGAGTAGGATAAGTCTCCCCTTAAACTTTGGTAGGGGGTTTCTCTATCTCTTCAACCACAACATGAAATATTTTTCTTAAGGAGTGGATCTATAAATAATTAATTTTCTTGAGCAACCCATCTCCAAGATTATTTAGGCCATGGAACTTATTTTTCATAGCCACACTAAGCACCACTCTATCTTTCTTAAATAGTAGGGAAAGAATCATCTCATAAGGGTAGAAAATCAATGACTTATAGTAGGAAAAGTATATATAACAAAGAATATACCTTGAAATATTGACTTTATTCTCAATTAAAATCATGTATAGAATATGAATATCAAGTTACAAAACTTTCTAAAACTCCCCATTTTTTTGAATGATCCCATTTTGAATAAACATAACCAAAATATTTCTATTAACTTCCAAGTTCTTAACATGATTTTTTCCACTATGGTAGAACCAAAAAATATTTCATAATCTCAGATACTCAGATATCATTTACATTAATAATATATGGACAAAATCAAAACATAATTCATGAGAAAAATAAATGAATTCATCAAACTCTATAAATGATATTGAAAAGATATTCCCACTGAATTTTGATACTATTAAATCTACAGCATCATCAAAGAAAAACTTAACAATTTTAAATAACTCTTTAACTTTGTTCTCATGAAATAACTTAGTTCTCATTTCATAAAACAAAAAGTCTCATCCTTGGAAGTTCAAAACTTTCTTCAGTAATGAATCCATGCATTATATCCAAGAAAATTCAATAGCCTTTTCTATTAAAACATTACACATAACTCTCTTCCTTTTTGAACTTTTTGTAGCACTCTTATTTATCTCTATTTAACCTTACCATTCTAAATAATAAATAATCAACTTGAGGTTTGAAGATTTTTTTAGGGAAAGAAATGGTTTGAACTTTGGAGAGAATATACTTCAGTAGGTTTGAAAAGTTTTATAAATTTCAAGTGACAGGATATTTCTTATTATAATATATTGAGTCTCCTTAAAAAGGTGAACCAATAAAATAAATAAATAAAATCTAAAATAAGATAGGGAATTTTATACTTTATTACTTAATAGATAAAGTAAGTGATTGAAACAAAAAATTGGTAATTAAAACATCCCGTAAGATATTAAAGAGATAAATAAATAATAAAATAAATATTTAAAACTAAAATTGAAATAAAATCATTTAAAATTAAATAAATCTAATTCATTTTTAATAAAATCAAACATATAAGATGAAAATGGTTTGGTAAATATGTCTTCTAATTGATTTTCAATATAGATAAATTCAATAGAAATGTCACATTTTTTATAATTATCTCTTAAGAAGTGATGTCTCATGTCACTAACCCCTCCCTCTAAAAATACTGCAATTAAAGGAGAGAGATAATGACCTCTGAGTCCCACCTCCATTAGGCCCTAGATTCAAAACTAGCACCAAGGGTATAAAAAATCTCATAAATGGGAGGCATTACCCTCTATAATAAAATAGGATCAAGAGATTGTAATAATCAACCATAAGAAGCACCAGGACATCATATAAAAAGGAAACCAAAAACATCCAAAAATGCTTGTATAAAATAATCAGATATAGATAAAAGTATATAAAGAAAATACCCAAAAGAAAAGTTAAAGCAGAAACACAGTAATTTTCTAAAGGTTTGAGCTAGTAATATCCAACATGGTTTGTGTAATCATCTTGTAAACCTAAAAAATAGTTTATATACATAATGTGAGCATACAAGAATACTTATTAGGGTAACCAAAGTCTTTCATGAACATGCGAAAGAATAATAATAATGCACAGGTGAGCAAATAGAAGAACCAAACAACACCTAAACTGGTTAACAAACCAATCTCTATCCTCACCATGGAATGCTCACCAAATAATGCATCCAAATATAATAACATAATAAGAATCATCTCAATATAGGGTACCCCACACCACTTTCCCACTAATTTACCACTCTCACACCACAACATCGTACATCTTAGAGCTCCCATATATTTTTTATCATAACAACAGACAACTCATCATCCTTTCACCAAAAATCCCACACAACCGCCATCATAGACGCAACCACCTCCTCAGAACAACACCCCATCACCACCACTTTACATCAAAACTACCACATATCATGACCACACAACATGAAGCATATTCACACATCACATCACTTTCCACAGTAAGTCACGTATAATTTTTTAGATTGTTTAAGGGGATTTTAAATAATTCCACTTCAATTTTAAGGGTATTATCACACAATCATAATTTTTTTGGGGAAAAAATTTCATTAGTAAGATATAAGTGATTATCCAGTTCCATTTTGGGTGGTATAAAATAATCAAAAAAACAAGGGTTTTGTAACACTATAACCGTAGCACAAAAAAATCCCCCAATAGCCATGATTTTTATCAAGGAATCATGCCCGTACAATCACAATATCAATAATATCAAAGTTATAAAATCATGTGATATGAACCCCCCCCCCCTTAATTTATATTAAAATTGTTCGTTATCTTTATTAGGAAATATATACAATATTTCCAAAGATAAACAAAAGAATAGTCCCTCCTACATGGTACACTAGATGAGAAATGAAGTATACCTTTCCTAGAAGAAAGAAACTTCACACAATTCACTACACCAAAATAGGGGTTTCAAATATAGGATAGAATCAATTATAGGAAGAACTCAAACTAATAGTGGCATCAGGGTTCCACAAATTCAAGGGAAAATATTCAGAACTTTCAGTCTCAAGATAAAATAAGTAGGAAAGATATTAATTTTAGAATCAATATATATGAAGCCATCAAGATTTTGGATCATATATATGATTTTAATTGACCATTAATGTAGATCTAATTAAATTATAAATGGAATACCCATTTAAAATATTCATAATTTAAAAAAAAGGATATAAATTTCCTCTTTTAAAATAGATACTAATTCCCTTAATTAAGGATTTAAAACTATTTTATATAAAAAATGTAAAAATATAAAAACTATAAATTCTGGAAAAACAGGAACATGCTACTGCCAGATGCTACTATCAGGAACAATCACTAGGAGATACCACTAGGATCTACTTCCAGGAGCTACCGTTCGTAGCTACCATTTGGAGCTACCACCAGAAGTTAATATCAGGGATTGTCATTAGAAGCTACTACCAGGTTCTACCGTCAGTAGTTACCGCCATGAACGACCATTAGGAGAAACCATCCTAAGATACTTTCCATAACTACTTCCAGGAACTACCATTGGTATATACCATCAAGAGATACCATTAGGAGCTACCACCAGGGCCTACCTCCATAAGACACCATCCAGAGGTACTGTTAGGAATTACCGCCCGGAGCTATTGTCAGGATATACTGCTAGAAACTACCACCAGAAGATAACACCAAACTAAGTGTGATACCTCTAGATTCTACCATCAGAAGCTATCACTAGAAGTTACTACCAGAATCTGCCATTAGAATCTACCACAAAAATAAACCACCAAACTATACCACCATACTAAGTATGGTACCTCCATAAGTTACCATCATAAGTTACCACCAGAAACTACCACCAGACTAAGTCTACTATCAAAAAGAACTAACATCAATATATACTATCAGGATATACCATTAGGATCTACCTCCATCATCTAAAACACAACTTTTTTCCTAAACACCTCTAAACTCTTTGAGACCTCCTCTTGCTACCACTACCACCATATTTCCCACAAAGTAACTGGTCAGAAGTTTATTTCCATTACATAAAATACCTATCAAACTATTCTTATACTTGAGAATATAAACTAACCTAGAAGGAAAAAAGGGAAAAGGTCTAAACAAACATCCCTTAAGAAACCTCTCAAGGATATCATTACATCTAAAACACTACCACTAACCAACACACCAACCAAATAAAAACTTCCACAACATCCCTCACAACCAAAATACTCCTCTCTTCCACATAACCATTTTCACAACCCTTTAAACTCCGACATAGCCCCAAGAAAAAAACTTCCATAACAAATACACAACAGATCCTCAATTACACAAATCAAGTAATTTCATATCCTATGTTAATATACTATCTTCTTTGGGTGGAACTAACTCACCCACATGGTTTCCATCACATCAAGGTATAACACGTCTTGATTAGGGGTCAGGTTTTAAATTCTTCATATGCATTGAATCTTTAATCACACATCATATCAACAAGGAATAATCACATCCCATATAAGAAAAAAATTTCCAAACATCACATCATAAAACAAAATAAGGAAAAAAATATAATCTCAAAATAACTCAGGGTACTGGGTGTGCATCTGTGTCTCATGTAACTACCTGACCCACTAGGGCCCGCCTAACCGATAGAAGGCTAGACCATCTCAAACTCAAGCCCATACCCAATAGACCAAGGTCTAGAGATAATCACTAATAAGGAATAATATAAAATGGGAGGAATTTTTCTAATGTACATATACGCATGCACCCAACCATCTCCATGCTAAAGTGCATAGGAATAATAAAAAAAGTAACAAATAGAGTAATCATTGTATGTAATAAACTATGGGAAATACATATGAGTATAAAATAATACAACCAAAGTGAAAAGGATAAAAATACATTCCCAAATAGAAATTAAGTCTCAACCTAACAATAACTATAAGAAATGAAATCTTATATAGCACAACTCTTGATCTCCAAGCCCAACCATCGTACACAGCCTATACACCTGAGTATCAATGTGTTCCACCGATGTCAGTACCAAACTATTCATAATCTATATAAGAAACAATGTGTGTGGGAATGGTTGAGTATATATATACCTGGTAGGACACCCCAAAACCCATAGAGAGAGTAGCAGTGAGATATGATAGAAGTAGTTAGATCAACCCAAATCAAGAGGGAAAAGAAACCCAAAAACATATATATACTCATAAAGAAACCCAGATGAGATAGAAATGGGATATTCATCTCATAGAATAGACCATGATGATGAGTCTACTTGTAGCTCTAAAGGTCCATCAATGATGCCCATTATCTCACGTGTCTGGCTGAGAAAGTCATAAGGAGGAGCCTCACCTTACCACTGCTCCACATCTCGAGGGGGCCCAATATCTAATAGAAAGATGACCTACACCATAGTACATTAATGAGATTCCACTAAGTATATGGATAGATTAATCTCACCCTGATGAATCAGGTTAATTCCACTCAAATCATTTAGGACACATCCCCTAGTATGCTAGGGGCGCCACTAGGTATGAATTGATAGAGGACTCGCACCCTAGTGCATCAGGGGGGTCCACTTCGTGGTTAGAGGACTCAATACATAGTACATTAGATGGTTCCACTCTGAGGGTAGAGGAACCATACCCTAGTACATTAGGGGGTTCCACTCAAATAGTGTAAGAAGTATGGGTTACCTACACCTTGGTGCAACAGGGAGTTTTCCAACCCCAGCCTCTCTCTCAGATGATGATGCATGATCACCACTATCGTTAAGTGTTTCCTAAAGAATCATCTCCCTGAGAAAAACTTGTATCACATCTCATATGTTACTATGAATGTCACCATCACATTCTACATGGAGAAAAATTCATTATAGGCTACTCATAGGCCAAAATCTGGGTCCAAATAAAGGAGATGTGGGAGGAATAAGTTCTAGAAGGGACTACATGACGTGTTTGGGGCCCACATGGCTTGTGGTCCTGCCTCACTATCTAGTCGTGTGATCCTATGAACATGGTTTGGAAACCATGTATTTATAAATGGCATGTATGGGGTCCACACGTTGTGTCACATCAACCTCGGGCCTACCTATGTGCTCATGGTCATGCATGTGTTTTTGATCGTGTACTTGGTTGTGCCTAGGTACCAGACCATGCTCGTATACTCCCAAAGTACACAGAATGTTCCCCTATATGGGTTCTTGGGTGTGTGCTAGTTGGCACACAGATAAGTTTCCTGGGGAGGGTCGCATGACATGTGGGCCTGACCACACAACGTTTGGTCCTTATCTTCCTTGATACCCTCATCTTCATAGCTAGGTGGGGATATACCACATGTGTTCTTGGACTGCATGTCATGTAGTCGAGTTTTCCACAAAAACTCGGGTTCTTCATGTGGTTCTCCATATCTAGATTCTCTACCACATTTTCCACCATTTTATTCTTGAAACTGGTGGGATTTCCCTAAAATCATTTATTCCTAGACTTTGATGGTTGGAAATCGAAATTGTAAAGACCCAAAATTTCCATGTAAATTTTTTTTAATTAAATGGGAATTTTAAGAGTCCTCAAAAATTGACGGTGTGTGATTCCGATGCCTGGAGTTCCCGGAATGAATTTCTGAACTTTTTTCAGGTACGTTCAGTAAACATGCGAGTGGGTTTTTATAACTTTTGAACCGGTACTCAAAATTGAAATGTGAGAGCACCGTTGAACTCGTAGTGCCAGTTTTCTCTTAAGAAGACTTTCACCGTGACGGCAGTTGGTCGAGGGTGAAAGTTAGTTTTTGGGTTTTTTGTGGAAATAATAAAATAAAATAAACATGCATTTTATTTTATTTTGTTTTAACCAACCTCCTTGTGGAAACTGGTGGTGGGGACCACCAGACCTTAACCTCCCATGAGAGGTTATGGTGGTGGGGACCACCCGAGCCTATCCTCCCATGAGAGGTTATGGTGGTGGGGACCACACAGGATTAAACCCCCTTGAAACCCCCCTTTAATTGGGAGAAAAACCTCAACTCCCTCATAAATTTAGGAAAACATCTCAACCCCCCCCCCCTCATTAATGTGGAGGAGCCTCTTGACTTCCTCCACATTAATTGTGCCAACGCACATATCTTTATTATGCCAAATTGCCTTTAATTAATTAATTATTTTTTTGAATATTATGCCAATGACTTAATAGATATTACAATCTATTACTTTGGGCTACCAATTCATTTGTTGGAAAAGGATGATTGGGAGAACTTGGCAGAAAGCTCTCCAACGAAGAACGCTCTTCCAATGAAGAACGCCTGTAGAGACCCGAAGCTTGAAGTACATATATATTACATTACTTTTGCAGAATACATAATACATAACAAAAACAGACACACAAGGACCGTAATAGTTTAGTGTCTTTGAAAACTTGGAACGTAATCTGCTAATCATGGTGAAAGATCTTTAACATCTCCCATAAAGATCTTCCACTTTTTGTTTCCTTACCTAAAACCTTTCTTTTAATCCTGGGGGAAAATAAAACATAAAAAGGGTGAGCTAAAATGCTCAGTAAGGGTAAGAATGGATAAAATAAAACATACCATATACATTTGAACCTAAAAACATGAACATAATGTTTAAACATCAAAATATTGAGCAACGACTTAAAACATGGAAGTACATAAGGCATAGATCATAATGGAACATAAATCATGATAACATAGCATGGGAATAAAACATGTAATTGTGGCATCCATTAAGCACATGTAATGATTTCCATAGTAGCCAAGGCATTGCTTCCAAGACCATCTTAGCGGACAAAGTCCCTTTCTGAATCGAGTTCACTCCTCGTTCCAGTCCTATAATACTGAACCAGATTAACTTACTGTTCCAGCCATGTCTATCTCATGAGATATAAATCTTTACCCAATGCATTGGAGGGAGATATAGGTCCCACCCATCTCATAATAAAATCATTCTTACTTGTGCCAAAAAATAAACATACATCATTCATAATAACCCAATGAATAAAATGGGTTTCATAAACATCATCACATCATCACATAATTCATATAAAATAAATGGATATCATTTAATAATAAGAAAATTGAAACAATTTATATCATAGAGACATGATACTTGAAACATACACATGTGAAATAATGTCATCTTAGATGAAAATGGTTTTGATAAAACACTTGAAATGAATTCTTGAGAAAAATATCTTTTTTTCTTCAAAATCATTTTATTTTAACAAAATGTCATGAAATTTTAAAAGAAAAGGATTTTTTTGAAAATAGTCATGAAATATTTTGTATAAAGATTAATGAAAATAAGGCTTTATAAAACCGTAAAAATCCTTTCATGCCGTATACGTTAAAAAAAATATTCTTCTCGTACTTTTGTCGGAAAAGTCAAAAAGTACCTTGTAGGGTAAATAAAAGAAAGATTCCTTCCATACCATGGGGTAAAAGTAAAAATGGGTAAAAAGTACTATAAAAATACATGAATACACTTTTATAAAACATGGACATGGATGATAGAAATAACCCCAGTAAATACTTATGAATAAGCAATCTCGGATAAAAATGAGATTTGCAAAATTATCCCTTACCTTAGGTCTGATATGCTTTGTACATATCTGAACCTTCTGTATAATGATTTAAATAGTGTAATTGACTTATTACAGAATCATATTCATTTTTATGATATCATATATGGTTCACTTATGACTTTATATTACCCTTTCTTTTGTAAATTCCATGTTAAAGATCGTTTTGGGTAAAATCGTTTCATTTGTCGTCCGTGTTTTGACTTGTAATTATTCATATGATTACTTAGATCATGATTACTTAATTACAGAATATAAAACATGATTTATATATAATATATATTCATAATATACATATATATAATAGATCGATAAATGGAAAGAAATACACCGTTCATGGAGACGGTAGGCCGTACGTACGCATGAACGTTGTTTTCGTTTCCTCATTGAATTGAATGGAATTAATTGGATGGAATACATATATATATACATAAATCCAGTATCATTATTATTTCATATATTTCATGATTAATTATTATATATACTTTATAATCATTTATGAATGGTTAATCATTGAGAATGAATCTCATCGCGTTGTGGAGACGGTATTCCGTACGTACGCATGAGCGATGATATCGTTCCCATGATCATGGAATTTTATTAGAGTGTATGTATACTATTACAGAATCAATATCACTTTACAATAATCATATATAGTTATTATTTACACCATTATACCCATCCAAGTAAGGTGGTGGTGGAAAATAGATTACACCACGGCGTGGAGACAGTATTCTGTACGTACGCACGCGCGGTGATTTCGTTTTCTGTAGGATGGATAGATGGTGAAATAGGGTTGTTTAATACTTATAATAACATATCATTATATGAGTGATACTGATGTTATTACTTCATAATGAAACAACCTAAGAAGAAGAAGTGGAAGAAGAAATAAAGTTGAAAGAATCGGTAACGGACATTACCTCTTCTTTGAAGCGCCTCTTTGAGACCTCCTCTTAGGGCACTAAAATTGGTCTTTGAAGAAGACCAGGACCTCTAGTATGTTTCTAGGGAAGTGGAGAAGAGAAATTGGCAGGGTTTGGCTGAGCTTGAAGGATCAAAGAGGTTTTAGGAAGAGAGGGAGGAGGTGCCCTTTTATAAGGGAGGAGAGGGGCACCTTTGGAATAACTAAAACTATTATTTTATTATAAAGTAATATTCGGTTTTTAATAGCTCCAAATTGATTTATTTCTAATATAAGGTGGGTATGGGTCGAAATCCTATCATCCAATATAATTTAGACAAGTTTAGGTCATTATATTAACCTTAACTTTTAGTTTTAACTCTTAGTTAATTAGATTGACATTTACCATGACACTTTGTATTTTTATATTATATAGTTAATAAACTTACCATATACATCCAAGCGACCCCAAAGTGGTCCATTAATGATACACCTATCATGATATAAGTATCTTTTCCAAACATTATATTTTTAGGAATATAATAATAATTTATAATATAATATTTGTTTTAAAAACTATTTTATGTCAATTTTGACACTATTTGCTAATTGATTTTTGTGAAACTCATAACAGAATGATTAGTTCGAAACTAGTTAATTAAATCAATACTAACATGTCATATTAACATATAAAATTATTTTAATTCATAAAAAGTCTCAAATTACATTTATTTGGGTATTTATAACATCAATTATGTCAATATTTCACTAATAAGATAATTATTGCATCATCATTGTTTCATAAATAAATTAAATTATTTTAAGTCTAAAAATTATAAATAAAATACCATTATGTAGGAAATCGTTTTATATTTTTAATGAATATTTATAGTTTAATTTATCTTATGTATAACTCTATATTAAAAATGATTTAGTTATTAAACTTTGATTTTAACTATTTTAACCCTTCTTTAAATAAATTAATAATAAATGTCCTAATCTAATCCCAGTGGGCCTAAATGGTCATATTTTATTCCTAAGTTTGTTTTTTTCCGAATTACACTTATCCAATAGAATTAGGACATGTGTTAGGGTAATAATAATATCATTTTTACCCTTAATTACCCTATTTACTTTTAATCGTGGTAAAAAAAGTAAAAAGTTACTATTCAACAAAAATTATTTTCATCTCATCGAACCACATTTTTGTCCGTGATATTAACCGTGTCTCTCGGATTTTTGAAATTCCACTCACAGAAGCGGTAAAATAAAGTTTTATGAAAAATTTAGTTTTTTAACTACCACTTAGTGGTTTCACTATTCATCAAAAAATGAAAGTTTCCAGAAAAATACCAAAAATTAGGCCTAAGATATATTTGATATTATGAATTCAAAAATGATGTATATTTTACCAAATTAAAAACATATCAGTTTTATTAATTAATTTAAAAATTAGTTCCCGTCGTCAAAACAAATAGCGCGTTCTTAAGAGATAATAACTATCAAAAGATTGACACTTGTTTATGTCTGGTTTAAATGTGAAATTACATCCAATGACCAACATTGTATTAAATTTTAAAAATATATTCTAAATATACTTTAAAACCACTCAAATTAATAATTTATCACTATTAATTATTTCGTTTAAAAAAGTTGTTTTTAATTAAAATTTAGTAATTTCCACTATTCATCAGAATATGAAAGTTATCCGAAAAGTACCAAAATTTCACCCTAAGCTAATTTCGATATTCTGAATCCAAAAATGAAGTCCATTTTGAAAGATAAAATTTATAAAATTTCAAAAAGTGGGTATTACTATTCATAACAGCTAGTTCATAATAATATTATAATAATATCTCGTTTAGTGAAACTCGGTATTGCGTACTACACATGCTATCGAGGAAGGTCGTGATTGCGTATAATGGAAGGAAAGTTAGGGATGCGTGTTGTGAAAGCTCCTTTTGGTGTAGCGTACAACACAAGAAATTAATGAAATTAAAAAGAATATTTTTCATAAAATCTCGGGGTGTTACATTCTACCCCCCTTAAAATGAATTTCGCCCTTGAAATTCATCGGGGTTATAAATGGTTTACTACTCGAAAGTTTCTTTAATAAAAACCCACATAGTAAAAAGGGAATACCAAAACATGGGTTTAAAAACTAAATTATGAAATGTAACGGTTACCCAAATTAACTCATCACTAGGTTTCCACGTAGGAGAACATTGGTGAAAATATGGATATGGAAGAAAAATCTAACCATCATGTTCTGATGGAGAGTGGTAGAGAACATGTCTATGAAAAAGACAACAATCACAAAGCCATAAATTTGTGACGATCTAAGGTACCAACTAATTCATCGGATATAAGAGCACTAGGACAACATTTTTGGTTTTCAAGATTATTTCCCTAAAGTTGATGAAATTGGAATTAGAAGAAATACTTTCGTGATTTTTGTACAATCTCACCGTTGGTTGTTCTTTGGACAATTTCTACTTAATATCTTAAATAAATGAAGTTGAATTTTTCATTCGTGATGTGTTAGCAGATCATGTGATAGAATGATGGGTCATTCCATCTGTCTCAAACAAAAGGTTAGAAAAGTTATCAAAAAATACATAAGTCCATATATAGTGAGATTAATCATATATGGTTTCTAAAATGGACTTATACTTCATATATCATACTGCTTAATATAATAAAACTAGTTTCTACTAAATGGGGACTTCCTATAGGCCAGTGGTAGGCGATAAAGGCCAGTCGCACTTCGGTTGTGGGTTCGATTCCCATAGCCTTGTCTGATGCGATGGGTTGTCGCCCATCCTGCAGGTTGTCCTTTTTCTAAAACTACATTACTATAACATCCCATCAATAATATCGAAAAAACTTCTATCCTTAAACAATTCTAACTTATGTCCAACATAATCCATTCCAATCTTTAGGCTTATCCAAAATATCGTTGTCCAGTCTCATATTATAGTGAAAACGATTACCAAAGAGTTCATATAACAAGCATGTTAATACCATCGTTGATCCCCAAATATCATGATATATGTCTTGTTGGTCACATTCCAAACATTCAAAGGCCTTAATCATGTATTCTCTTGAAAAATTAATACCCATTGAATCTTAGTGAAAACATGAGTGCTGTCAAAAGTTAACTCTTTTCACATACCAAAACCTCAAACCATGATATAACTATTTCCTTATATCAGTCATGAGCTCATGAATACTGTCAAACATTTCATTTTATCCTTATCCCTTCATTATGCTCATATCATCTTTTTTCAAAAAATATCTCAATCACTTTCCATGGTTACCGGTACCATAAAATTATTGAAAACCACAATAGACCAATACATAAATATTCCAATATTTAACGATACTATATACAACATTATTTTGGAATCCCATTACATAAACACTTAATCATTCCACCACATCATTGCCAATAGTGATCGCATGTGACTTCCCTTTGTCCTTTTCCTTAAGTGGTTTCTCATGTCGATCATCACTAACCCTTGGATTAGAGCATTTATTAGCATAATGCCCCATTTCTTTGCACTTTAAGCATTGAAGTGTTGGTGGTGCGTTCTCTGCAGTATTTTATTTATTCACATAATTATAAATCCTTTTTCCATTACTTCGACACTCGTATGCTCTATGACCTTCTTTTCCACACTTAAAACATTTTCTAGTCCCTTTAAGACAATCTCCACCATGCTTCTTTCCACACTTTGAGCATAAGGAAACATTCATCTTCTTTTCACCATTATTATGATATTTATCCTTAAACTCCATCTTTCATTTCTTGTTAAAACTATGAGATGGATAAGTAACACCAATTTCCATTTCTACCTTGATAGCACAACGCACAATTTCTTCATAGCTACTGAAGTCTCTTATAGCTAATGTACTTCGAAGATTTGGTTTTAAGACACTAAAGAATCGATTAACTTTACTTTCAGGTTGGATGATAAAGCCAGATGCATACCTTGAAAGCCTTGTAAAATTCGCTTCGTATACACCAACAGATTCATCATCCTTTTGCTTTAGTTCAATAAACTCCTTCTCTATCTTTGTTCGAAAAATATGAGGGAAGTACTTATTGAAAAACAAGTTCTTGAACTCGTCCCATTCCATGGACTCAATTTCATCTCTTGGCCTCATGTTCTTGATAAGATTCCACCATTTATCAGCTTCACCTTCCAAACGATATACTGCTAAGATGACTTTATCATGTTCAGAACATGGAAGAACTGAAAATATCTTTTCAGTGATAATGATGCATTGTTCAGCAACAAGTGGATCAGAAGTCCCCATGAAAGAAGGTGGACGTTGCCTCATGAAGGACTCAATAGAATATTTTTCCCTTCTCTGCTCATTTGTAAGTCCAGAATGATTCATATCTTGTGTAAGTATAGCAATAAGATTTTTCACTCTATCTCCCATAAAATTTTTTTGTTCATGAGGAAAATCATTTCATTTTCCATTGCATTGATCAACACGGTTCCTTCGGGTTCCAGCCATCATCTAAAACCCAAAAAGAATAGTGTGAGAGGCAAAAATCATGCTAGGGAAAACAACATAATAAAGGGGGAGTACCTTCAATATCTAACATCTTAGGTTTAATTCTAATATTGTTACTGTAATTCTAGGAATATAACCTATACTTATACTTAACCTTAGGTACATCCCTAGATATACATTAGAAATATCTCTAGAGATCTCACTAAAGTCCTCGCGTCCTAGTTTCCAAATGTTGACTAAACCTTTCCTCTGATACCAACTGTAGATACCCGAAGCTTGACGTACATAGATATTACATTACTTTTTCGGAATACATAATACATAACAAAAACAGACACACAAGGACCGTAATATTTTAGTGTCTTTGGAAACTTGGAACGTAATCTGCTAATCGTGGTGAAATATCTTCAACATCTCCCATAAAGATCTTCCACTTTTTGTTTCCTTACCTAAAACCTTTATTTTAATCTTGGGGGAAAATAAAACATAAAAAGGGTGATCTCAAATTCTCAGTAAGGGTAAGCATGGATAAAATAAAACATACCATATACATTTGAACCTAAAAACATGAACATAATGTTTAAACATCAAAATCTTGAGCAACGACTTAAAAGATGGAAGTACATAAGGAATAGATCATAATGGAACATAAATCATGATAACATATCATGGGAATAAAACATTTAATTGTGGCATCCATTAAGCACATGTAATGATTTCTATAGTAGCCAAGGCATTGCTGCCAAGACCATCTTAGAGGACAAAGTCCCTTTCGAAATCGAGTTCACTCCTCGTTCCAGTCCTGTAATACTAAACCGGATTAACTTACCGTTCCAGCCATGTCTATCTCAAGAGATATAAATCTTTACCCAATGCATTGTAGGGATATATAGGTCTCACCCATCTCATAATGAAATCATTCTTACTTGTGCCAGAAAATAAACATACATCATTCATAATAACCCAACGAATAAAATGGGTTTCATAAACATCATACCATCATCACATAATTCATATAAAAGAAATGGATATCATTTAATAATAAGAAAAGTGAAACAATTTAAATCATAGAGACATGATACTTGAAACATACACATGTGAAATAATGTCATCTTAGATGAAAATGGTTTTGATAAAACACTTGAAATGAATTCTTGAGAAAAATATCTTTTTTTCTTCAAAATCATTTTATTTTAACAAAATATCATGAAATTTTAAAAGAAAAAGTATTTTTTTGAAAATATTCATGAAATATTTTGTAGGAAGCTTCATGAAAATAAGGATTTATAAAACCGTAAAAATCCTTTCATGCTGTATACGTTAAAAAAACATTCTTCTCGTACTTTTGTCGGAAAAGTAAAAAAGTACCTTATAGGGTAAATAAAAGAAATATTCCTTCCATACCATGGGGTAAAAGTCAAAATGGGTAAAAAGGACTTTAAAAATACATGAATACACTTTTATAAAACATGTACATGGATGATATCAATAACCCCAGTAAATACTTACGAATAAGCAATCTCGGATAAAAATGAGATTTGCAAAATTATCCCTTACCTTAGGTCTGATATGCTTCATACGTATCCGAACCTCCTATATAATGATTTAAATAATGTCATTGACTTATTACAGAATCATATTCATTGTTATGATATCATATAAGGTTCACTTATGACTTTATATTACCCGTTCTTCTGTAAATTCCATGTTAAAGAACGTTTTGGGTAAAATCGTTTCATTTGTCGTCTGTGTTTTGACTTGTAATTATTCATATGATTACTTAGATCATGATTAATTAATTCCATAATATAAAACATGATTTATATATAATATATATTCAGAATATACATATATATAATAGATCGATAAATGGAAATAAATACACCGTTCATGGAGACGGTAGGCCGTATGTACGCATGAACGTTGTTTTCGTTTCCTCATTGAATTGAATGGAATTAATTGGATGGAATACATATATATATATACATAAATACAGTATCATTATTATGTCATATATTTCATTATTAATTATTATATATACTTTATAATCATTTATGAATGGTTAATCATTGAGAATGAATCTCATCGCGTCGTGGAGACGGTATTCCGTACGTACGCACGAGCGATGATATCGTTCCCATGATCGTGGAATTTTATTGGAGTGTATGTATACTATTACAAAATCAATATCACTTTAAAATAATCATATAGAGTTATTATTTACACCATTATACCCATCCAAGTAAGGTGGTGGTGGAAAATAGATTACACCACGGCGTGGAGATGGTATTCCGTACGTACGCACGCGCGATGATTTTGTTTTCTGTAGGATGGATAGATGGTGAAATAGGGTTGTTTCATGCTTATAATAAAATATCAGTATATTATTGATACTGATTTTATTACTTCATAATGAAACAACCTTAGAAGAAGAAGTGGAAGAAGAAATAAAGTTGAAAGAATCGGTAACGGACATTACCTCTTCTTTGAAGCGCCTCTTTGAGACCTCCTCTTAGGGCACTAAAATTGTTCTTTTAAGAAGAACAGGACCTCTAGTATGTTTCTAGGGAAGTGGAGAAGAGAAATTGGCAGTGGTTGGCCGAGATTGAAGGCTCAAATAGGTGTGAGGAAGAGAGGGAGGAGGTGCCCTTTTATAAGGGAGGAGAGGGGCACCTTTGGAATAACTAAAAATATTATTTTATTATAAAGTAATATTCGGTTTTTAATAGCTCCAAATTGATTTATTTCGAAGATAAGGTGTGTATGGGTCTAAATCATCTCATACAATATAATTTATACAAGTTTAGGTCATTATATTAACCTTAACCTTTAGTTTTAACTCTTAGTTAATTAGATTGACATTTACCATGACACTTTGTAGTTTTATATTATATAGTTAATAAACTTACCATATACATACAAGAGACCCTCAAGTGGTCCATTAATGATACACCTATCATGATATAAGTATCTTGGTTGAACCTTAGATTTTTAGGAATATAATAACAATTTATAATATAATATTTGTTTTAAAAACTATTTTATGTCAATTTTGACACTATTTGGTAATTGATTTTTGTGAAAATCATTACAGAATTATTATTTCGAAAAAAGTTAATTAAATAAATACTAACATTTCTTATTAACATAGAAAATTATTGTAATTCATAAAAAGTCTCAAATTACATTTATTTGGGTATTTATAACATCAATTATGTCAATATTTCATTAATAAGATAATTACTGCATCATCATTGTTTCATAAATAAAATAAATTATTTTAAGTCTAAAAATTATAAATAAAATATCATTATATATAAAATATTTTTATCTTTCTAATTAATATTTATAGTCGAATTTATCTTATGTATAATCCTATATTAAAAATGATTTAGTTATTAAACTTTGATTTTAACTATTTTAACCCTTCTTTAAATAAATTAATAATAAATGTCCTAATCTAATCCAAGTGGGCCTAAATGGTCATATTTTATTCCTAAGGTTGTTTTTGGACGAATTACACTTATCCAATAGAATTAGGACATGTGTTAGGGTAATAATAATATCATTTTTACCCTTAATTACCCTATTTACTTTTAACCGTGGTAAAAAAAAGTAAAAAGTTACTATTCACCAAAAATTATTTTCATCTCATTGAACCACATTTTAGTCCCTGATATTAATCGTGTATCTCACATTTTTGAAATTCCACTCACAGAAGCGGTAAAATTAAGTTTTTTAAAAAATTCAGTTTTTTAACTACCACTTAGTGGTTTCACTATTCATCAAAAAATGAAAGTTTCCAGAAAAATACAAAAAATTAGGCCGAAGCTATACTTGATATTATGAATTCAAAAATTATGTATATTTTACCAAATTCAAAACATATTAGTTGCATTAATTAATTTAAAAATTAGTTCCTGTCGTCAAAACAAATAGCGTGTTCTTAAGAGATAATAATTATCAAAAGATTGACACTTGTTTATGTCTGGTTTAAATGTGAAATTACATCCAATGACCAAAATTGTATTAAATTGTAAAAATATATTCTAAATATACTTTAAAACCACTCAAATTAATAATTTATCACTATTAATTATTTCGATTAAAAAAGTTGTTTTTAATTAAAATTTAGTAATTTCCACTATTCATCAGAATATGAAAGTTATCCGAAAAGTACCAAAATTTCACCCTAATCTAATTTCGATATTCTAAATCAAAAAATTAAGTCCATTTTGAAAGATAAAATTTATAAAATTTCAAAAAGTGGGTATTACTATTCATAACGGCTAGTTCATAATAATATTATAATAATATCTCGTTTAGTGAAACTCAGTATTGCGTACTACACATGATGTCGAGGAAGGACGCGATTGCGTGTAATGGAAGGCAAGTTAGGGATGCGTGTTGTGCAAGCTCCTTTTGGTGTAGCATACAACACAAGACATTAATGAAATTAAAAAGAATATTTTTCATAAAATCTCGGGGAGTTACAATGCCGACCTCTTTCGACCTTCTTCCTCGAGACTTCTTCCGACGTGGGACGCCTTCATCTATGAAGAATAGACAAGTGTACTACCTACTTGCACCAATTTCAACAAGAAAACAAGGTAGGGGTTTATTCCTAAATTTTTATCACTCTCCATGTACTCCATTTTCTTGTACGGGTTGGGAACAAACTTTGCGGAAGATTATGGTTTCACGTTCATGCTTCGTTCTTTGTGAACCACTTGCTACCACTCTAAGCACAGAGGGTGCGGGCCAAACAAATGTGGCCTGATCCCTCAACCATTTTTCTTTGTTGTATTATTTGAAATGGAGGAAGGAGATGAAGATGATGGAGGCAACGGCGCCGCCACCCACGGCCTCGCCGCGTCGCCCCGGATGACCCACGGCCTCGCTGAACTGCGCTGCCGTCCGCCGAGCCGCTCTACCATCTGAGTTGAGCCGCGCCGCCATCCGTCGAGCCATTCCGCCATCTGAGCCGATCTGCGCCATCATCCGCCAAGTCGCACTTCCGCCGAGCCGATTTGCACCGCCGTCCGAGCCGAGCCGCGTCGTCGCTGAGTCGAGCCGCGCCGCCGAGCCGCTCCGCCCTTCTGACCGAACCGCCACTGAACTGCGGCCGTTCTGCTGACCCCCAGCCATTCCGCACGCCTCACAGCCGTCCCACGCCCCTCACGGCTGGTTCGCGCCCCTCGCGGCTGGTCCGCACCCCTCGTGGCCGGTCCGTGCCCTCGTGGCCCTCACGGGCCAGGCTGGACCCAACGGGACGGGACACATTACGGGCTGGGCGAGACCCAAAGGGTCGGGTCGGGTCGGCCCGAACTGGGTGGGTCTGGGTTAGACTGGACCCAGGCCCACTTCAACCCTTTTACTTTCTTTTGGCCATAACTTTGGCACTAGACGTCCATTTGATGAACTGTCAGTGGCGCTGGAAATCTTGGAGTGAGACAGTCCCTTTGAGTATATTCCACTGAGTTTTGGATTGAGATGGGGAATGGTCAGGTTGGATCGAGCACGAATCCAACTGGGCCCTCAGGACTAAAAGGCTAATAACTCACAGACCGAGCATCCAATTGACGCGACGTCTGTTACGTTGAGATCCCTATGACATGGTGGACCTTTGAGATACTTCTTCGTGGGAATTCATGGTAGTTGTAGTATCGACCAGTAGCTTGTGGAGCGAATCCTCCCGGAGATGAGTGAGCATAGTGTGGAGACCTAGTGGTTGGCTGGGACTTGATGAGTGATGATCGTTTGACTCGGAGTGACTCGATAGGCCCAGTGGGGAGCGCCTTGGTGATGTGGCTGACCTACAATGGGGAGCACTTTGGTGACACAGCAGACCCACGGTACTCAATAGGAGGTGTACCTCAGCAGGCTTTGAGGGGGAGCGCCTCTGTGTGATGCAGCAGACCCACAGTGGGGAGCGCCTCTGTGTGACACGGAAGACCCATGGTACTCGACAGGAGGAGTACCTCAGCAGTCCAAGGTTAGTGGGAAGCGCCTCTGTGTGACGCGGTAGGCCCACTGTACTCAACAGATGAGGAGTTCTTCAGCATCCAAGGTGTTCGATGTTGTGTTCGGAATGTTTCTTAATACTACCCTAAGAATAAATCCTGGTTTGAGCTGAGTCAGAACCTTTGTGTTTTCTTCATGATTGAGATGGATTACTTGATAACTTAGGTATATGTATAGGCATATACCTAAGTAAGGTTATTTGTGGATTTCATACTTTGTGTTTATCCTTGATGGATTTTGTGAGACCTAGAGGGTCTCAGGGTCCCTACTGAGTATCATTATACTCACCCCTGCACAGGTTATGCCTGCACTTCATTGTGTTTGGTGCAGAAGATGGACAACGCTGACGAAGGATGAGAGTACGAGGACTGGACGGTACCCGGAGGTGGACCATACGGCATGTCGGTACACGGAGGAGACGGACGGAAGTGGAGTGTCGAGGAGGCGATATGTACCTACCCTTCAGGTAGGAACCTCAAAGGACAACCCAGAAGTTGAATTTTCCTTTCTTCAGTTGTATTTTATCATAGTTGTACTTGTACTTTCCAGTTGGGCTTGTATTCTGGCCCCTTTTACTTTCAGCACTCTTTTGTTATACAGTTTACTTGGTGTTTCGTCCAGTTGTGTGCTTGCTGTTGTGTGTGTTTACAGATTATAAAGGCAATGCCTTCCCAGTTTTAGGGAATTACGCCTTTGGTGCTAGTCTCCAGCCCCTAGCCTATGGAAGGCGGGCTTGGGGTAGTCACGGAACGGGCCTCGGGGGACGGGTCGTGATAGAAATCCAATGATCCCCTCAAAGCCCACAATGCCACACGTCACACCTCCATTTGCCTACCATATGATCCCATTTTCCCTATGGATCCTAGATCCATGGAGTATCACCCACATCCTATGTCATTCCTCGATCCTTCTAAAAACCATAGATTTACATGTCATTTGTGCTACTACAATGAATCTGGGGGTTTGATCACACACGAACCCACCCCAGAAATGTCAAACCACGACCCCATAGGCCAATGGTGAAGAACACGATGAATGGAGAGGGTAAATGTGTAAGAAAAAAGTAAATCCTTTGTTGAAAAAGTGTTCTTGGACAAATATTACATGAGGATGTATAATGGAGATAGCATGGTATAATAAAAATAAATTGATTAAACAGTTTTGATTATCTGGATGGGATCGTGGGAAGGGTGTAAGAACACATATCATAGATAAATAATATTAATAATCCATTCTAAAACTTTTAATTAAGGGAAGAAACTGAAATTGATGATCCCTAACTCGATAATGGATCGATCATTAGTGAAGAACGCATTCTCTAGTGATGGAGAAGACCCACTTCTTTTGTTGCCTCTCAATCCACCATGATCTGACCATCGTTCATCGTCTGATGTTGATTTACCAATGAAGAATTCTATCATCATACTCTAATATCTAGAAAGGGTTATGTATATAACCATGTAAAATCATCATAATAATGTATTTATATAGGTAGGGTTAGGCTAGTATTATTAAATTAATTAATTAAATTAATTAATTAATTCACTTAACGCACTTATCAACAGCTACCTCAACCAAACATCTAGTGCTGACCAATCTTAGGTTGCACCTAGGGTAAAAATCAAATTCTGGATTCAACTATGATCTTATATTTTTAATATGAGTCACCTCTCAGGATATGTTCCATTTTTTAAGAAAAAACTACACATTTCTGATATTATTATATTTAATATTTTTATAATATCAATTTTGAGCTCACCGGGCCTCAGAATATTGCTATGTCTTAGCGTATGGCTCTAAAAATATTCCTTAATATATTTAAAAGTCTTACAAGGGAAAAAAATTTCACTACATTATTCCCCCCTTCAAGTATTTTCATCCCTAAAAAGTAAAAGCTGAAAAAGGTGGGGATGTTGAGCCTGTATCTGGATCTCATGATCCCAGGAGATCTCTTACAAGCTCTCGTACCACCACAGTACACGAACCAAGGAAATGGTATGTCCTTGCAAGATCCTATCTTACTATTCCTCGATTTCCATTGGGTACTCCAAAAAAGTGGATTCATCCTTAATGTCTAGCTCTCCCCATTCAATAATGTTCATAGGATCATGCATGTATCTACTCAACTGTGACACATAGAAGACATCATGCACCCACTCCAACTGTGGGGGTAAGGATAGGTGGTAATCAACCTTTTTCACCCTCCGTACGATCTCAAACAGCCTGATGAACCTTGGGGATATCTTGCCTTCCCACCCAAACCTTTTTAATCCTCATCGTAGGTATAATCTCAACAAAACATGGTCACCCTGCTTGAAATCAAAGTGAATACAATGTTGATATTCATATGATTCCCATTAGGTTTGGTTTTTCCTCACACACTCATAGATCACATAAACTTTATACACCATCTCTTACATCATCTCTGTCCCAATAAGAGATGTCTCTTAAATCTCATTCCAGCATAAGGGTGACCTTTAGGGTCTCCTGTACAAGTCCTAAAAAGGTTAAAAGTTGATCATAGAGTGATATCTATTATTATAAGTGAACTCTATCAATGGAAAGTGATCCACCCAACTCTGACCAAAGTCTAAAACACAAGATCTCAGCATATCTTCCAATACCTAGATAGTGCATTCGGTATGAACATCTGTCTGAGGGTAAAATGACATACTCATCCATAACTGGGTCCTAAATTACTCTTGTAGGCCTCTCCACAACTGTTACATAAACTGCGCATTAAAGTTGAAGAAAATTTTCAAGGTTACCCAATGGAGCTTGATGATCATTTGTACGTACAACTTCCCTTGGCGCTCCATGGAACTCTACTCCCTGATGGAAATGAAGTGTGTCGACATCATGAGTCGGTCAAAAATCACCCATATATCATCATGTCATCTCGTTTTCTGTGGAATCTCTATCACAAATTCCATATATTTTTCATCCCATTTCCACTCTGGGATCTCAAGAGGTTGTGTCAAACTTGCTAGAACCTAGTGCTTAGCCTTCACCTAGTTATATGTTATACATCAAGAGACAAGATCAGCTATTATTCTTCTCATTCCATCCCACAAAAACTGTCATTGAAGGTCCATGTAATATTCTCCATCTGGGATTTACAGTCAAAGGGTAATTATAAAAATCCCTCATAACCTCCTTTTTCATCAAGACCGAAACCACCGTCCATCCTTGGAAAGGTATGATGTGTTCCCCTCCTTCAAAAAATCCATCTGGTAAATCTTATAAAGATATATGATCATAAAGAACCTCACGGTCAATTTATCCTAACTAATACTCCCTCGCAACCCTAGAGAAGAAGAGGATTCAACACTATAAACTGAAGATAATATACACCCCTATCCTCTACCAAGGTTAGATGCAAAGAATACAACTAATCATATTACTCCTCCACCAAAATAGAACATGAATTTCTTTTAAGGGAATCATACACCACATTTCCATTCCCAGAAGTACAGATTATCTCGAATTCATATTCCTACGGGAACTCCAACCAACACCTATGTCTCGGGTTTAGATCTCTCTTCATGATGATATTGTTGAAATAGTGGGTTCCCTAGACCCAACTATGTTGTACTTTTGATTACCATATCATGTATACAGTTAGATTTACATGATGTATACTTACCAATAAAGTGTAGAAATTTTTGTGTCTACTATTTAATGGTAATGTACATAGATTAATTATCATATCAAAAGGTTATAGAAGATCACATGCTATAATGAGAACATCAAGATACTATGACATTAATCTTAAATAAATGTCATATGGTCTAGATGCATCATACTGATTTTACACAGTTGATGTTTGACTATCAAGTGTTGAGGGATCATAAGCATTGAGACTTCTTCTCATGAAGTTTTTTACTTGGTGATCTCTAGTAGTGAGATCATGAGGACAGGCTCACCTATAGGAACACCACATGTTTTGGGTGTCATTAGTTGTTCCTATCTATGGACATGTGTATTGGTCTCCTGACTTGAGATCATTACTAGTGTGTACCATTTTATTGCATACTTTGATTCAAGGAAAAAACCATGATATTGAAATCATGGCGAGTTAGATTGTATTGGGTGCATCATTGGTGGTATTACATTGGTTGAACGGTCAATAAAGGATTTGTCGCTTCCAAGTTTAGGAAGTTTTATATCTCAAGCTTGGTTGATCAGGATGGTGCTACCTTTATAAGTCTTTGGTCAAAGCAGTTGAAAGATAAATCTATCTGGTTAGATCAATAAATAATAAAGAAAGAAAAAGACAATGACATGGGTGTGTGTCCGGATTTATGAGATATTTAAAAAACAAAGAGATTATAATACATTGTACGTGTTCGTAGGTTGGTTATCATTGTTATGAAAATCCTTATCTTTTTAGGGGCCTTGATGGGTTTCTAAACTCCGCTCTTGGTATGCAAATTTTATTCATTATTATTGAGATAATGGCCAAGAGGGTCACACAGACTAGTGTATTCAAGAATCCACCATATTCAGTTGAATAGGTATATTGGATATTGTGGGCCCCACCACGAGGTTCGAGTGTTGTCCAAGGTATCGATCACCAAAGAAATAAGTAAATTAATTTTTATTCAAGTTATGGATAATTGGATTGAATTTATTTAATATATTTATAAGTTATGTAAATACATATAAAAAATTAATTGAAGGAATATTATTTCAATATTCCAAGTTCTTTTAATATTAAGCGGGATAACGAGTCGAGTTAAATGGCTCGGTTTTATCACATAATATATTTTATATATATTACATGTGATAAATTATTGATAATATTTATGGTGTAGTTTAGTTCCTCATAATTATTATTTAGTGGATGTTAAATTTATGGGGGTTGAGGAATCCTACCAGGTTTTATTCATCATTCGCTATAAATAAGTGGAGAGTGGCTCAAGCTTATAACTGATCATGACATGAAAACCAGAGTCTCTCTCTCCTCCCACTTTCTAGAGAGAGAGGCTCTCAATCTAAGAGCTCGGATCAAGATCTCCCTCAAGCATCAAAGGCATCTTGATGTAGTGATCTTCAGGATGTTGAAGATATCATTGGATCTCCATGCTAGCACTTAGAATTTAACGATCGGCGCTCTCGTGGATCTTTGAAATTCGTGTGGATGATCCAGAGGGATCGTACTATGGATCCTTCAAGAAACAATCGCGGATGATGAGTTGTAGTCGACAGCACCTTCAGGTCTGTAAAGGTATGTCTACCACTTTATTTTTTTACTCTTTTAATTTACAAGAGATTCTCATACCATATCGAGGCTCGAATCGTTAGCGGTGATAATTTTCGTCGTCCCGATGATGAAAATTTTTAAATTCCTTAACCCATCAGATTCCGTTGTGGGCCCTAGTACCTTCAATTGGTTTCATAGCATCACATAATTTTTTGATCCTAAAAAAATTAATTTTCATTAAAATTAAGAAGATGGTCATTTGAAATTTTAGATATAGATCGAGTTTGCATTTTGGTCTTGGGTATTAAAAATTTTCAATCATTTATTTTCGATGTCGATCCAACCAAGTTTTGGCCATTTTTTGTTCATCATAATTATTACCGTTTTTCTAAAAATAATTGTAATTTTACTTATTATAATTTATATTATTGTTATAATAATATAATTATAATAATATAATTGTAATAATAAAATTATTATGCTAAAATAATAATAATTTATTATTATATTTAAAGGCTAATGAATAGACTTTTAGAAAATGTGTGTAGGAAAAAATACACCAAAACAAAAATTAAAAAAAAACTCAAGTGGGGTGGGGTGGGGATGGAGATTAAAAGTCCAAAAAGAGGCTTTAGAAAAATCGGCCAAGGGTGGTCCCCCCTACTCCCTCTTTGTTGTTGTCGTTGCACCACCCCCACACGGTCTCTTTCCCCGAGCAGCATTGGCGGCTTCTGCATGTTGTGGTTGCACCCTCCTTTGGTGATCCTTCGGCTGGAGTGACCCCAGTCTAGCACGTCACTCATGTCCGGCCGATCGCATATTCCCCTAGCTGCCTCCCTGCCAGCTCTCCCCGACTGCGTCCTGCTTCGGATTTCTTTTTTTACGTTTTAAAAAAAAATTCCAGAAAACGCTTAGAGCAAAAATATTTTTAAAAATGCACCTCAAAGGCGGCATCCCGGATGCCGCCTTTGCATTTCGGGGGCAAGGTGGCATCCGCGATGCCGCCTTTCTCCTAAAAAAATATTTTTTTTTGAAAATTTTTATTTTTATTTTTATTGTTTTGTTTTGTTTATATATATATATATATATAAACAAAACAAAAAATTTCAGCAGAATTTCTCTGCTATTGAAGATCCAATGCTACAGCCATTACAGCAGTCTGGATTCTAACAGAAACTCTTACCCAGGCCTCCCTTTTATAAGAGGGCTTGCCCGGAAAATCATTCTGCATTTTCGATGTGGGATTCAGGTTCTACCTTTACTGCGCAGTACATTCTGCATTTCCGATGTGGGATTCTGTTTCAAGTACATGACTTTGAAATACAATAAAATATAAACTATAAGGCCAATATAAATGAAATTTTAAACATTGATTAAACATATAATAAATAGTTGAAAACAAAAATAATTTCCTCAAAAATGTTGATGAAAAATAATCTATAACCTTTCAAAACCGCCTACTTGAAACTTAAAAATGTTTCAAGTACGTGAATTTGAAAGACTGTAAAATATAAACTATAAAACGAATATAATTGAAACTTTAAACATTGATTAAAAATATAATAAATAGTTAAAAACAAAATAAATTTCTAAAAAAATGTTGATGAAAATTAATTTATAAGCTTTCAAAACCGCCTACTTGAAACTTAAAATTTTTCAAGTGTGTGAATTGGAAAGACCATAAAACATAAAATAGAAGACCAATATAAATGAAAAGTTAAACATTGATTAAACATATAAGAAATAGTTGAAAACAAAAGCAATTTCCAAAAAAATGTTAATGAAAAATAATTTATAAGCTTTCAAAACCGCCTACTTGAAACTTAAAAATGTTTCAAGTACGTGACTTTGAAAGATTATAATTATATTACTAATTAACTAATTGATTATTATATAATTAGTAGTTATATTAATAATTAACTAATTAATTATTATATAAGTAATAATTAATGAGTAATAATTATTAATTAATAATTTCATGAATAGTTATAATTAATATTTATATTACTAATTAACTAATTAATAACTATGAATTACTTATTAATAATTATTAATTACTAATTAATAATTATAATGAATAATTATAATAAATATTTATATTAATAATTAACAAATTAATGATTAATAATTACTAATTACTAATTAATTAGTTATAATTATTAATTGTATTTCTAATTAACTAAATATTTATTATATATGTAATAATTATATTACTAATTAATTATTATATAATTAATGATAATATTACTAATTAACTAATTAATTATAACATATTTAATTATTAATAATAACTAATTAAAAATTATAATAATTATATTTAATAATAATATTACAAATTAACTAATTAACTATTATATAATTAATAATTATATTACTAATTAACTAATTAACTATTATATAATTAATAGTTATATTAATAATTAACTAAATAATTACAGTATAAGTAATAATTAATAATTAATAAGTAATATATATAATTAATATTTATATTACTAATTAATAATTACTAATTACTAATTACTAATTACTAATTAATAATTAAAAATTATAATGAATAAATGTAATTAAAAATTATATTACTAATTTACTAATTAATTGTTATATAATTAATAATTAATAATTATAATGACTAATTATAATTAATATTTATATTACTAATTAACAAATTAATAATTAATAATTACTAATTACTAATTACTAATTACTAATTAATAATTAATAATTATAATGAATAAATGTAATTAAAAATTATATTACTATTTTAGTAATTTATTATTATATAATTAATAATAACATTACAAATTAACTAACTAATTTTTATATAATTAATTATTATTAATTACTAATTAATAGTTATAATGAGTAATTATAATTAAAAATCATTTTACAAATTTACTAATTAATTATTATAATGAATAATTATAATTAAAAATCATATTACAAATTTACTAATTTATTATTATATAATTAATAATAATATTACTAATTAACTAATTAATTTTTACATAATTATTTATTAATAATTACTAATTAATAATTATAATTACTTGTTATAATTAATTATCATATTTATAATTAACTAATTAATTATTATATAATTAATAATGATATTACTAATTAAATATTTATTTATTATATAGTTAATAATTATATAATTAATCATTATATTACTAATTAAGTATTATATAAATAATAATTAATAATTAATAGTTATAATGAATAATTATAATGAATAATTATATTACTAATTAACTACTTATTTATTATATAATAATTTTTAATAATTACTAATGAATAATTATATTACTAATTAACTATTATATAATTAATTATTAATAATATTAATTTAATAATTAAATAAATTATTATATGTTTAATCCATGGTTTAACTTTAAATTATATCGGTCTTGTAGTTTATATTTTAGTCTTTCAAAACTGCATACTTTAATTATTTTAAGTTTCAAGTAGGTGGTTTTGAAAGCTTATAAATTATTTTTCATGAACATTTTTTATGAAATTCTTTTTATTTTCGAATATTTTTTATATGTTTAATCCATGTTTTATGTTTCATTTATATCAGTCTTATAGTTTGGATTTTATAGGATTTCAAAGTCATGTGCTTGAAACATTTTTAAGTTTCATGTTGGTCGTTTTGAAAGCTTATAAATTATATTTCTTCAATATTTTTTACGAAATTATTTTTATTTTCAAATATTTGTTTTATGTTTAATTCATGTATTAAGTTTCATTTATATTGGTCATATAATTTATATTTTATAAGCTTTTAAAATCACGTACTTGAAACTTCTTATGTTTCAAGTAAGTGGTTTTGAAAGCTTATAAATTATTTTTTATCATCATTTTTTATGATTTTTTTTTGTTTTATACTATTTTTTATATGTTTAATACATGTTTTAAGTTTCATTTATATTGTCCTTATAGTTTATATTTTATAGTCTTTCAAAGTCACGTACTTGAAACGGAATCCCACATCGGAAATGCAGAATGTTCTGTGAAGAAAATGGAGAACCAGAATCCCACATCGGAAATGCAGAATGATTTTCAGGGTAACCTCTCTTATAAAAAGGAGCCCTGGGTGAGAGATTTTGTCAGAATCCAGATTGCTGTAATGGCAGTACTGTTGGATTTTAAATAGCGGATAAATTCTGCTGAAAATTTTATTTTTGTTTTTTTTTGTTTTTTTTTTGTTTATATATATATATATATAACAAAACAAAAAAATAAAAATAAAAATAGAAAAAATTCTAGAAAAAATATTTTTTTTTCAGTTTTAGGGGAAAGGCGGCATCTAGGATGCCGCCTTTCACCCGAGCCCAAAGGCAGCATCGTGGATGCCACCTTTGTGGCGTATTTTCGAAAAAAAAATTAACCTAGACTGTCTTTAAAAAATATTTTTTAAAAAAAAATATTTTAAAAAAAACTCTCATGTTTCCCTACCAGCTCACCTGGCACCGCCATCTTCACCACCCACTGATGAGGTCACCAACCTACACCCTAGTCCATCGTCGGACAGCGCATCCCTGGGCGTCACCCTCTGCTCTGACCCTGTCGTCTCCCTTGGTTTGCAACCCCGCCGGATCCCAGATCTGCAGCGGCACCTACCTATGCCCGTCATGACGACACCGTCTAGTTCGGTGCGTCCAAAACCACACACCGCAGGCACCCCGCCAGCTTCTCTAGCTCATGAGATCTAGTCTCGGGTCATAGAGGCTACTCCATGCTGCCTAGTTTGACCGTCCTATGGTCCTCCATCGGAGAGGTAACCCCTTCTAAGGGTTTCACTAATTGGGTCTTCCCAACCCAAAACGGGTATGGGTGGACCTATCTAGCACAAATTAGCCCAACACGGGCTTTGATTGGCCCAGCATGAGTATGGCGCGACCCACTTTGGACATGGGGTTTTTGGGGGCTAGAAAAATTAAATTAATATTTTTAATTAATTTAATTTTAAAATTAAATTAAATAAATATTAATTTTAATTAGAAAAATTAAATTTTAAATACTCAATGTTTCAAATTAATTTAATTTTGGAATTAAATTAAATTAAATAATTAATTTAATTTTAGGTATTAAAATTAAATTAATTAGTGGACCAAAAATAATTAAATTATTTAAATTATTTAATTCATTTAATTTAATTAATACCTTCGTACTTATTTAATACAATTTAATTTTTATCGTGTATTATTTTACCCAACTACTGGTCTTGAGCACCGACCCATGTATGTTTTCTTTTATTTTAATTAATTATTTTAGACTGTGTGCAATGTTTGTAATTAATTAAATAGTGGTTTGCGCATCATCTTTCTTTTTCGGTTAAAATATATAAGGGTCTGCGCACCCAAATCTATCTGATGTACATTTACACCCCTAGTCCCCCTCACCTACACGTGAGTAGTTTTGTACTTCAGATGAAGATAGTGTACAATGTGGACCTCACCAAGAAAAGGTGATACTTCAAGATGTGACGTGGAACATGCCAAGACAAGGTGATATTCCATATGAGAAATGAACATACAGGATGGGGGAGAGCTGCATCATGAGTCAATCTATGACTTGGGTATGATGCCCCTAGGTCATTTTAGTTGCTCAAGACCAGTTGGGTTGTAGTTTATCTTTATGAATTTATTTATTATTTTATGAATTTAATAACAATGGGAAAATACATAAAATAATAAATAATAAAATGAATAAATAAGCGACGTGTGTTTTTCTATTAATGTTTAGTTGTGAGTGCGACAACATAGATGAATAATATTAATAAAAAAGGATTACATTCATCGAGAGAAAAACATAAAAACCCTCATAGAAATATTAAGTCATTAATCACCTTCCATCATTCAAATTTGAACAAAACCGGGTGTTTGGGGTGTCGTTCATGCCATAGCTGAGGGTGGATCTTACTATCAGGGAGTTCTTATGAGAGTGGTGGGTCAGATTAAATAAATTGATAGTTAGGATTATCCATATCTAACTTGCTATCATTTTAGGGGAAAGCATTGAGTAAATCAAGTTATGATTTTTAAAAGTTGGGACTTTACTCAGCAGATCAAGGAATCGCGAGTTAATGTGGTTGGTCAGCCAAACGCCTACCTTGAACCCTTATATTAGTGGTGTATCTATAGCTTATAGGCTATGAGAAGAGGTTCAGGGATCATTGCCACTAGAATACTCAAGTGACAGAGTATTATGATTCTAGTACAGAGGGTTCCTAGAATTAGATAAAATAGTGGGATACATTTAATGATTTAATTAATTGATAATGTCTAATTTGGTAATCAATATAAAAGTAATTATCTAATAAATTTTTATATTTGTATGAAATGGAAAGAAATACCACACGATAAAAACTGGAATAATTATTGGAAAATGTAATGTCCAAACTAACATGAAATTCTAAGTGTAGTATAGGCACTTGCGCACATTACTACTATATTAGAAATTCAAGGTGTTGGTGTTCCTAACTGTTAATCCTGCTTAGGAAGTGAGGGTGTAAAATGATTATAGGAGACTCATGTATCTATCATATGATGGTGGTGTCATAATTCAATCACCAACGTTCGATGCTTGTTGCGGTAACAACATTGGATCATGGATGATATTACATGTAGTCTCATCTCCAAGAAGTTTATCATGGAGAAAGTGAGGCAAGATTTGAATGTGATTATTACACTGGCTTTGTGTAAACATGAAAATCAGACTTTTATATTTCATGACATCCCATTATTATACCTTTTAACCCACTTACTCTAGTTTCATTTAAGGATACAAAAGAACGGTATGGAGTAATCACTTTATTATCTTTTAGGTAAGGTTCTCCAAGTAATAAGAATATTAAATAAAGAACCATCTTTAGTTCTTATGGAGAATAAATTACAAGACAAGGAGAAAATTCCAATGTAAAGTTACACAAAAGGAACCTTCGTAATGTTTTTCAATGAAAAAGTTTGGTTATTTAATAGAAGGTTGTTTGCATCGTATATTATGAAATAGATTTATGGAAGTTTGAAATGCAATGAATTGAATTGAATAAGTAAGAACCCACTTCTTCTTCAGTATATATTCATAAAATAAAAGTATTGTTTATGACATACTTCTTGGTTATTAAATACAATGTTTCTTTCATATATGTGCATTGAAATACAGTAACCAAGTAAGTATAGAAACATTACAAGAAGTAAGGTGTCTTCTCCAAGCTACTGAGAAAGGGTTATTCCTATGTTAGTGGTGAAAAATACACGTCTTCTAATTACCAAGTGAGTGATTATAGTGGAAATATTTGTTGATTATAACCAAAACATTTATCTCACGTGCCCTTTGGACATAATGAGACATTATTCCAAGTTCAAGAATGAATGTTTTTTGTGGTAACATACTCAATAAATAGTTCGGTGGTACTTGAATCATAGTCAATAAGTGATGAATATAAATATGTAAGACTTATTTACCCAGTTGTGGCTAGATAATTCTTTTTCCAGAAAAACTAAAAGGATGTTAAGGATATACCTAGTATGGTATTTAGGCTCAGAAAATCTAAACACCTTTGGTATTTTCGATGCCTTTAGTTTGTAAAAATAAACCTTTAGAAATAAAGGAATGCCACAAGGATTTTGGAATTAGTTAAACAAGTTTGAACTATTACAAGGGAAATCTAGTGGTAAAGATACTTCATTATATTCCTTTAAGTTATTAAGGAATGTGATAGTGAAGTATATTCATGGTCATAAGATATGAGTTGCTTCAGATCGGCATGCTGATGAATATCTTGAACAAGTATTCATCGATCATGATAATGTAGCATAGAGTAATTCCTAAATGAACATTACCTTATATACATCATAACATTGATTCTAATAAGGAGGATCAATGAAGAGTCTTACATTTTAACATTGATCAAAAAAAAATTAGTGTGGATAAATTCATAAATGCACATTTTATACATCAAATTTATGATGTAAGTAGAATCAATGTTACAAACTTGAAGAAACTTCCATTATATTTCAAGGCGTGCTTTTCAAATAATTGAGAAATCCCATAACTAATATGCTAGCTAAAAATGGAAAATAGATATCATATAAGTCATAGTATGATGTAAATCCATTATTTTATAAGATGTGTGTTTTGATTCAAAGAGTTTTTTAGTATATAAACAAACATGCATCAAGTTAAACACATTGTGCGTCTAAGGTAATTATCCTAATGGTTTTTAGGGTATTACTTAAATACCTATGATAGAAAAGTGGTAGTCAAGTGATATACTACATTTCTATAGAAGGTTTCACATCTCTATTAAGGATAGTGGGACCTATATTGACTTAGATTTACTCAATGCTTGAGATGCACAAATGGTTGGCATAAGAACAAGATACAAAAGTACATGTGGAAGATGAGTGTTCTAGAGACACATACTATGTAGGAAGATTAAAAACCATGGTGATGGTTTTATAATCACCGTAATCGGTGATACATTATTCATTGAGAATGATAATTCCTACAAGTAAGCAGTATATGTAAATAAGATAAGATTGAAAAGATAAATTAAAATTGAATAATGAATTCCATGTATCAAAGTGTAAATGGTCTTATACATTGAATATTGAAGTGGGTATTCAAATGATATTATACATGTGTGGTACATGTGTGGTACCAATAAGGCTTGATTGGTAATACCAATTCAGTATGCCTAAATCCATTATAATTTTACTTGTTATAGATAAATTCTATGATCATTAAATTGGCCATTGGATGTCAAGATCAAATTTCATGGAAGGTGTCTATATGACGCAACCAGAAAGGGATGATGAAATCATTAGATACCAATGAGGGTTGCAAGTTACTGAAATCCAGTTTAGGATTAAATTAAGCAACAAGATCATAGATCATTCATTTGGAATGAATTATTTTCACGTGTTTACCAAATTTTAGTGGGATCACCATAATTTTTCAAGAGAAATATGTTTGGTAACATATGGAAAATAGATATTGGTCTATAGTTAGTTAAGACCAAGATGAAAATAATTCTCCTAAGACTGACTTAAAGTAGAAACCTAAGTTCTAGGGAATATGATCTACTGAGATAGATTTAACAATTGCTTGGACCTATTAAATAATACATATAGTGACATGGCATTGAAAAATAATTGTTATAACAATTCAATATTAGAATTGTTTCTAGTGTCACATAGAATAATCTCTCCAGGTTGACATGTTGTGTACATGAAAGGAGATTCATGTGGTGAGTTCAAATCCATAAAATTTAGATATTTATTAATCATGTATTCCATGATATGTACAAGAACTAATATTTCTAGGATATACTTTATAGTAGGAAAATATCAGTTATATCTAGGATCACTTCTAGTTAAATAGTCAGAACTATCATATTGTTCTTTGAAAAGTACAAATGATATGTACATAGTAAGTGGAGAAGAAAGTGATACTAGTTATGGTGGGACACAAACTATTATTCCTTTGATCAATTTGATCGTGTATCATAGTTAGGTTAATATGATGAGCGAGACAAGTTTATAAGATCTAGTAGTATCCATACCTAAAAATATCGAGTACGTTGCAGCTTCTGAGGTAGCTAAGAAGCAGTTAAATTCAATGATTTGTTCCAACTCTTGGAATCGCACCTAGTAAGTCAAGTATTATCATAATGAAAATTATGATATTCTTACTAACCAATATGTCAATTTATGATAGTGGACAAAAGGGGGTATACTCAGGGATATCATCTCTTGAGAAGTTTTACTCAAGGAGATGAGGTCACATATAGTAGAATTGCCATGCAGTTGAAATGCGGCAGACCCAGCTGCTAAAGATATAACTCTGTAGAAACATGATCTTCATCATGTGAATATCTAACAAGCATGGTTATAAATTTTTATCTAGTGCAAGTGGGAGTGTTTAAATAGTGGGTACCCTAGACCCGACTATGCAGTAATTTTGATTACCATGTCATGTATACATTTAGTTGTACATGATGTATACTTATCATTATAGTGTAGATATTTCTGCGTCCACTATTTAATGGTAATGTAAATAGATTAATTTTCATATCAAAGGTTATAGAAGATCTCAGGCTATAATGAGAGCCTCGAGATACTATGACATTAATCTTAAATAAAGTTCTTATGGTCTAGATGCATCATACTAATTGGACATAGTTGATGTTTAACTATCAAGTGTTGGGGGCTCATAATCTTTGAGAATTATTCTCATGAAGTTCTCACTTGGTGATCTCTAATAGTGAGATCATGAGGACAGACCCACCTATAGTAACATTACATGTTTTGGGTATCATTAGTTGTTCCTATCTACAGACATGTGTATTTGTCCCCTGACTTGAGATCATTACTAGTGTGTACCATTTGATTACCTACTTTGATGTAAGGAAAAAAACATGATATTAAAATCATGGCGAGGTAGATTGTGTTGGGTGCATCATTGGTGGTATGAAATTGGTTGAATGGTCAAGAAAGGATTTGTCACTTCCAAGTTTAGAAAGTTGTATATCTCAGGCCTGGTTTTTCGGGATGGTGATGCCTTTATAATTAATTGTCCAAAGGAGTTGAAAGGTAAATACAATCGTTTAGATAAACAAATAATAAATCAAGAAAAGGTTGATTACACAAGTGTGCATCCTACTTTATGAGATATTTAAAGACAAATAGATTATAGTACACAGTACGTGTTCGTAGGTTGGTTTTCATTACTATGACAATCCTTATCTCTTTAGGGGCCTTGATGGTTTGCTAGAATCCACTCTTGGTCTATGAATTTTATTAACTGCTATCGAGATAAGAGCCTAGAGGGTCACACACAATAGCGTATTCAAGAATCTACCCCATTCAGTTGAATAGGTATATTGGACATGGTGAGACCCACCACGGGTTCTGAGTGTTTTCCAAGGTATCGATCACAAAATAAATAAATAAATAAATTATTATTCAAGTTATGAATAATTGTATTTAATTTATTTAATATATTTAAAAGTTATGTAAATATGAGAAAATATTAATCGAAGGAATATTATTTTAATATTCGAAGTTCATTTAATATTAAGCAGGATAGAAATCCGAGTTAAATGGCTCAGTTTTATCATATAATATTATATATATATTGAAATTATGTAATAAATTATTAATAATATTTATGGTGTAGTTTAGTTCATCAGAATTATTATTTATTGGATGTCAAATTTTCAGGGGTCGGGGAACCATACTGGGTGTTATTCATCATCCACTATAAATAAGTGGAGACAGGTTCAAGATTATAACAATTCATCACATGAAAACCAAATCCTATATCTCCTACTACATTATAGGGAGAGAGACTCTTGATCCAGGAGCTCAAATAAAGATCTTCATCAAGCATCGAAGGCATCTCGATGCGGTGATCATCAGGACGTCAAAGATATCGTCAGATCGCTGCGCTAGCAGCCGAAATTCAATGATTGTCGCTCCTATGGATTTTTGAAGCACGTTTGAACGATATAAATAGATCCATATATGGATCCTTCAAGTAATGATCACCTAATATGAGTTTCAGTCAATTGTACCTTCATATCTGTAAAGGTATTTTTACCATTTTATTTTTGTGCTCTTTTAATTTATGCGAGATCCTCAGACCATACCGGGGCTCAGATCATCAGTGAAGACAATTTATGTTATCCCGATGATGAAAAATTTTAAATTAACTAGCCCATAAACTTCCACTGTGGGCCCTGGTACCTTCAGATATACCTGATAATCTAATGTTCTAAGCAAACAAAAAATCTCTCTCTCAAAAGATATGCCTCCACATCTTCATAAAGAATACTATAATTGCCAAATTCAAGTCATGAGTCATGTAGTTATACTGATGGGGTATAAAATACCTTGAACCATATGTGATCACTAATTTTATTTATATCAACATGTAGTTGATCCCATCTCTAAAGGCATTATAATACACTACATACTCCACACACTCATCTGGTAGCCTCAAAACAGGAGCACTGGTTAGCCTCAACCTCAACTCCTTGAAGGCCCACTAACACTACTCAGTCTAGGTAAAAGGATTCCCTTTACACATTAGGGCAGTAAAATGGGTTTTAATCCTAGAGAACTCTGGAATTAAACTCCTATAGGACCCCTCTAAGCTAATAAAACTATCCACTTCCAACACACTCTTAGGTGGATCCCAAGAAAGCTTTGCATCAATATTCACCAGGTCCATAGCTAACCCATTCTTGGAAATTGAATTATATAAAAATTGAAACTATTGGATCCAAAATTTTCACTTTGAGAGCTTACCATATAGATGGTGCTTCTGAATTAAGACTAGGACCATCCTCAGATGCTCTACATGATCCTCCTCTAATACAGAGTAAATGAGTATGTCATCAATGAAGATAACCAAAAAATGGTCCAAGTATGGATGAAATATTCAGTTCATCAAATACATAAAGACATCTAGGGAATTCATAAAAACAAAATGAATCACCAAGAACTCATAGTATCCATAGCGACATCAAAATGCGCATTCAGAATATCAGCCATGCGAGCCTTCAACTGGTGGAAGTTGGACCTGAGATCGATCTTTGATAACTAACTCACACATCACAATGGATCAAATAGGTCATCAATACATAGAAATGGGTAATTGATATTTATCATTGCCTGGCTTGGGAAATTATAATCAACATAAATCCACAATCTCTCGTCTTCTTTTTTCATGAAAAAAACTAGATTTTCCTAGGGGGACACACTGGGTCTGATAAAACCCTTCTCTAGAAGGTCCTTCAACTACACCCTCATCTCCTGAATCTCGGTATGGGACATCTAATATTCCAAAAAAGATATTAGTATGGTCTTAAAGTCCAAGTATATATAAAAGTCCATCCCCCACATCATAGGTAGTCTTGGAACATCCTTGGGGAATACATCCATAAATTCCTCCACTACCAAAGGAATTTGTGTCCCTAAAGATCCCTTTTCACCAAGGGATAAACTTTACAACTGATGGGTGATGGGCTGAAGCCTCCTTCATGAAAGGAACAATCGCTCATCCATGAGATCATTCATGTCCACAAAGTATAATCGCATTCCATATTTATAAAGGAACCTAAACCATCTACAATGATAGTCAATTTGGTCTCGAAACATGGACAACCAATCCATACCCAAGATGATGTCATAAGGTTTCATCATGATGACCAGGAGTTCCAATGAGAAACTCTCTCCACTGAGAGCCAGCTTGCACTACCATTAAATAGTTTTTATTAAATAATCACACCTAGTAGGAACCTCTAGAAAAATTTGGTGTGCTAAGGTATCAATGGGGAGCTCTATCTCTTACAAAAGGGATACAAAAATGAAGGAGTGACTTGCATATATTTATATAAGTGCTGGAGGAAGTATATAATAGATATAGATAATACCACACATCATCTTGTGAGATTACAGGTCATAAGCCTCCATGGTATGTAGCTAAATGTATCCCTGATCGCTAACTTTTTGAGCCTGGAATGGGGCTCCTGGTGCTGGTGGTAGAAGAACCTTATAGTGTCACCCTTCACCAAAATATCCTCCACCTAGAGCTCCACCTTATCCTCTACTAGCATGACCTCCCTGGGGTCTTCCCTAGACACACCATGGGTAACCCTAATCATGGCATTGCCTTTGTTGTGGAAGTTCATCTATTGTATACTTCCCCTCCTTTACATATTGGGTTAGGAAATCACATACCATGTGACCTCTCCCATCACACTCATAGCACTACCCCTCTTTGATCTAACTGTAACCTCAGCACGAACCCTATGTTTCATATTTATGTGTTTGAGACCAACCATGAGGAGGTTTACTATGCCAATATCCTAATGACTGAAACCTTATAACTATTGTAGATGACTCAACCCCATGATTCCCAATTCCATCACCAGTTGCTTGAAATATCTCTTAAAGGAAGCTCTTCTTCACCAGTTCCTTTTCTATCACACCATCATATATGGGAATGCATAGGGGAACCACACTTGTATGGATGTCTCTACAAAGACCCTTCTTGAACTTCCACACCAAAAAAGTAAACATCCCACACCATATCGAGGGAGTGTCGTGTAAGGTCAGTGAACCTTGCATCATACTCAGAAACTATCACACTACCCTATTGCACCTCCAGAATATCCTGAATCTGAATTAAGTGCAAGAATGAGGGGTAATACTTCTAATGAAATAACTTCTAGATGTTGGACCATGAGAGAATAATCTCATCATGAGTCTACATGAATAGACTCCACTAGAACCCATAATCTCCATGGAAAATTATATATTCTAGTACAACCATTTAATCAGTCAGGGTATTAATTTTCATTAAGACTCAAATCATCAAATTAAGATAATCCACTACTGTCTAGGGATCTATCTCACTGAAAAAACCTTAGAAACCTCTAACATTGGAATTCACATGGTGTTCTAATCTTGCATGTATCCTTATCCTACTCTGCTGGTATTCATTGTTACTCAATAGGTGGGGTGATACTCCCTTACCACTTAAGGAAACACCTCATGATATTTCCCCTAAACTAATGCCTCATCACTCATTGGATCTTCATCATGATCCTTAATTGGTAACTTGGATAGCTTCCTTCATAGAGGCATCATAAAAGTGATAAAAATATACCATGGTAATATAAACATTTATATATGGGGAGTTAAATCTAGAATAATAGTAAAATGAATCAATCATATATGATGCATATACCATTTTTTCCTATAACTAATGTCTCAATATTCCAAGTCAACAAGTAGGTAGTTAGAGTCTTGGTGTATGGATACATCGGCTTCTACACCAACACTAGGTTCCCTATCCTAAAAGACACACTTGAGAAACTTTGACACCATTTCCCTAACTCAAAACCAATCCTCATAATGGGAAACTCCAAACACCATCCCCAGGAATGAACTCCTCTGATAGCACTCTATAATAACTAAACCCACTAAGGCCTGCCTGGATGGTGGAAGGTCGATCCATCACAACCCCAATCCCACCTCTAATAGGACAGGGGTTGGTGAAAAGTGTCAATAAGTCATAATATAAAATGGGATTCATTTTTCTAATATACATATACACACATAACTAACCATCTCTATGAAATAGTGTAGAGGAATAATAAAAGATATTAACATCTAAAGTAATCCATTCATGCAATAACCTCTAGGGAAAAAATCTAAGTATGACAGAATAAAACCAAATTAAAAAGTGTAAAAATACATGCCCAATAAAAAATAAAGACTAAACCTAACAAAAACTAAAAGAAATGAAAGATGAGAGAGCCCATATTCTAATCCCAAATCCCAACCATCGTTCATGGCCTATGCACCCGAGTATCACTATGCTCCATCGATATCACCGTCAAAACTGTTCGTCATATGAATAAGACATGACACGTGCAGGAAAAACCCATGCAGGGGTGAGTATATATATACCCAGTAGGGTTCCCTGAAATCTACATAGATAGAAATAGAGAGATTTGATATAAGTAGTTATCTCAACCCAAAAAAAGAGGTAAATGAAACCCAAAAACATATATATGCTCATAAAGAAACCCAAATGATAGAGAAAGGGTATATTCATCATATAGCCCAACCCATAAAGATGAGTCTTCCTACGGATATAAAGTTCCATTAATGATGCTCGACATCTAACATTTCTTCCTGATAAATTCATTAGGAGGGCATACACCTCTCCACTCCTCCATGTCTTGAGGGGGAACAATCTTCAATAGAAATAGTACTTGCACCCTAGTACGTTAGGGGGATTCCAATCAGTGTATGGATAGAGAACCTACACCCTGATGCATCAGGGGGATGCCACTCCAAGCATGGAGGGACCATGCCTTAGTATGATAGGGGGTTATACTCGATGGGTATCGATAGAGGACTCATTCCCTCATGCGTTGGAGGGTCCACTCCAGGGGTTGAGGAATCGCGCCCTAGTACGTCAAGGGGATGCAACTTAGAGGGTAGAGGACCCATCCCCTAGCATGTTAGGGGGTTCCACTCAATTAGTATAAAGAATATGAGGGACCCACATCCAATTTTGATAGGTGGTTACAACCTCAGCCTCTCTCTCATATGATGGTGGATAATCACCACTATCATCAAGTGTCGCCTAAAGAATCATCCTACTTGGAACACCACACATTGTATCTCATATGCCACTATGAAAACCACCATCATGTTCTATGAAGAAAAACACTTAGGATAGGATACTTGTAGGCTAAAATCCAAGTACAAATGAAGGATATATGAGGGGAATAAGTTATAGGAGAAACTATATGGCATGTATGGGGACTACACATCATATGGTATCACCTCACTGCCTAGATATGTGCTCCTTTGAACATGGCTTGGAAATCATGTCTCTGTACATTGTGTGTATGGGGTTCACATAGAATTTCTTAGCCACCCAGGGCCTTCTTGTGTGCTCCTAGTTGTTCCTGTGTTCCTCACCATGTACCTATCTATACCTGGGTACTGGATAGTGCTTGTGTTCTCCCAGAGTATATGGGGTGTCCTCTCACATAGGGTCCTAGACATGTGCCAACTAGCACACATCTCGGCCACCCAGAGAGGGTCGAATGATGTGTGGGCCAATCCATATAGTGTGTGATATTTATATTCCATAAAACTCTAGCTTCTAAAGCTAGGTGTGGCTACACTATGTGTATTTTTGGACTTCATGTCATGTAATCGAGTTTTCCATTAAAACATTGGTTCTTCATTTGGTTCAACAGATCCAGCTTATTTTATGTGATCTATTTTATTTAACCACCTGAAACTAGTGGGATTCACCTATGGCCTTTTATTCCTAGCCTCCAATGGCTAGAAATTGGAATTCAATGATCCCCTTAAAACCCACAATGTTATATGTAACACCTCTAGTTTCCTTATTCATGATCTCATCATCCCTCCAGATCCCATATCCATGGACTATCACCCACATCCCACATCACTCCTCAATATGTATACAAACCATCAATATATATGTTGTTTGTGATACTTCAATTAATCTAGGGGTTTTCTTTCACTCAAACATGACTCGACAATGTCAAACCACAACCCCATAGACCAACGGTGAAGAACATGATGAACAGAGAGTGGAAATGAACAATAACAAAGTAAATACTTCATTGGAAAATAATTATTGGCCAATAATTACATAATGGAGATGTCTAGGGGAGATAAAATGTCATAACAAAAATAAATTTATTAAACAATTTGATTATTCAGACAGGCTCATGCGAAGGTTGTAAGAACACAAATCAAAGATAAAACATATTAAGAATCCTTGATCAAACTTTTAATCAAGGTAAAAAACCACAATTTTTGAGGCCCGACTCGATTATGGATTGATTATTAGTGAATAATTCTTTCCCCAATAATGGAGAAGAGCCAATGCATTTTCTACCTTTTGATCAACCTTGATCTAATCTCCATTTTTCATCTAATATCGATCTGTTAATGAAGAACACTCTCCTACTCCTCTCGAATCTATAAAGGGTTATCCTAATAACTATGGAAAATCATTATAATGACATATTTATATAGGGAGTTTTAGATAATTTTTATTAAATAAATTAATTAATTCACTTAATGTATCTACCAATGGTCACCTCAGTTGAACTTTTGGCACCGACCAACTATAGGTTTCTCCACTACAAAAAAATTGACCTTTACCAACAGAAAATTACAGATAGATAATATATCTATTGGTAAAAATGATTAATTCCAACAGATATTAATTTGCGTTGATATTAACTATAAGTACCAACAATTATTTTTACTAGCAGATATATCTATTTATATTAGTAGTTCAATACCAACAAATATTTTATTAACATTTAAATATATTGTTTGTTATAATAATATCAAAAATTGATTTACCGATAAATGAATATGTTATTATTAGTTATTATTACCAACAAATATTTTACCGTTAAAAAAATCCATTACCCATAAATTATTCAATAATATCAAATATTTTACCAAAATTTGAATATATAGAGATATATATTATCCATTATAAGAATATCAATTTGATAAAAAAATATAATTAATTAAAATATCTATAATTTAGTAATATTTATTAGTAATACACATATATAGATACATCATACTTATACAATATTTTTTATATAAATTCATAACTTTTTTCATTATACATATATATATATATATAAATGTGTGTGTGTGTGTGTGTGTTAAAAAAATCCCAAAATGTGACCCAAAATTACCACCTGCCCAATTATCGTTCCCCGCGACCCCCTCCCCCAACCCTACCTCTCTATTCCTCTTGGGGACTGGAATTCCTCATGGACCTCCTCATAGGAATTCACTATTCCTATCTGGTCAAACCCCCTCCCTATTCCCAACCTATTGAACCCCCTCTCTATTCCTGACCGACATCCTTGTGTGAAATCCCCTTGTCGGAATCACCCTCCAGTAGGATACCCAATATCCCTATAGGTCATCTTTACTATTCACTCCAAATGAAACTTTTTTGCTCTCAGGTTTTCTCTAGAGAAACCCTAAATGAGTGGTGAAAGGCTTTAGTGAGTCCTTCTCCCGATCTGTTATCCCCGCACATTGTTCGGTGGAGATTGTTTCCTCAATTTTGGATTTTTTGAGTAGAACTGATCTCGATGATTTCAGTTTTGGTGGAGATTGGGTGCAAGGGTGCAGGTCAAGTGGTTACATTCATGCCAAGAACTGGGTGATTACTAGAGTTTTGTTTGTGTTTCATGCTTATATAATTTCTAGGACTAGATATATGTGTATGCATCTTAAAGATTCAATGCTATGCATATGGGATTTCTAGAACCAGCCTTGTGCATTTTTGAGTTTCAGAACCAGTGTGTTTTTGTGCATGATTCCAAGTGAAGATCTCCTTATTCTCTAAAGTTTGAATAAGAGAATGCCACATAGTGGTAATTTTTCCAACCTTTGTAAGTATTTTTTATCATTTATTATCACTTAAAGCTATAGTTTTTTGTATTATTATTCTTTATGTTCTTGGATATATTGTATATTGTGCCTATTTTGTTTTGAGCATAATAAAATGCATGAGTCATGTGGTTTTATTAGGACCAAATGGTTCTAAGCATGTTAAATATTTATGCCATGTTTACTGCTTTCTGCACTTTTGTCTTGTTAACCTTATATAATATTGAATGTTTGATTCTGTCTTAACATTATTGAATTTTTTTGAATATGGGTCCAATTTTTTGTTGATGTTGAATCTATTTGAGTTTATACTTTGATGTATTTTATCATTGCATATTGTTGCTACATTAATTTGTGTTTTCTGCATATGTTTCTTTACTTTAACATGTTTATTTTGGAAATGTTTATTTTTTTCTGGAATTATGTCATTGCCTACTTATATGAATTAATTTTGAACATGGAATTGGATTCTCATATGTGGTGATTTTTTTAATGAATATATGTTTTATAGATTCTTATTTCTGGTTTATGAGAATTATTACAAGTTATATGAATCTGTCAATTATTTTTCCCATGTATTGGAAGTGTATTCTCATGTTTCTTTGTTCTGTTTATTTGAACCAACATGTGCATATATGATTTTCTATTTATAAGAGTTCTTGTAGGCTTGAATTGATTTTAAATTTCCACTATTGTCAATGTTTTATTCACTTCTACTTCTAATGTCATTATTTCACTGGTGTTGAAATCCTTTGATATTCTTAATGTAATTGGAATTGTCATGCGAACAAGTTTCCTATTTATTATACTGATAAAATGTTTTTTTTTCACTCATTCAAATATCTTGACATAAAGCACTGTTGAATTTTTTCTTCTATCTTAACATTCTTGAATTATTTTGAATATGGTTCCAATTTTTTGTTGATGTTGAAGTTGTTTGATTTTATACATGGATATATTTTATCACTCTATACTATTTCTTAATTAATTTATGTCTACTTCCATATGTTTCTTTATATTTACTTGAACATGTTTATTCTAGAAATATTTATTTGTTCTTGGAATTATGAAATTTTCTACTTATATGAATTAATTTTGAATCTAGAATTGAATTCTCATATCTGTTGATTTTTTTTATGAATATATATTATACAAATTCTTATTTATGGTTTATGAGAATTATTACAAGTTGTATGAATCTATCAATTGTTTTTCTCATGTATTGGATGTGTATTCTCATGTTTCCTTGTTCTGTTTATTTGAACCAACATGTCCATATATGATTTTCTATTTATAAGAGTTCTTGTAAGCTTGAATTGATTTATAATTGCCACTATTGTCAATGTTTTGTTCACTACTACTTCCAATGTCGTTCTTTCACTAGTCTTTCAATAATTTGATATTTCTAATGTAAATGAAATTTTCATGCAAGCATGTTTCCTATTTATTGAACTAATAAAATGATTTTTTTCAATAATTCAAATATATTGACAAAAAGAATTATATTTATATAACAAGCCAATACTTAAACAGAACACCAAATAAGAAAATCATTCAAATACAGGGGTTAAAAAAACACAGTGAAACAGAATATAACACCTAGACATCAAACAAAACAAATCCCACTCAAAAATTCATAATCTGGTAGCAAGACCCATTATTTCTAGAAACAAATAAGGATAAACAAACAAGACCTTGGACAATACATAGAGAGGATCAAGACACATGGAAAAGCAGTATAAGAAAAATTACAATTAACGGTGGAGGAAAAGAATGTTTTTTTGTAGGTAGCCATATGAGATGGTCAGGCCTTGTGGAACCTATGTCCCTTCTCTCTAATCCCCCTATATTCCTTCCTTGATAATTTCAACATATGCATATCCCTGTGATAATGGATAGATTGTAGATCCAATTGAGTTATGGATCGTTTCTGATAGCATTTTAGGATAGATCCACAAGGATAATCTCATAGTACTTTTAAGTAGAATCCTCATTAACCCAACAAAATTTGATAACCCTGAGACCTCCCACATTCTAACTAGCCCATTCCTCAGCCATAGATCTCTCACTACGATGAAATTTCAGTTGTTTGATACCCTGGTTTGTGGGTTTTCCATATACAATACTTTTTGGGACAGGAGTCTTAAGATGTGGGCATTTTCCATACTTGATGCATTCAATTATGAGAAAAAGGGGAGTTTTGTATTTTAATCTTAGTTTTTATGAGCTTCATCTTGTTTTGTTTCTTTTTTCATTGAACAACATGCATCGGATCTATCTAATTCACTATTTGAGTACCAATTTTAGAATTTATATCCTTTTCTCAAATCCTTAATATGTCACTATGAAAATAATTTTTTTATACTTCCATTTATTTCTATTTTGGTTTCAATTCATGCAAAAAAAATTCACTGATTTGTGGGTTTTCTTTTTGGTTGTTTGTGTTGTAGATATTGGAGTTGAAGGGTGTGGCATAACAATGACTTGAGTTTTATCACTAGTATTGAAGCTGGATCAATTTTTTTATCACTGGTAATGGAGTTATCTCGCCTTTGGTACACTCTTTGGTTGTGTGTGGTGGAGATCATGGAGCTAAATGCTATGGTATAATAGCTACTTGGGGTTTTTTCCTGGTGTTGGAGCTGGTACTTAGAGCATGGATAGGTCACTGGTACTTGGAGGGTGGATCCTGTTAGTGGGTCGCTAGTACTTGGGGGCATGGGGTATGGATCGGGATTGAACTCTATTTTTTGTATTGATTCAATTTGTATTAAATTTAATTATTAATATAATTATTATTTTTCTAAGCTTGAATATTCATTAAATCTTCTTCTATTTAATAATTAAAACAAATGAATTGTATATTATAAATTAATAAAAATAATATGAAATTTAACTAACTATAAAAATTTATAATTTTTATTCAAATGTAATTTATAAATAGATATTATATATTGGTAATATTATTACCAATATAAAAAATTATCATAATAATCTGTTTCTAAAAACTTAAATCGACACATATACTATCTATTGGTGTTATTATAATTGCAATAGAACTATTTTATCTATCGCAAAAACATTTAGTGACGGAGTTTTTATCGATAGTTTAGTGAGAGGGACATATGTGTTGGTAAAACGTTTTACCAACATAAAATGTACTTTTACCAAAAAAAATATGTCCTTGTTGGAAAAATTATAATATTTTGTAGTTATCCTAGGGTAAACCCTATATTTTGGATTCAACCATGACCTCAAGTTTTCAATCTGAGGTTCCAATCAATATATATTCCATTATTTCTAAAAAAATAAAACTATATGCCTATGATATTATTATATATAATATTTTTATAATATTAATTCCAGGCTCACTGGGCCTCAAAATATCATGTCTTCTTAGTTCCAAGATCTAAAAATATTCGTTAATATATTTCAAAGTCTTTCAAGGAAAAAACAGGGTCATTGTATCTCATGCTCCCAAGTACTCTCCTTCATGACACCATGCCTCCATAATACATGAACTAGGGTGTGGTCAATCCTCACAACACATTCTCTTAACGATCCCGGATCTCCAATGGCCACTCTACGAACATTTAATCTTCTTAAATATAAAAAACTCCCCAATAAATGACATGGGATTCATCATGAAGATACTGATAGAGCTTAGATGCATGGAAGATGTTGTGAATTTTTTCCAATCACAAAAAAAGTTCTAACCGATAAGCTACCTCACCAATGTGACCCAACACCTCAAAAGGCCCAAAAACTGAGGTGAGAGCTAACTACCATTATTGAACCTTTTCTACCCACATAAAGGGGAATCCTTCAAGAACACATGGTATCTAATCTTAAACTCTAAGGGAATCCTCTTATGATTAGAATAATACTTCTTATAACCCTATGCTACTTTCATCCTTTTATGAATAATCTGAAATTTCATTATTTTACTCTATACCACGTCAGGTCCAAGAACTAGTGACTCCCCAACCTCATCCAAACACAATAGAGAATGGAATGTAAACCCATAAAAATCCTCAAATGGGTCCATTATAATGGATGAATGATATGCTTTTTTATAATCAAACTTAACCAAATACAGGTTATTTTCTCAAGATCCTCTAAATCCCAAGACTCACACTCGCAACATATCCTACAATGCCTAGATAGTCGGCTTCATCTACCCATCCATTTTAGGGTATAAATAAGTGCTAAGGTGAAACTAAGTTCCAAAATCATGTTGCAATCCCCTCTAGACTCATGATTTAAAATGATCATCCTAATCTAAGATGATGGATCTCGGGTCTCCATGTAGCTATACCACCTCATCCACATACCTCCTCCCCAAAACATCCATGGTACCTGACTCCTTTATCACTAGGAATTGAGACAATTTCATAAAATTATCCATGATTAACCAGATATAATCACAACCTATTGAAGCTTGAGGTAACCATATGATGACTTCCATTGATATTACATACCATTTACACTTAGAAACACCTGAGGGCTATAGAAAACTACTAGGAACATAGTTCTTAGCCTTTAACTATTATCAAACCAAACACTGAGCCACAAACTCTACCACCACTTATTTCATCATGGGAAACTAAAACCACATCCTCAAGCCACAGTACATCTTGTAAAATCCTAGGTGTACCTCCCAAGGAGATCTATGAAACTCATGAAGTACTCCCTCATGCATCGCTATTGGAACAAAAATCCTTCTCTGAAACAACATTTGATTATGATCATCCTTTGTCCATACCCACAAAGCATCACCATGGATAACACAATCATGCATTACCTCTACCTACAAGTCTCCCCACAAAGACTCATCCACCTACTGTATTAGTAAAGACTACATTGTCATGTGAAACAAGAAACCCCCACCATCAACCACCCTTACATCCAAGTATAGGACTATCAACTCCTCCATTTATCTCAAAGTGTCTCTAGACTCCCAAACCAAATCCTTTCATGACTTCATACTCAAAGCATCAGCCACAACATTCCCCTTTCCTAAGGTTTATGAGATCTAAAAATAATAATCCTAAATAAACTCTATACACCACAATTTCCATAGATTAAATCACGATGAGGAAAGATATACCTCAGACTATTGTGATCTATTAAGACTAAAAATTGATCCATAATGAGGTAATGTTGTGAAAGATTCATCCAAAAAACAACTGATGTTAACTCCATATCATGGGTGGCATAGTTACACTCACGGGGGAGTAATTTTTAAGACCCATAAGAGATCATTGCCTTATATTTCATCAAGATTCATCCCAATTCTAGATAGGAAGTGTTACAAAACACCTCAAACATTACCCCTTCCCCTAAAAACCAAAGCACTAAAGAACTAACCAAATTCCCCTTCAGGTATTCAAATGTTTCCTAACACTGATCAATCTAGATAAAATCTTGTTCCTTCCTAGTCAAATCTATCAATGGGGCTACAATCCATGAGAAATTGGATAGAAAACTCCGGTAATAGCCTACAAAACCAAGTAATCTATATACCTCTACCATACTCTTGGGGGATACCTAAGAAAAAATTGAATTTACCTTTAATAGGTCCATGTATAATCCCTATTGGGACACCACTTACCTAAGGAAATGATCCTATCATTTCCAGAACTTAAACTTAAATGAATTTCCATAGATCTAGTGGTGTCGAAGAACCTACAAGATGGCTCTGAGATAATCAAAATTCTCCTCCTCTTACTTTGAGTAGATAAATATATCATTAATGAACATGACTATGAATTGGTCTAGGAATTCAAGGAACGTAGAGCTCATGAGTCCCATGAACATAGTTGGTGTGTTTGTAACACCAAAAGGAATGATCACAAACTAAAAGTTCCCATACTTGCATATAAAGGCGGCTTTCAAGACATTATCCTCCTTCACCCCAACTAGTGATATCCATACCACATATCAATCTTGTAGAACCAATTGGTTCCCCTAAACTATTCTAAAATATCATCGATCCTTAGAAGATTATAGAGATTCTTGATCATTATTTGGTTCAACCTCAAGTTGTATACTTAAAAATAAGACTAAAATATGCCTTCTTAGAGAATAACCCTAGATCACCCCACAGTGACACACTAGGCTGGATGAAACATTTTTACATTAGATCATTTATTTGAATCCTCAACTCCTACAACTTATAGGGTGTCATTAATAAGGATATGTCAAAATATAAGAATCAGTGGGTGATAAGTTTATCAAAAACTCAATATCACATTGAAGGGGTAGTGTCAAACCTTCTCAATAAAAACATATAGAAACTCCTCAATGAACTTAGGAACATACATCATCCCAACATCTACTAACTCCATAGAAAACTCATCCATCAAACAAATAATGGGCTCTACACATCTGAAGTCCACCTAGTGAATCTGTTTGCCAATGAAAATAGAATGTTGTCCATCCACGTATGATAACATGACTCTCCTCTAGATGAAGTTGATAATATCATACAAAGAATATGGGAAATTGATGCCAATGATGAAATCATATGGCTACATCTAAAGAAATAATAGGTCCCTGTGGGATTGATGTGGTCCCATCATAAGTCTACACCCCCAGTACACATCAAACAAGCTAGTCTGGCCTCTAACTGGCATAGTTAACACCAGGGGCATGGGAATCCTATCTACATATTGCCCTCAAGAACAGACTAGAGTGGGTGCAATAAAGGAGTGTAAATATTTTGAATCAAACAAGGTACAAATAAGAGTAGAAGACAAGTTGTGCGTACATCAAATGATCTATGGATCCTTTGGCACTGCCACCTCTACCACATGAAATTGACCATGAACAACTCCTATATCAATCTTCTGATAGCTTCCTCCATGACCAATATCAGGTTGATTCCCTAAACATGAATAACATCCTGAGGTCAACCTCAACCTGCTTCATTTCCCCTTAGTGGAGCATAAACATGCTACCCTTACTACTAAAATGGCCTTGATGGAAACTATTACTAAGGCTATCTCTAAACCTAACCACCTCAAAAAAACTAAGCTCAAATAACCATGGGGAATTGATTCTGATGATGAACATGAACTACACTAAAAAACACACTATTCCAAAGACCTTAGAAATAGAATGAAAACCACTATCTCTAGAAGTCTAAAAGAGAAGATGTTGAAGTCGACTCCATATTATTCAAAACTTTGAAGGACCTAGTGCATGAGACCAGCCACTGACAACTATTCTCCTTGAGGAATCCTGTTGGTTCCCCTCTCAAGGTAAAACTCCTTAAAAGCGTATGTGCTCAATCAACTTTGACTTCTTCTAAACCTCCAGAAATGTCAGTAACATAAATGGAATAACTGTATACTGGATAGAAGGATGGGGTGCCTCCTCAAGATACCTCACTTGGGACTCCTCACTAGAAATATGATTTCAGGTGAAATACAAGAGTTCCTTAAACCTAATACCAAGATCCCATATTGACATGACCCCCTACTGAATAGAGAGTATCTATGACCTTTTCACTACCTTTATAGTCAATGAAAGATACTCTGCCTAGAACTCTTTTTGAAATTCGGCCCATGAAACAACCACCTCCTTCTGCTAACACAGATATAGTTTCCACCACTATCAAGTAGTTCCTCACATATGAATAACTTACAATGGGGATTAGTACTCTAACAATGCCTAGATCAAACTGAAGGAGATCTCAAGCTCCTCCAAACAGCACTTTGTCTCTAGATCAGAAACACTACCCTTGTACTTTCATATGACTTATACTAAGAAGATTGAAACATCCTCTCCACTAATCATCTTTCTAAACTAGATCAACCCTCCAATGATTAACTAGATCATCCTGATAAACCTCCACTACCTAAGACACATGCGAACAATTCTAGGAGCCATAGTTGAAAGGGAAACAAATATTTTTTATGCCCAGTAGTATGTAATTTTATTAAGATTTATTTGATTCATTTTAACTTCCCCAAAACAACCCAAATTC